>CM035132.1:63024256-63527457 GCA_020205605.1 Panax ginseng | reverse complement strand
CAGCAAAACACTGCCGTCTGTTCCAAAAACAAAAGCTCCTTAGCGCCCCGGGACGGGAGTGGGGGACGGCCCTACGCGCAGGCAACAGCAGCACCGGCTCTACGAAGTCAGAATCGAATCTTTCTGTTGGCTTTCCAACTTTCTTCAATTAGGGAATAAGAATTCAAGGGCGTGAAGCGAGCGCTTCTAGCTGCTTCGCCTGCTTCTTTTATGGCGGCTATGTTGGCGTGGCGGAAATGAACGAAAAGCGAGATGAACGTGCTTTTTTCAAATCGATTGATAGAGAGCCTGATCTGTTCTGATAGATCGAAAGATATAGAGAGGAAATCTATCAAGAAGAAGGGGAAATCTCCTATTTATATCTATTGATGAGACAACTATCTATTCTTGATCCATCAGAAAGAAATCGATATGTATCTGATGGAGTCTACATCCTACGTAGAGCGCCCAAGCGCTTTTTGGGCCAGCTCAGTTCTCTTATCCATCGGTCCAATGCAATGCACTGGGCTCATCTCATGGAGGGAAAAGCCAAAATGGAGTTGTCTTGTTCGCCGCCTCGACGCATTCCCTTCTCTCCCCGGCATCGTCCCACACAGAAAGAAAGAGCGCAGAGCCCCGGCCCGACCTGTAGGTCCGCTAACGTAAAGCGAGGAGTTGAGCCTGAACTGGCGAACCGAAGTCACTTTCGGAACCATACTTCCTACAGCTAACATGTGTCCAGTCCAGCGGGAACGCGCAGCGCAAACGAACGTGAGCTGCTATACCGAATCCCCCGCTGGCCATCGGGGACCGAGTGGGAAGGCCATGATCTGCAGGGGAACGGATCACTCATTCTTCCATTGGGGACAGGTGCACGAACGACAACTCCAAACGTCACACATCCGCCGCCTACCTACCGTTTAGGTGGCACCAGCGAGATCCAGCTAAGGTAAGGAACTTCGTGTCGCGTCTGCTCCACTCCGCTGCGGTCTCATGAACTGAACTTCGTTGCCTTCCCGCGCGCGAAGCGAATGGGCGCTGTGCTGTTGGTCAGTTTCGGGGCGGGGAGCGAAGAGAGACCGGAAGAATGATTCATTTGGATCGACGAGCTTTTTCAGCCCAAAAACTAAGAATCAATGGAATGTCTGTCTATCCATGAACATCTATTCTATCTATATATCTAGGGGATCTCTCTATACATATAAAAGTTTTTTATGGCATGATATGATCGCCTAGCCGTAGCCGCATATCAGCTGCGCTCAATATGCGGGATTTCTGTTGGATCAGATCTTTTGCTTTGACGGAAGCTTTTGGACCTAGCGAAAAGGACTCTAAGCCTTCGCGCAAGCAAGCGCGAGAGAAGCAAGCAAAGTAGAAGCTTGGCCAGAAGCAAGACGAGGAAGCGGAGCTGTCGTAGAAGCGGTAGCTTCCCCGACCCGACTAAAATACAACAGTCGCGACCTACTTTGATTCAAAAAAAAGGCGAAGGGTTTGGCAACAAGCAAACGGCTTTCTATCATAGTTGCAAGGGTTCCAAACCTTAACTACTTAAGTACCAAAGGCCGCTTTCGGTTGGTTTCATAAGGGGGCTGTTCACTACAAGCTATCAGCGCTGTCTTAGATTGAACGGCAATAAGATAAGTCGACGTTCAATCTCTAAGGCGGGTTTCCGTTGAGAACGGAATAGTGTTCGTGTCCAAAGGCGAACAAAGCCCTAGCTTCTAGAGTTCACTGCTTTTCCCAGGCCGGAGAAGGGCTTATACTGCTCGCCTTTGTTTGATATGTGTTCATTCAGTACCAATACAAACTAAAACTACATCAAAGTAGAAGGGCCACTATAGAAGCTAGAAGTAGCCTATAGTAGTCGGCCTAACCAAAGCGTCACGACAACATAAAATTAGCCTTATGAATTGAATCTTAAGTAGGGGGCTTAGCCCGCCCGCCTACCAATCAAAGAGGCTGAGAGTAAGCGTAAGCTCACCCGTAAGCTCTTCGAGCTTCCCTTCATTCGCTTCGCGGGAGCCGCACAGCACATAGCTGGAAGTCAGAGGGCCCATACTACCTGCCTAACCCTTCGCTCCGAGGGACCGTAGATCGGAAAGCGCCTTCTAAACCACCCCATTCATCCAAAAGAGAAGGGAAGGGGCCTATGTATTTGCATGACCCCTGCAGATTGAACCCTATCTACACCCGGAGCCAATCCCCTAGCGGTCCTGCCACCACGCCGCAGAACGGGAGCTCGTGTGGAACCTTTTCTTTCTGGCGTAACAGCGGTAGAACGTAACAAAATATTATGGCCGCCTAACATGGGGGCCGGAGGTACAGTAAACTCGGCCAAAATATGACACCCGAAGGGCCCGGCACGCACAATCCTATCCTATCCGAGTCCGAGTTTACCCCTTGCACTTCGGACAGCCGTCCGTAGCATCATAAGGAGGACCTCCCTTTCGAGGTACAAAAAGAGTACGGTATATAGGAGGTTGGTCTTTCTCAACGTGGTGTATAGCACGAAAAACCTTTCGATACAAGATAGGGCCGTTCACATGAAAGAAAGAAATTCATCCTTTCTTCTCTTCTTTCTCTTTCTCTAGGGGGAAAGAGGGTCTTATGGAGGGGAAAGGCTTGGGCCTACCTATCCCGATAGGACCCCATAAAGGAACGTAGTAACTCGACTAGAATAGAAAGGATCGGAACGGGAGCTGTTGAGAGGTTCCATATTGCCGAGCCGAAGGGCAGCACTTCTGTACGTCATCGTAGTATGTCACGTCGTCTCGTCCCCGCTGCATCGAAGAGTACCTATGCACTATGTTCCAGTTCACTGATAAGGAAGATAGAGTCGGGGTGGGGGTCTACGATGTGATACTAAAGTATGACCGGGGGAGATACCTGCTAACTATGGGTAGAAAGCAGGAGGCGAAAGACAAGTAAGCCAAGGAAGGAAGAATCAAGAACCCGACTTCTAAGTGGGGAAGAAATTTGGAGAAGGAAAGGAGGAACTTATAGCACTAGTCTTGTATAAGGGGCGTGGCGAATAGGAATCATATGGGCTGAAATCGATGCCATAGAAGGGCTGCTAGAGGTATTTAATTTACTATGAAAGAATCTATCAATTTGGACATCGATATTCATTTTAAAAGAATGACACTAATTCCTCAATAGAGGCCCGAACTTAGACTTGGTGAAAGCGGGAATGAGAACTTTAGGCTCGAGCAAGAATCATACCCACCACCACCACTTTTTCTTTTCCACCACATGCCAAATATATGTATATATATATATATATATATATATATTATAATTTTTATTTTTTTATGAAAAATAGAATATATTATATTTTATTATGCATAGTATCTGCATAGTGATTGCATAGTAAAAATTAGAAAATTCTGCATAAATTTTCTACGCGTCCGTGATGTTGCACTGTTGGTCCATGAGAAAAAATTCTAAATAGTATCATTCCATTCTCCTATAAATATGATGCTTAGTTTAGAATTGAAAATCACACCAGAATCAAAAAATTCTTCTTCTATAATATTGAGCGTATTTCTTTAGAGTTTAAGGAAGCTTTGAGTGTAGAAAAAGTACAAGTTTTTTTTAAGAATATCCCCGCTATACTGGTTGGAATACTTTCCTTTTTAAGATAAAGGATATTTTTTTTGTTCACTATTCGTAAGAAATAATATTTTCTTCCATACTCTGTAGTATGTAAGTAATATTATTTCGTTTCAGATTCTGAATTATACACTCATTTTGTTAAAGTATGGCTTCTATACTCCTTAAAATTAGTAGAATATTCTTGAAATTTGCGCTTCATCTAGTATCTTTTCATGAAAATATTATTCTGAGCATTCTTTATAATTTTTAATCTTTTCATACCGGAGTATTATTCACGGGATACTATTCTCGAAGTACTATTTACGGGATACTATTCACTCGGGTACTATTCACCCGGGATACTATTCATGACAAAATTTGATTTCTTTTTGGGCCAAATCATTTTTGATACAATATTATTCTTGAATTTTACTCTACAAAGCAGTATCATGTTGACAATTTGGACATTATTGAATTCTGGATAAATTGAATTATAAATCTTTAAAATTTATTCTTTGATTTCATTTAATTGAATTCTTATATCATTATCAGCATCCTCATGCTTATATTGTGATGAAAGTCATCTTTGGCCCGTGGTGCATAGATAGACTATTGATTGGTATGATTATGACCAGGGATTATTCGGTATAATCATGACATGTAATGTTACAAATGATATGGTAAAAGTCCTCATTGGCCCATAGTGCATTGATGGACAGTTGTTGGCATGATCATGATCATTGGTGATTACACGAATATCTTTGGCTCGTAGTGCATGGATAATTCGTGGACGTGATACTAATGAATATCCTTGGCCCGTAGTGCATGGATAATTCAGTGACGTGGATTATTTATTAAGCTGAGTCTCAGCGATAAAATTGATGATAAACTTCTTTTAAATCAAAGAAGATAGTAGATAGCATGCTCTACTTGACTCTTCTAATGGATTGTTTGTTCCGCTGCAGTTAAACTTGATGTTTATTATATTTTATCAGTTTAACATTGTTGAAGGCTAACGATAATTTTTCTGCATTATCTTAGTCATAATATTTCTTACTGGGCTAGTTGAGCTCACTCTTTTACTTTCATTATTCTCTTCAGGAAATGAGAACGTAGTCGGGACTAGTCGGGGAACGGAGTGATGGTCCGAGATGGTGGCTATAGTAGTCATCACTATTCTATAAAATAGTGTGATAATAAATGTAATGAGGACTCCATTTGAGTTTGGATATTGTCTAGAAGATAATATTCGTATAAAAACTCTCAGCTATGCTTTTGTCGTATTGTATAAAAGAGGTTGTATTTAAATTCTATACCATGTATTTGGCGACTCAGAATAGGTGATGTATACCTATTTTGGGGGTATCACAGGTGACGCATAAGAAAGTGGAATTAAACCGTTTAAAAAAGGTCAATGAGGTTTTACCCTGGTAGTTAAGACTGAAGTCCTCTGACTTTTAATCTTAGATTCGATTCTCATTTGGGTAGGTTTATTTATTTTTTATGTGTGTCTCTTTTATGTGAAGCTTATTTGGTTTGTGAGTTTGTTTTTTCTTCTTCTAGTGACTTGATTAGTTCTTCATATTGTAATAGTGGATGATATACTTAATTATAAATTGTATTGTACTCTCCGAAAAGTGGGTATTAAAAAATAGCTTAAAATGTGCAATATATGATTGTATGATATTTATATCTAGTTTTATTGCTATAGACATAATTTGTACACAAAAAAATTATACACAAATAATTTAGAAAATGAAATAAATAAGAAACGGAACATATTATTAAATGTTTTATATATTTGTATTGATATGTAATATATGAAAGATGTGACGCCCCTAAAATAGGTATACATCACCCATCTTGAGTCGCCAAATACATGGTACATAATTCAAATACAAACTTAATTATACAACTGTCATGTAAAATACAACAAAACATAGCTGAGAGTTTTAATATGAATATTATTTTGTAGACAATATCCAAACTCAAATGGAGTCCTCATTACAATTATTATCACAGTATTTCATAGAATAGTGAGGACTACTATAACACCATCTCGGACCATCACGCCGTTCCCCGACTAGTCCCGGTTACGTTCTCATTTTCTGAAAATAAAAATAAAAGCAAAAGGGTAGGCCTGGCAAAATATGGTTATAGGTTGGTTTTGGTTTTCAAAATATGGTTATAGTTCTATTTAAGAACTAAAACCATATTAACCATTTTTAATATGGGTTGTGTGGGTTAGAACTATATGGTTATGGTTCAAAACTATATTAATCATATTAACCATTTTAAGATGTTTTGATTTTTAAACAAAGCTTTTGAAAAATAAAATTGTGACCGTCACACAATTAAATTAATTAAGTAATAATATGATATTAAAATTATTAATATAAATAATAAAATACTAAAAAACTATACTAATAAAATTTTAAATTGAAATTATTAATACCCTTCTATATTTAAATAATTTTTCAAAATTATTATTAACGTGCTAATAGAAAGGTTGAAATCCAAAATACACCATAGTATAATTTTATGAATGTTGTTTAAATATTGAAACATATTTATAATTCTATGAAAGTCATTTAAATATTGGGTGCATCATCAAATGTAAAAATATTAAATTTGAGTTAAAAAAAATTAGATGACCAAATGGCATTGATGAATAAAAGATGTAAAATGAGTGATTAAATTAAGAATGTGGATGAATCATTTGATCCCACCCGACAAGCTATTTGAACTTTTTTAAATGGGCCACACCACACGTGATGGTCTCTTTTTGCTTCTTTTTTTTTTTTTACCAGAGGGAAGTATACTCACCCAATATAATATCAAAATCGGGAGCGGTTAGTATGAAGTAAAGTTTATTACAGTATTATTATTAACAGACAGACAGAGTGATAATCCTCCCGCCTGTGTGTCAACACTGTATTTGTATTGGACATGAAGTGAACTATATTTGTCTATTGATTATAGAAGTTATAATAGGAGTTATAATATGGATGGAATGGAATATGGGTTGAAAAATGGTTAACCGTGTCAGGAATAAGCATGTGAATGATATTCCTATTTACATATGATTTGATTATGATTTGATATATATATATATATATATATATATATATATATATATATATGTGTGTGTGTGTGTGTGTGTGTGTGTGTGTGTGTGTGTGTGTGTGTGTGAATGAATGAATATGCAAGTATTCTTGCATTAAGAAAAGTTGTAAAGTCCTTTGATAGACAATAGAAACATATGTACAAGGACTCAGAATGAATTGATCAAATGTGTTAGGTTGATCCTACATAAGCAAAACAACTTTGTAAAGTCCTTAAAAAGAAATGATGTACAAGGACTATAAATATAGAAAGATCAAGCATGTTAGGTTGATTGTATGATGTAATAGATAGGCTTGTCTGATCATCGAGCATTGCACCAGAAATTGTAGTCTGCCAGGAGAGTCAAGGAAAACTCGAAGAGCTATCGAGGCAGAATCGTAGTCTGTAAGATAGTAGATCTCAGAGTTCGTAGACTTCCAGGAGAGATGCGGAAGGATCATAGTGCGTCGAGGAGAACCTCCTCGGGGACAAGTAGTCTCATTTGAGGAAGTCGTGTTCGAGAATCATAGAGAGGCGACCTACTGCGGTAAGTAGAGCATTTGCCAAAAACAAGTAAAGGATCGTAGACTATACTCAGAGTTGTAGAATCTACTCAGTCAAGTAAGGGATCGTAGACTACACTCAGAATCGCAAAATCTACTGATCGTATCAAAGGCAGAGATCGTAGTCGAGCAAGATCAGATGAAGATAACAAACACAACGATTGAAATCGTAGAGTGTCAAGAATCGATCTCGAGTCGTGAGTGTACGCACGACTAAAAAAGTGAATCGTAGAGTGCAGAACTAAGACCTCAACAGATGTGCTCACAATGCCATGGCAGAATCATAGAGCAAATATGAGTCTCAACGAATGAGCAATCCCAGAATATCCAAAGGAATGAAGCCTCTGGTTGACACTTCATAAATACGTCCCACCTGAAGGAAACTAGAGAGCACTCAACGAATGGCATGCAAGCTAACAAAAGACCTAAGCACCAACCCAATCAGCATCAAGATTGAGTTATGAAGCCATTCGAGATGAAGTCTTCCACAAGATGATCATAAGAAGACTTCAGTAGCTAACTAAGGAAAGTTAGCACATGCAGTAGCTGTCAAGTAGAAAGATGACAACGATCTTGGACGCAACCAAGATCGTAGTGTTTGCTAAATGAAGAAGGAACCGATGGAGTACACACTGAGATACTGGTTAGCCTCTGAAGAACAAGGCTAAAGTGATTAAGCATTGGGTCAGTCCATTGATGATAAGTGAATGGGAGATCACAAGGAGAAAGCGAGCTGGACACGCCACAAATCTAAAGTGTCTTGTTATTCAGAAGAGGCCAGGGCAAGGAATCTAGACATCAGTATCTGAGAAAAGTCAAGGCAAACAGAAGTAATGAAGTACTGTACAAAAAGAGGAAGAGGTGTTCTACAATAAAGATCAAGTGAACACTCCTCAAGATCATAGTGTTGTTTCTACAAGTCAACAAGAACACTACGATCAGGTCCATGAAGACATGCATCAGAAATGCAGAGTTCGAATAGCTGAAGACTGAAGCATTGGCAACGGTTCAATCTGAAGATTAATATTTGAACAAGAGCTTATTGAGAGCATCGATGCAAGGACAACCTCTGATCGAGAAATCAGAAGGGTGAAATAATATCATCGACCTACCCAAGACATCAAAGTGACATATCTGATAGGGTTGGTGAAACAGCAGACTGCAGTGACGGGAAGATTGGAAAGTAGTATAAATCATCAGAGCTTCAAAGATCAAGAGTCGCTGAGAGTTGTGAAGTTGCAGAATCATTGAGTTGGTAAATGCTATAGTAGACTCTATGAGTTCCACCAAAGATAAAACAGAACAAGTCTCAGTGACAATGAGACTACAAAGGTGGAAGTGAAGTAGCTTTGAAGAAGAACTCAAACAGATAAAAGCTTCACTCAACAGAGATGAAAATGCCACTAAAGATGGCAGCCAAGCTGAGAGCCGAGAATGCCAAACAGATATCATTCAGAAAAGTGGCTGAAGAAGATCAAGAGAGCCACTCTATGAATCACCATAAACCGAAAGCTAAAACTGAACAAGTGCAGAACCATATCTGCAAAGTATTCAAGAAGGGTTAAGGGATTGCTAAGTGCCAGACAAAGTCTACTAAAAGCACAAAGACTTAGCAAACCCAGATGGTGATGGTGCAAAGCTGATACTAGATAAGGTTAAGTAGAAAAGAATGAAGATCAACTGCACCAAAGAAGATGTGGTCCAGACTCAAAGCAGAATGCAAAGAGGACCACACCAAGCTGCTAAGTACAAAAGATGTTAAGAGCTTAATGACATCTTAGCAGCTCAGCACCAACAACAACAACAACTACAACAACAAGAAGCCAGGGCCTGAGGGGTCCTTGTCCGGAAGGACTAAATGAAGTTCCAAGCCTGCTAGGCTTGAAGAGTTCTTAGGGAACTGGAGAAGTTCCAAGGCTGTTGGCCTTGAAGAGTTCTTAGTGAACTAAAGTCCCAATGCTGCTGGCCTTGAAGGAATCTTAATGATTCAGGGTGCTGCCCTTCCTTAGTGGAAATCCTGCTAGTTGAAAGCAGAAGAGTGGATTAGGAGCTTGAGTCTCTGAACCACTTAAAACCCCTTGTGTCGTTTTCTTTATGTCATTTACGTTATGTACCTTAAAGCTCGCTATAAGCTGCATGTATGTATGTGCTTTAGCGCTTACTACTAAGTTAACTCTACGAACAATGTATGTCTGATTATGAATATATCAATAAAGTGGATCTTTTACTTATTCCGCTGTGCTTGAAAAGATCTTATGGTTGTCCTGTACTACTTAATGAGCAATACAACTTAATAGAGAAAAAGTATTTTGAAATTCTAAGGATCTATTCAACCCCCCCCCCTTCTAGATCCATATTGTGCCTACTGGGAACTAACAATTGTTATCAAAGTAGGTTCTCATGCTATATTCAAAAGCTAATCGCTTTGAGTCTGATCCTAGGCAGAAACATTGTTTTAAACTTAGTTTAGTAGTAAGTCAGTTATGATATACAGATGAGCTCACACGTTGGAAATTTTGTGTATAGGTAAATGTGCATATACACCTGAAGCTGCTCAGATTGGTCCCTGTTCTTGATTGCCATATCAACAAGACCAATCCTTGCTCGCGGTCAATCTTGTAGTCTAGAGACCAGGCTAGAAAGCTCAAGAGACATCAACAGAAAAGATTCAAACATCCACCAGCCTGAAAAGATGAAAAGGCCATACATGCTAAGTAATGCTTATCCAGAAAAGAAAGAAGAACTTCTCAAACATGTGTCTGGCCAGCCTGCAGTTGGATGTAAACCTTGTGAACTCAAGGATGTCAAAGAATTAGAAATGCTGACACTCTCTTAGCTTGTATCTTCAAGACCACGACTGATTGACTGAAGATCAACTGGAGCAACTATCTGTCAGAAGAAAATAATAAAAAAAAACATGCACATCAATGCCTAAACTCAGAATATCTAAGATAAATGACTGTTAAGAAACTAACAACAAAAAGGTACGGTTCCTCACTAATATAGATATGAGCATCATATTTGCACCTTACTTATGAACTATAACAGTTTTCCTTCAAGTATTCATAATCTATCTAAAAAGGTGAAGAGAGAAAGTACACTGATAACGAAAACTCAAATGTCTATAAACTTTCTCTCCATCCAAGTTTTAGGTTGAAGATGATAGCTTGAAAGAGACCTAAAATGGTTTTAAGAACCTCACAGGTCAATTGAATGTGAAGTAATCTTTGTTGATGGGTAAATGTGCTTCGTACATCCTACGATCTAAGTGTTTAATGACACACAGAGTATGATCAGATCTACAAGAGAATCTTGAAGATTCATAGAAACTGATCACCTCCATGAATCAACCAGATACTAATAAATCGTAGAGTTGATTCTCACTTTATGAACATTTAAACTCTGTGATCATAACTTAGCATATGATGAAACCATCAAGGAAAAGAGTGTTTTATTAAAATAACAAATTTCTCTCACACTCACCACCATGCATCTCAAAATATATTATCTAAATGAAGTATATGCATAAATACGTCTGATGGTGGTCAACATGATGTTTACTCAAATATGAGGGACAGGGGTTTGGTAAACTAACCTAGCAGGACCCATTTAACCATGGGTACCAAAAATTAAAAATGAATAACCTACAGGTACTTGGTCTATCTGACCACACTAAGGAATGCTAAAGCCAAAGACTTCAGTCAAGAAGAGTCAACCAAGTGAGAAGGCTTAGAATTTGCTTTCGAAATAATTCGACAAACCTCCTATATGTCAAAGCTTTGTCCTTGAAGACCTGCTGAGCTAATCTAAATAAAGCTCAAATGGCTGCAAACCTTTATATGAAAGCATGCCACTCAACCGGAGAGTAAGTCTTAGATGCTCAAGCAAGCAAAACTTGTTCTCAAGGAAGCTCACATTAGAGGACTATCGAGCATCAAACATTAGGAACTCATTACGAGAGCAGAACTCCACAAGTACAAACTGTAAAAGAAGACTATGGTCGTAGTGCTGTCAAAGGATCGTAGTATGATCAACCTTGAAGATGCCCATTTCTACTATATAAGAAGATTTGGTGATTCCAGTCAGAATGAAATATGCAAGGCTGTCTTCTAATACACATAAAGAAAGGGGAATCACATCTATCTGAGAAGACAATATCAACCATGGGGAGCAGTGATATGTTAAGGAACAACAATACTGAGATATACTATGAAGCAGTGTACCAGCTACAGAGTCCCAAAACTTTGTGGCTGATGAACCAAATGAAGATCCACAGTCAATAGGAACATTTCAAAACGTACTACTGATAACCTTTCAGCTACCCAACTGAAAACCATGGAGAGCCTACGACAAACATCTGATCGTAGTGGAATAGCAGAAGGACACCACGATTATAGCAAATGCAATTGTCTAAAGTTGGTAAAGGACCTCACCACCAGAAAAGGTCAAATGAGATATCAGTGCAAATCACTTCTAAAGTACTTCATCGGGAAAGCGCCTCAGGGACAAACCTAACCCTTAGCTCACTCTAAGAGGTTGGCCCTTCCTGAGCTATCTTAACCCAGAAGAATTGCTTAATCAAGTTCATCTCAAGGACCATGTCAGTCAACGATCGTAGAGTAGAGGTTGAAGAGAACTCCACGATCGTAATGCAACCTCAGCGATCGTAGAAGCAGACTCGACGATCGCAATCCTATAAGAGGCTACACTTAACTTATGAGGAGTTAGAAGAACAGGAAAATTGCTCAATCATTCAAAATGAGGGAAGACAAGCTCGAATGCTGGTTGGAAAGATGTCCTGCTGAAGGAAAGTGCCCAAGGCTTCATAAATCACAACAGTGGATAAGGCGTGGAGGTTCAAAATGAGAAGTAATGACAAAACCATCCACTGCAACATCTTTCAGAGAATTGATCATTGAGTCAACAAAGGAAAATATAGAGTTAATAGCTATCCTATCATGCTACTCTACGAACTCAAGAGGTCAAAGGTCAATCCACGTTAACCAAACATCCACTCTTCTAAAAAAGAGATGACTAAGCGACAAATTCTTGGGGAATTCTGACTATTCTTGGGTATTGTGCAACCAATGACTGGGTGACACATCACAACATTTGCAGGGATAGAAGAAACTGTCTTAAAGACAAATTCAAAATCTACAAACAGTTGTTAGAAAACTTCTTCCCTCTCGTTTTTAAACCCTAAAAGCCTGTTCACTTCCTGAATCCATTAACCCTCCAAATCTTTACCTAAATCACAGTCAACTATCTCTTACAAGACTTCCTAAAACCAACACCCATATTCCTCGAACTCCTTAAATGGTAGATTGGCGAGTAATCACTGGCATTCAGCTAGGAACCAAGACGTTCGAAAAATCTGAGAAAAAGTTTAGGGATATTCTTGAACTTGTGAAAAAGGCCGGGTTCTCAGAATGTCTTAAGGAAAACACACGAATATATGGTGACCTAGTCAAGGAGTTTCATTTAAATGCAACCATAAATTCTGGAATCCTCTCCACCAAGGTTAAGGGTCAAATTTTGAAGCTAAATTCTTCAGATATCAATCAATGCTTAGGCCTTCCTGACCGAAATCTAAAAAGCTTGGAAGAGATCGACACAGAAAAAGCTAAGAAGATTATGCGATCTGGAAGAAACCACTATCCGAAGGACATGAAAAAAAAAGTTTTACGAAGAATTGAGTTCTTTGCTAAAATCGTGGGGAAATGTATCTTTATGCAAAGACAACGCACATGATCACGTGATTGACCAACAATTTGAAGATCATATACATCATAGTCTTGAAGGAATACATCAACTTTGGAGATGTCCTGGCCGATCATATGTTTTAGTGGTTGGATAAGGAAGAAAAGAAAAGATTAACTGAAAAACCACTCACAAAGGTTTTTCATGGGAGATTCTTAAGTATCATCCTGAAGAAAAAGTTGAAGAATAAAATTAAGGATGATGATGATGAAATCCTTAATGTTCACAAGGTAATGTCTCCACAGCTGTTCGTAATTTGGAAGAAAAACCCAAAGGAGAATAGAAGGTGGAAAACTGGAGCAGTAGCAAAGCCTCTACAAAGAAGAGGAAGGCGAAAGAGGTAGAAAATTGTGAATTTGATGATTCTGTACCAACGACAACAGTACCAGCCAGAAAGAAATCCAAGAGCATGAGTAAAGCTGAGGCCTCTCCAAAAAGTCTATCCACAGAAGACAAGGTTGAAGATGAAAAGGTCTCAACTGCAAAGACCACTAACAGAAGAAGTAACAGATTACTTCAAAAGCCATTCAGCAAGAAAGCTAAGATGATAGACAGTCCAATTTCAACTCACCATGAAGGTACGTCTAATAAAGAAAAGGACGTTGAATCAGAAGAAGAAAAGGCTGAGCCCCCACAGGCCAAATCTAGCAATGAAGGTGAAGCTGGATTAAAGGAAGAAAATGCAACATCTGCTGATGAAGAAGAATGCACAAGCCCCTAGAGCATTCACTCTACTGATAAAGACAAGATACAAGTTGACCAAACTGCATCTCCAAATGCAAATGCTCCAACTAACCTAGATGATGGATCAAATGATGCTGATTCTGATAAAGAAGGAAATGCCCCCACTATCGCTAAACATCAAGTTAGCCTGTTTCATGATGAACATGATAATGATTCTGAAGAAGAAGGAAATGTCCCCACCAATGATGAAAATCAAGAAAGTTCGTCTGCTGACTCAAAGACCTCAGAGTCTGAAGAAGAAGAAGAAGAAGAAGAAGAAGAAGTATCTGATTCACCCATAACTGAACCACGAAGAAGAAGAAGGAGTCATAGATTGAAAGCTCTATTTGCCTCAAAGAAGAGAAATGATCAATCTACTGAAATCATTGAACTAAGTGATGGTGAATCCACATCGGGGGAAGATAATGCTGAAGATAGGACCAACTTTGAAGGAGATGATTCCAAGGAAGACATTGCTGAAAAGGATTCTAAAAATGAAGTTCAGCAAGAAGAACCTATTGACAAATCTGATGAAAGGAATCAATAAAACTCTAGCTCAAAAAGGGAAGAAATAGAGAAAGATTCAAATTCTGCACATCAGGAATCTGAGGAACTAGAATACTATTCTTTTCTCTCTCCGGCCAGAATTAGCAGAAGAATTGTAGTGGAAGTCTTTGATGAGCCACCAGCAGAACCACCAGCAAGATGGATAAATCATGGAAATGAACAACTTCGAGTTGTAAGGATGACTACAGATGAAGTGCTTCATAACTGGAAAAATATGGAGTTAGATTGCACAACTATACTGTACAACTCTGAAGACCTTTTGATTAGGTGGTTCTTCACATGGATGCCATGGTTAAAGGCACACACTGAAAGAGATGAAAGTTACTTAAGCTGGTGCTACTCTCAGTTTCCAAATTTGGAACTGGTATCACAAAACTTCCCCAGGTTAAGAAGTTTGCAACCATGATGATCATCGACAAGCCCTACTACAAAATTTATCGACATGCTAAAAATAATTATATTCCTTATGATCGTAGAGTGGACTCTAATGGAAAAAGGAATATGGTTGAGACACTGATCGTAGAGTCTGTTCACTCTACCACTGATGATGATCAAACCCAGAATCAGATTCTTAATACTAGTAATTGGAACTCAACAATTCTTCATATTCTTAATACCTTCGAAAATCTGTCAAAAGATGAAAATCGTAGAGTCCAATCTGATGATCAACAAGAGACTGCCCAACCAGACAACCAGACTCCTATTGAGAAGGAGATGATGAGAAATTCTGATGATCTGATTGAGAAGATGTCTCAAATCACAGAAGAATCTAAAAGGCTGACAGCAACAACAGATAATTCAATTCAAAATAGACTTCAAGCTACTATGGCTGATATATCTCTCAAAATCAAAGAGAGAGAGATCACATCTATCTAAAGGCCATACATAATCAGAAAGCTGAAGCTCTACGAGCACAAGAGGCAAATAAAGAGAAACTCAAAGTCCTCTCCGACATGATTGACAATATGAACTAGTCATTCTCTATGAAACTTGAGTTGAGTCAACATGATCTCAAGATTGAAGTAGGTAACACCTCCTACCTGATAGAGCAACTAATGTCCAACATGGAGCAGCTCTCTCAAATGATTAATGACAAAAAGGGGGAGAAAAAGAGGCATAGAAAGGGGAGGAATAAGAGGAACCCTAGAAAGAGCAAGGAGAGCAAAAGGAAAGAAAAGAAGAAGATAACACCAGGAGGAGCTGAATCATCATCTATGGGGGAGCCAAAGGATGATGAGCCTAAGGCTGAGGGGGAGCCAGAGCCAGAACCAGAAGAAAAAGAAATGAATAGCTCCACATCCCAGGGGGAGCAAGGGAGTAGGAGCAAAGGAATCAAATAGATGAATAGCTGATCAACAGACATCCTGGAAGCATACATGGAACTAAAGAGGAACATCTCTAACTAGTTAGGTATATTCTGGATCCAGGATGTAAAATATCAGTGTATTAAATTCCACGTCATTATAAATGACATTCATGATTATCTATTTTAGAAATACAGCTGCTCACTGTATATAAGATTCATTCATAACATACATATGCACTTATTGTTTTTGTCATAATCAAATAGGGGGAGATTGTCAGGAATAAGCATGTGAATGATATTCCTATTTACATATGATTTGATTATGATATATATATATATATATATATATATATATATATGAATGAATATGCAAGTATGCTTGCATTAAGAAAAGTTGTAAAGTCCTTTGATAGACAATAGAAACATATGTACAAGGACTCAGAATGAATTGATCAAATGTGTTAGGTTGATCCTACATAAGCAAAACGAATTTTGTAAAGTCCTTAAAAAGAAATGATGTACAAGGACTATAAATATAGAAAGATCCAAAGATGTTAGGTTGATCGTATGATGTAATAGATAGGCTTGTCGATCGTCCAAGCCTTTGCACTGAAATTGTGATCCGCCAGAGAGTGAAGGAAAACTCGAAGAGCTATCGAGGCAGAATCGTAGTCTGGAAGATAGTAGATCTCGTAGTTCGTAGACTTCCAGGAGAGACAAGGAAGGATCGTAGTGTGTCAAGGAGAACCTCCTCAAGACCATAGTCTGCTGAGGAAGTCATGTTCGAGAATCGAGAGAGGCTGACTGCATGTGAGTAATAGAGCATCTGCCAAAAACAAGTAAAGGATCGTAGACTACACTCCGAGTCGTAGAATCTACTCAGTCAAGTAAGGGATCATAGACTACACTCATAATCGCAGAATCTACTGATCGTATCAAAGGCAGAGATCGTAGTCGAGCAAGATCAGATGAAGACAACAAACACAACGATAGAAATCATAGAGTGTCAAGATCTGATCTCAGAGTAGAGTCGTAGTGTCTGCACAACCAAAGCTGAATCGTAGAGTGCAGAACTAAGACCTTAACAGATGTGCTCACAATGCCAAGGCAGAATCGTAGAGCAAATATGAGTCTCAACGAATGAGCACTCCCAAAATATCCAAAGGAATGAAGCCTCTGGTTGACACTTCATAAATACGTCCCACCTGAAGGAAACTAGAGAGCACTCAACGAATGGCATGCAAGCTAACTAAAGACCTAAGCACCAACCCAATCAGCATCAAGATTGAGTTATGAAGCCATTCGAGATGAAGTCTTCCACAAGATGATCATAAGAAGACTTCAGTAGCTAACTAAGGAAAGTCAGCATATGCAGTAGCTGTCAAGTAGAAAGATGACAACGATCTTGGAAGCAACCAAGATCGTAGTGTTTACTAAACGAAGAAGGAACCGATGGAGTACACACTGAGATACTGGTCAGCCTTTGAAGAACAAGGCTAAAGTGATTAAGCATTGGGTCAGTCCATTGATGATAAGTGAACGGGAGATAACAAGGAGAAAGCGAGCTGGACACGCCATAAATCTAAAGTGTCTTGTTATTCAGAAGAGGCCAGAGCAAGGAATCAAGCCATCAGTATCTGAGAACAGTCAAGGCAAATAGAAGTAATGAAGCACTGCATAAAAAGAGGAAGAGGTGTTCTACACTAAAGATCAAGTGAACACTCCTCAAGATCGTAGTGTTGTTTTTACAAGTCAGCAAGAACACTACGATAAGGTCCATGAAGACATGCATCAGAAACGCAGAGTTCGAATAGCTAAAGACTGAAGCATTGGCAATGGTTCAATCTGAAGAGTAATATTCAGACAAGAGGTTATTGAGAGCATCGATGCAAGGATAACCTCTGATCAAGAAATCAAAAGGGTGAAATAATGTCATCGACCTGCCCAAGACATCAAAGTGACATATCTGACAGGGTTGGTGAAATAGCAGACTGCAGTGACAGGAAGTCAAAAAAAGATGTCATGTCACATCTGCAGTCTGCACCAAATAACTCGAGATCTGCGAAGCAATTTGAATAGCTTTCAACGGCTACTTTCCAACGGGAAGATTGGGAAGTAGTATAAATCATCAGAGCTTCAAAGATCAAGAGTCACTGAGAGTTGTGAGGTTGCAGAATCATTGAGTTGGTAAATGCTATAGTTGGCTCTATGAGTTCCACCAAAGATAAAACAGAACAAGTCTTAGTGACAGTGAGACACCAAGGTGGAAGTGAAGCAGCGTTAAAGAAGAACTCAAACAGATCAAAGCTTCACTCAACAGAGATTAAAATGCGACTAAAGATGGCAGCCAAGCTGAGAGCTGAGAAGGCCAAACAGATAGCATTAAGAAAAGTGGCTGAAGAAGATCAAGAGAGCCACTCTACGAATCACCATGAACCGAAAGCTAAAACTGAACAAGTGCAGAACCATATCTGCAAAGTATTCAAGAAGGGTTCAGGGATTGCTAAGTGCCAGAAAAAGTCTACTAAAAGAACAGAGACTTAGCAAACCCAGATTGTGATGGTGCAAAGCTGATACTAGATAAGGTTAAGCAGAAAAGAATGAAGATCGTCAATTTTGAAAGAAGATGTGGTCCAGACTCAAAGCAGAATGCAAAGAGGACCACACCAAACTGCTAAGTACAAAAGATGTTAAGAGCTTAATGACATCTTAGTAGCTCAACACCAACAACAACAACAACAACTACAACAACAAGAAGCGTGGTGCGAGGGTCCTTGTGGGAAGGACTAAATGAAGTTCAAGCCTCTTTGGGCTTGAAGAGTTCCTAGGGAACTAGAGAAGTTCCAAGGCTGCTAGCCTTGAAGAGTTCTTAGTGAACTAAAGTCCCAAGGCTACTGGCCTTGAAGGAATCTTAATGATTCAGGGTGCTGCCCTTCCTTAGTGGAAATCCTGTTAGTTGAAAGCAGAAGAGTGGATTAGTAGCTTGAGTCTCTGAACCACTTAAAACCCCTTGTGTCGTTTACTTTATATCATTTACATTATGTACCTTAACTGCTATAACTGCTATGTATGTGCTAACTGCTTACTACTAAGTTAACTCTACGAACAATGTATGTCTGATTATGAATATATCAATGAAGGGGATCTTTTACTTATTCCGCTATGCTTGAAAAGATTCTTATGGTTGTCATGTACTACTTAACGAGCAATACAACTTAATAGAGAAAAAGTATTTTGAAATTCTAAGGATCTATTCAACCCCTCCCCCCTTCTAGATCCATATTGTGCCTAGTGGGAACTAACAAACCGGTTCAGAACTATATTTGTTTTAAAAAATATGGGTCCAAACTTTAACCAACCTGAATAAATAAAAATGGTTAACCAACCTATTTGGTTCCAATTAATATGGTTTGACCCAACAGTTAACTAACTATACTGACAGGTCTACAAAAGGGTGAGCTCAACTAGCCTAGTAACAAATATTATGACTAAGATAATGCAGAATAATTTATCGTTAGCCTTTAACAGTGTTAAACTAATAAAATAAAATAAACATCAAGTTTAACTGCAACGGAACAAGCAATCTATTAGAAGAGTCAAGTAGAGCATGATATCTACTATCTTCTATGATTTAGAAAGTTTATCATCAATTTTATCACTGAGACTCAGCTTAATAAATAATCCACATCACTAAATTATCCATGCACTACGGGATAATGATATTCATTTGTGTCACAACCACGAATTATCCATGCATTACGGACCAAGGATATTCATATTTTCATCAATGGTTATGATCATGCCGACAACTGTTCATCAATGCACTACGGGCCAATGAGGACTTTTACCACATCATTTGTAATATTACGAATCATGATTATACCGAAAAATCTCTGGTCATAATCATACCAATCAATTGTCCATCTATGCATTACGGGCCAAAGATGACTTTTATCACAATATAAGCATGATGATGACAATGATATAAGAATTCAATTAAATGAAAGCTAAGGATAAATTTTTAAAGATTTATAATTTAATTTATCCAGAATTTAATAATGTCCAAATTGTCAACATGATACTGCTTTGTAGAGTAAAATTCAAGAATAATATTATATCAAAAATGATTTGGATCGAAAAGAAATCAATTTTTATCATGAATAGTATCCCAGGTGAATAGTATCCAAGTGAATAGTACCCCATGAATAGTATTTCGGGAATAGTACCCCAGCATGAAAAGATAAAAAATTATCAAGAACTCAGAATAATATTTTCATGAAAAGATACTAGAAGAAGCGCAAATTTCAATGATATTGTACTAATTTCAAGGATTATATAAGCCATACTTTAACAAAATGAGTGTAGAATTCGGAATCTGAAATGAAATAATATTACTTACATACTACAGAGTATGGAAGAAAATATTATTTCATACGAATATTGAACAAAAATAATATCCCTTACCTTAAAAATGAGAGTATTCTAACTGGTATAGCGGGGATATTCTTGAAGAAAACTTGCACTGTTTTCTACACATCAAAGCTTCCTAAAACTCGAAAAAAATACGCTCAATATTTATAGAAGAAGAATTTTCTGATTCTGGTGTGATTTTCAATTCTAAACTAAGAATTCTATTTATAGGAGAATGGAAGGGGTACTATTTAGAAATAATCACGGACGCACAGTGTAGAATTTTCACAAGTTGCAACCGACAAATTCAAAATTCACATGATTTACTATACAAATACTATGCTGAGACACTATATAAATACTATACATAATAAAATATAATATATTTTATTTTGCATAAAAAACAAAACCTATTATAATATATATATATATATATATATATATATATATATATATATATATATATATATATATATATATATATATATATACCCCTCCCTTACGTATCCTTCCCCCCCCTCCCATTTTCATTTTTCATCCCACATGTGGGCCCCACCTCACAAGTCAATTTCTATTTTACACACACACACACACACACACACACACACACACACACACACATATATATACTGAATAAGTTTATACCGATTATTTTGAAAAATGGGTAAATGAGGGTCCAAATAATAAGCAAAATCTACAACAAATAATTTAGAAAAATCGCCCAAATATATTTTAACAACATTTATTCATCATTATTATAACTCGCAATATTAACAACCAGATCGTGGGCTTTTCGATAAGGATTTCTCCCTATTGGCGCGTAATTAGGTGACCAAACCCCTTTTCTCGACAAAACTTTCTAAGCATTGTTAATTATGCAAATAAAAATATGAATAACTTGTCATCTCAATTATTGAAATAATATAAAATATTGTGACAATAATTGAATCAAATAACGTTAGATACTATGCAGCAATTACTGTAGCAATAATTGAATAAAACTAAGTGACTTCTCACGTAAGCATCAATAATCAATACCGTGTGCTACTATGTAACCACGCGTATTACTGTACTTTTATCACCGGGTATATAAAAAGTTAACAGTGAAACTTTCACCGTTATTTTTATAAAAAGATATTTATGTCATTTTCTAACTCCGACAATAATTCCGTTGTGGAGTCCACCAATGATTGTGTCGTCGTACGAATATTTTTTGTTAAAACGAATATTCCCCGACCAATCGAATATTTTATAACAACTTGCATACTTTACAAAATTTATAAATATTACCCACAACTATAACATTATATGAAATCCACACCATAATATTCAAAAATATATTTTGGGAAAAATTAATCTTTATTTATGAAAATTGGGGTCTTACAAAGGAAAATAATACATATTATGAATGTATAAGTAGACTAATTAATAAGTGGGACTCTCCTATAATTTATAGTAATTTTATATATTAATAAGTTTTATAATTATAATTCGACATAAATTTATCACATACATAACGAGACTCATACATAACTATTACTTTTATGCATGTTAACGCCAACATCTTTCCACGCGCTCCAATCATGTAAAGCACGTCCAATCCTGCACAATAAACACGACAATAGCAGAAGCTTGACGGCTTGGACCGTCGGGGGATAGCTCCGGCGTGAGAATCAATACAGGCAATCACAAGGTTAACAATGGAGGAAAATAATATCTAGTATCCTGAGAAAGAGAAAAATATCAGTTACCTTCCTTTGTCTTGTAATCGGTCTTCATATACTAGTTCTCCGGTTTCGTGTGCAACCGACCTGCCTGACACTATCACACTGCAGGTAGTCTACCTGCTAATCCCATCACCTTTGTCCACCGCCGGCCGACTCTGTCCCATCCTCATTAATGCAATGCAGGATATCGGTCAACAGCTATCTTTGTCATCGTCACCGGTCAAAGCCCACTTCAAATCATTACCTCCTAATGATCAAGCCCAATGACCCAGCCAAAGGTTGTCAAACCCAATCAATGTATTTCAATGAGTCAACCCAATCAGTTCGGCCCATTAAATAAAATATCATGGCCCAACATTGCCCCCCAGTTTTTTATTAAACAGATTGTTTAATAGAAAACTATAAACAATTCATGATGGCAAAATAATTGGAGCAATACCAGATAGGGCCCAAGGAGTAAAGTATCGAGGTCCATTTAGTGAAATCCAAATAAACAAAACTGGATACAGCCGAAAGCCCAAGAGATAAAAAATTTTGAATCCGGATGTAACTCTCCAAATTCACCATCATTACTGGCATTTAACACGCCGCCCTCGAGCTTCGCGAACAACTGTCATGACCGCCCCTATAAAAGCCTTCTTTACCCCCAATTTGAAATCTTTACCTGCTGATTTGAAATTTTAGACTCTTTGAACTTTCATCTTTTCTCATGAACTTTCTCTCTCTGTAATCTTCCAACAATGGCGTCTCAGGAATCTGGTCAAGAAATTCCTCTCGGGTAACTCCCATCACCTCCATTCCTCCTAGCCCAAGCCCTACCAAAGGGGCTTCGGGCTCCAACCCCAAATCATCTGCTACCCCTAGCAAAAATCCATCTCCGAAACCCTCACTGAAACCTTCTGATTTCTTCAAGAATAAGGAGCAATTCCCACATGCCAATACTCCTTCTTCATTATCTGAGATCGATATCCGTAATGCTAGAAAATGATATTAGATTCCAGATACCCACCAACTGAGGAGGCCTTCCTCTTCCGAGAGAATGTACCAGTGCCCAGATGGGTAGACAGCCATGCCTCTTACACTGCTGGAGAAGGGGGTTCATTTCCCTCTTCATACCTTTCTGGTCACCCTTCTAGGGTTTGTTGGTGTAGGATTTGCCCAACTGGTGCCGAACTCCTACATCCATATCCTAGCCTTCATCTCTTTCTGTCATGAGGTAGGTGCTACCCCTACCCTCGACTTCTTTTTGTCCATCTATAAAATCGGGAAATCCCGAGAAAATGGGTTTAAAGCTCTGAGCAAACAATCACCAAAGGCAGGCGAGAAGTTTGAAAGACGATCCCTGGTGTCTACTCCTTCCAGCAACAAAGGATGGCATAAAGAGTGGTTTTTTGTGAAAGGACCCGAAGTTACTGCTCTGCCGGAATGGACTACTTTGGAGAAAGTCTCTGCTGACTTTAGTGATATCTCTGAAGAATGTATGAATGAGCTGATAGAGATTTTTGATAACTTCCCGAAGAAGGAATGGAGCTACGGACTATTAACCAAGCAAGCATGGTTATATGAACACAAGCGTAAGTCCCAAACTGTCTTTTATATAACTTCTAAAATTCTGTGATAATATTGGCTTTAATTTGTTATTATATATTCCTTCTAGTGTCTCTAATCAAACCAACCTCTTCAAACATGAAAGATCTTGAAGAGTTTATGTCTAGAAAAGATTCAGAATCTACTGCAGAGCCTTCAGCTACTGAACCTCTTACCGATGAGCCTCCAACAGATGAAACTCAGATGATTAACCCTCAGTCTACCGAAGCTCCTTCCCCAACCGAACCTATTCCTCCTCACTGAAAGAAAAGAGCAGTTCAAAAAGCCAAACCCACTCCTCCACCAAATTTTAGCGAGAGTTTGCTTGACCTTCCTCTGGATGAACGGAAAGAGGAGGACTAAAGTAACCCCGCTTACGGGCGAAGAACTCAGAGTGCCATCTGCCGATCTCCCCCCAGTCATACCTGTGGAGATTATCGTTTCTGAAGAGGAACTAGAAGAGCAAGCAGAGCCTACTCCCTCCCTGACTCAGAAAAGAAAACACTCTTCAAATAATCAATCAGAAATAATAGTTGAAGCTATACCAGTCCAGCCATCTCTGCCTCAAACTGCTTATACCCAACCACCACCACCTCCTGAACAACCCCCAACTTCTCCATCAAGGCCATTCTCTTCTGAAGCCAGGCTTGAAACCGTGGCTTCCCCTACTCTCTGGCTAGAATTGAACAAGAATTTCCCCTTCCAGCTCTATGATTCCTTCATTCGTGATACCGATGAACATAGATTTGGCAATATTTCAATCATTATTGATCGATTTCACAATCAAAACATATGTGCAAGTATACACTGTAAGACCCCGAATTTTATCCTTGTTCTGCTGTAGTTAAACTTGATGTTTGTTATATTGTATCAGTTTAACACTGTTGAAGGCTAACGATAATTTATTTTGTATTATCTTAGTCATAATATTTCTTACTGGGCTAGTTGAGCTCACCCTTTTACTTTCATTGTTCTCTTCAAGAAATGAGAACGTAGCAGGGACTAGTCGGGGAACAGAGTGACGGTCCAGATAATAGCATTAGTAGTCCTCACTATTCTGTTAAATAGTGTGATAATAAATGTAACGAGGACTCAATTGAGTGTGGATATTGTCTAGATGACAATATTTGTATTAAAACTCACAGCATATATTTTGTCGTATTTTACACGACTGTTGTATAATTAAGTTGTATTTGAATTTTGTACCATGTATTTGGCGACTCAAGATAGGTGATGTATACCTATTTTGGGGTCACAAAATGGTTAAATTGATAGAAAGTAAAGTTAAGGGTGATATATGAATTTTTTTCAAAATAAGCAAGTGACTATAAAATACTTGTTGTTGTCGGGGAATATTCGTCCGGTCGTGGAATATTATTGTTGTCAGAGAATATTCGTACGACGATGCAACCATTTATGGGCCCCATAACAGAATTACTATCGGATTAAGAAAATGACAAGTTTGAGTTTTTATAAATAACGACGTAATGGTTACCGTTAACACTGTTGGGATACCTGGTTGTTAAAATATAGTAATATGCGTGGTTGCATAGTAGCACACAGTATTGCACAGTATTTTTAAATTATTGATTCTTACGTATGAAGGCACTACTCAATAATTGTTACAGTAATTACTGTTCAATATTTTATTTTATTGGTTCAATAATTGCTGATTGATATTTTAAATTATTGTTATTTCAATAATTGTCACGGCACAGTATTTTCCATTATCAGATCAATAATTCATATTATTTGTATAATATTATTAGATATCATTATTGGCAATGTCTAGAAAGTTCTGTCAAGGAGAGGTTTGGTCACCTAATTGCACGCTAGTAATGAGAAATCCTTATCGAAAAGCCCCCTCTTTCCTGGGAACGGTCTGGTTGTCATTATTGTAATTCTGTAATATTATTTGTGAATAATTAATTATTGATTTATATGATAAGAAAATATTTATTTTATGTGGACATTAATGATGGATATGAAAATATTTATTTTATGTGGTTATAAATGAAGGAATTAATGTTGAGGTGTTTTATCAGTATTTTGTCGGATTGGAGGTATTAAAAAATCAAATAGATGTTCTTAAAGCTCTATTGCGTGAGTTATAATTTTGATCCGACCGTTGGATCGTTGTGATTTTTGGATATGTTATACATATATAAGTTGAGTATATATCCACAAATTTTGAACCATTAAAAATTAACGTATGATTTGTTATGAATTTTAAGAGGTGACTGATTCAGAAATTGTTTTTATAAGTACTTTTGGTGGAGATTTCTAGAAGGCGGGCCCCACTTTTGTTTGTTTTGAAAGCATGTGCTGAATTAAAGCTTCAAATAGGGTGGGCTGGAATTTTCAACTTGGCATGCGTAGGAATAAAATTATATTTTTATTTTATTAATTTAGTCTGCTTTGACGTTCTAGCATTTTCCTATAAATAGGGTGCTTAGTTAGAATTGAAAATCACACCAGAAACAAGTTTTTTTTTCTCTCTATATTATCTAGCATATTTTGTGAGTATTTAGATACTTTGAGGGTTGCTATTCAGTGCAAGTTTCCTTCGGCTTTACATCCGATATTCCAGTCAGAAATACTGCTCTTTTGAGGTAAGGGATTTTAAAGGTTATTATGTTTTTCATGTTTCGTAATTTTTTTGACCTTCAAAAATTCTGGAAAAATTTGAAATGATAATTTGATGAGTTTTCTTGATTGTGTCCAAAAATGGTGATTTTTGATTGTATAAATTAAGAGTTATGAATTTTATGAGAAAAGACTATTTTAAAAGTAAACCCTTATAACTCCTTGTGGTTAACTCCAAAGTTGATGAAATTTTTATTGGGAGTACATCTATATAATATCAGTATACCCTATAAATTTCGGAATTTTTGGATAAAAATACAATTTATGATAAATGTCTAAATATTTGGCAGTTTTGGCCATATGAAAAATAGTAAATGAATTTTAAAAATTTTGAGAAAAATATATGTTCAATATGGGACTATGTTATGCTAAATCTCAGAAAAGAAAATTTGTTTGTACTGATTTGGTATTTTTCATGAAAATAGATTAATTATGAGTAAATGACTTAAATATGTTATGTGAAGTAACAAAATTGAAAAATAAGATTTTATGGCTTGGGAATCCCATATAAGGTATATGCATATTTTTGATGAGGGTTTTGGTTATTGGTGATGAAATTTTATGAGTTTGGAATTTTAGGATGATTAAATGCATTAATTAGTAAAGTGTAAACAATTAAAATAAATTGTTTATACGTTTAAGAAATGATTAAAATATTGTGGTAATATTAATAATATTAGATTGTGAGATTATCAAGTGATTTATAACATTTGGATTAAGATGTTATGAAATCATTGATTTATGAATCTTACTCTTGAAATTAAAAGCAGTTGTTGATCATATTTTTTTATTATCATATATAACATTTTTATAATCCCGGTGATGAAATTTCTCTTTGACTTAAGTGTAAAGATGGGTGGATTATTGGTGTGATCGTGACTATGGGTTCTCTTTGGCCAGTAGTGCAAAGATGAATTGTTGACTGGTGTGATCATGACTATTGAATTTACAATTGAAATTTTTTAGCTTAAGTGCAAAGGTGAATTGATCAACGTGGTTATAATTATGGTTTATATAAATTTCGAAATGATTATGTATTTCTTTGAAATTTGAATATCTTTGGCCCGTAGTGCAAAGATGACCTGTTGTTGAATATCTTTGGCCCGTAGTGCAAAGATGACCTGTTGCTGAATATCTTTGGCATGTAGTGCAAAGATGAACTGTTAATGAATATTTTTGGCCCGTAGTGCAAAGATGAACTTATTAGTATGATTATGAACAGGAACTGTGATTTGGTATAACCATGATCTTTGATGTTTCAGGTAAAGACATGTGATGTAAATTATCTTCGTCCTGGATGAGAAGAGGAATTTAGAACCACAAATATGATTATGAGTTATTCACATGATTGTGAAAAAGAATTGTTGATTGATGTTACAAGGATAAAACATTGTTGGTGGACTTTTAACATGGAGAATATAATAGACTTTATGGTCTATTTGACTCGTCTAATAGATTGCTTGTTCCGCTGCAATTATGGTTGAAAAGTTTTATCATCTACAATATGTTCTAAATCTCTGATTTATTACTGATGAAGGCTATTGATAATTTAATTATCTTTAGTCATGTTATTATTTACTGAGCTAGTTGTGCTCACCCTTTTGCTTCAAAATTCCTTTTAGGTAACAAGAGTGTAGCTGGGTCGAGCGGGGGTAACAGGGAAATAGAACGGTGGTCTATAACTGTTGAGGTTCTCCCTAAATAGTATGGAAATAATTTTATTGAGAACTTTAGATAAGTATGTCGTATTGTATACGTCATTTGATATTTAATTTTGGTGAACCGAATAGGGTGAGGTGAACCCAACTTTGGAAGGGTGTTTTGTCACTATCATACAAGATGTCTAATAACATACAACCTCGTGTTATCATAAGACAGGGTTGTGCACATCCACTTGCTGAGTATATCTACGAGCACTACCTATATGATCTTGGAGTTTGCTTAAAATATAATTCTCAATTGCAGACAGTGGAGATAATTATATGTCAAGAGAAGACTCATCATTGGAAGGAACATGATAGTAATCTTCTCATTTTTCTTTGGGGTTTATTGGATCAACCAAGGATAATTCTCTGGACATATGATATCTATCATAACTTAGATTCATGGCCTCCTATATATGAAGGATTTCTTGAGCATTTCCCGAAGATTTTAATTTTTAAAATAGTTATTGACTGTACCTTTATGTAAGGTATCACTGTGAGGTGCTGTCCACGGTTGGGACATGAGTCACGGTTGGTATATTTTTGTATCAAAACTCACAACATATGTGTTGTTGTATTTTGCACGACAGTTGTAGTAATAAAGTTGTAGTTGTTTTCTGTACCATGTATTTGGCGACTCAGAATAGGTTGGATGGATTGGACCTATTGTGGGGGCGTCACATACATGGTCAACAAGTAATAAAGTGAAAGTAAAATATCGTTCCCACGAGGAATTATTTAATAAAATTCACCAAGTACTAGTTCTTAACCATACTAATTTTATTTAAACAGCTGCAATTTATGATTTTTAAAATTAAGCAAACTAAATTAACTAATTAAACTGAATTACTTTATAAATGAATTCAAATAAATAAAGGTTAAGACTACAATATCCCCAATTATGAACTACAAACCAATTATTCAATTAACCCAATTATTATGCCACCTGAATTGTTAACAGGAATTCTAGTTATTAAAAGCCCTTTCCCAAGTAAATAGATAACTTTTATTCAATTCAATTAATCCTGCGATATTCCTATGCAAAATAATTAAATCAAACCCGTTAAGTTTCAATTCCCAATTTGTTACATGCAGTGAACAGATATTCCTATTCAATTCACAACCCTAATTATTCATCTCATGCAAATAATTAAGCCTACGTGTTATCATGTCCAGTTCCAACCCTTGATTTCATCTTCCGAATCCTTCTAGAGTAACACGGTAATTACTGGCCAAATAATTAATCAATACGCACAAGACATGATAAATAATTCACCATGACATAAATAATTGGAATAAATTAAATAATTAATTCATAGACATAAAAGGTTCAATTTGTAGTCTTAATAAAAGAAATTTAGTTCATTGTCATTGAATTAAAATTAAGAATCCACAACTGAATAAACATTTAAAGATAAAAGTAAGAGAAGAGAAGATAATAGAATCTGTTGTCAATAGTCTTGAGATTCCTCTTTCGCTCCTGTTTTGAATCTTCAATGATCCTCAAGTTGCTTCAATCTCCAACAATCCAATATAAACTAGGGTTTATGTTCTAATATAATGGAGTATTTTATCTAAGCTAATCTATGTAATCCCCCTTTATTTTATGCCTTACATCATGTATTTATAGGTTACAAGTTCAATTTTTAGCTTAAGAACAAACCCGATCCAATTTGGAGTCAGAAAAGTGTCAAAATTCGGCCCAAAATGCGTCCAAGCCTGACCAATCCCTTCCCCAGTACCCCGGCGCTGGGCATGGCACTGCATTCTAGCGCCCCGGAGCTGGGCATAGGCCTTGTTTGGGCGCCCCGGCGCTGGCCTCATGTCTGGAAATTTTCTGCTTCGACGTCCTTTGGGAAAATGGCCATAACTTCTTCGTCAGAACTCCGATTTCGATGATTCAAGATGTTCCGGAAAGAGTAGACGTAGATCTACAACTTTTATGTTTTGAGGTTTTTGAAATAAGGTCCAAAGAAATGCTAAAATTGGCTTTGAAATGGATGCTATGTAAATGGCAAGCCAAAAACGCGAATCTAGCCACCCCAAACGTCGATCCAAGTAACTTTTGTCCCAATTCCTACTAAACAACGTAAAACATGCATGAATAGACACAAACACTTAAAAACATCCAAAAGATTAAGCTCAAACGCACTCAATTCATATGTATAAAACTCATTCATCAAATACCCCCAAACTTAAACCTTTGCTTGTCCTCAAGAAAAAATACAAAAGAACTAAAAATAAACAACCGAACTCAACTACATGAATGCATATGTGTAAGAACCCAACTTTATGAATAAAGATGATTTTTTTATAAATATCATTTTTGAATATTATGGAATGAATTTGATATAATGCTATAGTTGTGGGTAATATTTATAAATTTTGCAAAGTACGCAAGTTGTTATATAATATTTGATTGGTCGGGGAATATTCATTTTAACAGGGAATATTCATACAACGGCACAATCATTGGTGGACCCCACAACAGAATTATTATCAGATTGAGAAAATGACAAAAATATTTTATGAAAATAACAGCGGAAGTTTTACCGTTAACTGTTAAAACACCCGGTGTTAAAAAATGCGACAAGATCTGGCGTGGTTGCATAGTGGCTACCAGTATTGATTATTGATGCTTACGTGAGAAGTCACTTAGTTTTGTTCAATTATTGCTACAATAATTGCTGCATAGTATCTCACGTTATTTGATTCAATTATTGTCAATATTTTATATATTATTAAATCAATAATTGAGACGACAAAGTTATTAATATTATTAATTGAAATATTAACGATGTCTATAAGTTCTGTCAAGGAGAGGTTTGGTCACCTAATTGCGCACCAATAGGGAGAAATCCTTATTGGAAAGCCCCATCTTTCCTGGGAACGACCTGGTCGATTAATATTGTGAATTATAATAACGGTGATAAATATTGTTAAAATTATTAAGGTGATTTTTATGAAGTTCTGCTTATTTTATGGACCCCAATTTATACATTTTTCAAAATAATCGGAAGAAATTTCTTAAAAGGTGAGCCCACATGTGGGGCCCACGAAAGAAAAATCGGGGGGGGGAATCTGGGAAGTCATGGAAGTTTATATATATAAATTTTGTTTTATTATTATTATAAATATATTAAAATAGAAAACTTTTTATATAAAACAGAATACTTTTTATAAAGTTTTGTTTTATTTGATTATAAATAGAATATATTATATTTTATTATGCATAGTGTTTGCATAGTGCCTGCATAGTATTTGCATAGTAAAATTTTTTATATAAAACAAAATACTTTTATAAAGTTATTTGTTTTATTATATTTTAAATATATATATATATATATATATATTATAAATTTTGTTTTATTATATAATTATAAATAGAATATATTATATTTTATTGCATAGTATTCTTTCCATTCTCATATAAATAAGATGCTTAGTTATAATTGAAAAACACACCAGAAATTTCAGAGAATTCTTCTTCTATAATCTTGAGCATATTTCTTTAGAGTTTAAGAAAGCTTTGAGCATAGAAAATAGTTCAAGTTTTCTTCAAATATATCTCCGCCCTACCCGTCGGAATACTCTTCTTTTTAAGGTAATGGGTATTATTCTTTCGTATTCATGAAGAGAGTTATTTTCTTTCAATACTCGTAAGGGTTGTTATTCCATTCTTTATTATTATGTTGGAATAACACGCCTATGCGGGCATCCGCATACATGGTGAAATTCTTCATTATTCCATTCTTTATTATCTTTGTTGGAATAACTCGTATGCATCGGATCTATCGCATGCACGATGAATTCTATTGTTATTCCATTCTCAGATTATTACATTTGAACATCCACATCGTGCGGATTACACATGACCTGGTTCCATTCTTTATTATTTTGTTGGAACATCCTGTCTGTGCGGATTACGCATGACCTGGTTCCATTCGTTGTTACTCTGTTGGAATAACCTGTCTATGTGGATTACCGCATGCATGGTGAATGATCCTTTGTATTCATTCCTTATTAACTTGTGGAAATGATCTGTCTACGTGGATTACCGCATAGCGGGCGAAAATCCATTTGCAGTTTCATATATTCTATTATACTTAGTTGGTTAAAGTTTTGGCTTCTATACTCCATGAATTAGTAGAATATCCTGGATATTTGCGCTTCATCCAGTATCTTTTCATGGAAATATTCTTCTGAGCATTCTTGAATTTTTACTACACAAAGCAGTATCATGTTGACAATTTGGACGTTATTGGTTCCTTGATAAATTAATTTATAAATATTTAAAATTTATTCTTGAACTTGTTTTATTGAATTATTATGTCATTGTCATCATCCTCATGTTTATATTATGTTGAAAGTCATTCGTGGGGCTGTAGTGCATAGATGGACTCAGACTAAGAAAAAGGCCTAATAAATGACCAAGACTATATCGGCGATCGCATATCCGGTCGCCGATACTATTTAATAATGACCGACATCTCGTGGATCAGTACATTAAATTAGTCAATTAATTACTATCGGCGATCGTGATCGCGGATCCTTCGAGAGGTCGCTATTACAAATTTGCCTCATAAAATTTGGCACAAAATTTTGGCGCCAAGATTTTGTGCGACCATTTTAACATCAATAGCATCGCATGCAAATACCGATCAACGAATTAAATCAGATTCGGCATTCGCTCGACACAGAAGATGGAAGAAAAAAAAGAAGAGGGAGCTCAGAATAGAAAGAAGAGGAAGAAAGGGGGAGAAGAAGGAGAAGGAGAAAAAGCTGAGATCGCACCCACCACCGGCCAGCCACCGCTGCCACCGGCCAGCCGCCGCCACCACCAAACACTACTATGTATTTATATCTTATGTTAGATTATATTAAATACTGTTAAATTCTTCAAGTAGCTGTTCGATTTGATTGGGTTTCCAAATTTTACAATTTTTATTCTTGAATGTGGTGTGTAATTGCTTTGATGTAAAGACCTAATTTTTATTCTTGAATGTTGATGTGTAATGGCTTGTGATTACATACTGTTGAATTGCTTGTGATTTAATGACCTAATTTTAGCACTTGAATGTGGTGTGTAACTACTGTAGTTGAATGTGGTGTGTTATATATCACTGGTATTGTTGTGGGATTTTGATTATTTCTTGGTGGGAGACTTGTACTCTCATTCATAGTGTGAAATACGCTTTGAAATCTGAGTTTAATTATGATTATAGTGTCAATATATATTATTTCAAGCCAAACCCGAACCAATAATGTATGTTTGTTAAAACTAAAATTCATGTATAATTGTATCTTGGTTATATTTTGATTGATATTATATTGGTAATGTATATGGGTCTGAATTTTTTACTGCTTTAATTTGCATTCAATCGTTATTGTTTTGGTCTTATTGTATTGGAAATTTGTATATTTCTCTTGGTTTGTGTCTTGGGTGCCTAGAAATGTCCATATATGCATGCCGTCGTGCATGTGGTTAGACCATATTGTAGGGGAGACTCTGGCGATTTTTTTTTAAGTATTATAAGTATAAGTTTGAAAAATGTTCATAAGTATTATAAGTATAAGTTTGTAATTGAATTTTTTTTACCTCTTTTATTGTGAACAGTTTTAGGTTTAAAATATATAATAATTTTTGGTTATAGGAAAGTTATGCCCATTATTGAAATAAAATGAGAAATTTATTAACCAATCATAAAGAAGCTTGGATTACAAACAATTTTTGTAAAGAATTTTATACTACAGTCAAGAACACAGAGACTCTAGGAACTATGCCATATAAACATATATACGTACATATAGACATATATATAATATGGAGGTTATGAATAATTCCTTCTTTTGCTTGCTTGCTTAATCCTTGTTATCCACAGCAATCTCTCACCAGTCTCTCTCAAACTCTGACAAGTCTCTCTCAAAACTCTCTGTAACTTTTCTTTCTTCTCTCATTATAGACTAGGCTACTAACAACAGTAAGCATAAACTAAAATGATAGGCTAGCCAACGTAAAATAAAACTGATAGGTAATAATACGCCTACTAAATAATATCAGTTACAAAAATATAACGTATAGGTTATAAATATATTTTATATTTTATTTGTTTTATTTTATTTATTATAATAAAATTTAAAATTTAAAATTCAAAAGCCATAAGGCTTAATATCCTTAAGTCTTGTTTGGCAAAACTAATTTAAACTCCTTTAATTTATTTTAATAACACATTCATAACATAGTTATTTGTCACCCTTTTATTACCAAATTAAATTAAAAACCTTATAATAATCCATTTAATTCCTATCCACTCTCTAATTTAATTATTAAATTAAATTAGACTATAATCTCATAATAATTAATTTTCTTCACTCATTAATTATTTATTTAACGAATAAATAATCAAATAAAATCAAATTTAAACAAATATTTATTCAACAATAAACACATTAATTAAATATTTATATAATTCAATTAATATTCAAAATTACAATTTATATTTTCGGATTGTTACATCATTCCCTCCTTATAAGGATTTTATCCCCAGAATCACAACTCAAATTAAATATTTATATAATTCAATTAATATTTAAAATTATAATTTAAATTTTCGGATTGTTACAATAAATATTCCAACAAAAAATATTTATTTTATTCGATAAATTTTTTTAATCATTTACAAAATTCACAATCGTTACATCCTTCCCTGCTTAAAAGGATTCTGTCCTCAGAATCACAACGCAATCAATCCATTTGTTACATTCTTCCCTCCTTAAAATGATTCTATCCCCAGAATCGTTATACAAGAACTAAAAAAATAATTTAGGATAGTTTTTCATCATTTTGTCTTCGAGCTCTCACGTATAGAGAGTGTAGCAGTATAGAGGATGCAACCATTTTCTTATGTTGACGTTGTAACTCGTTACTCATGGATGCTAACATAACGCACTGAGCCACTTGTGCATCTTCTTGCCACTTTCACTACAAGAAAAAGGCCTAACAACGACCAATAATATCAGCGACCGCATGCGGTCCCTAGAACAAATTTGCCTCCCAAAATTTGGTAGGAAATGTTGGCGCGAAGGTTTTGTGCGACCACTTAACATCAGCAACCGCATGTGGTCACTGATAAGTCCATGTCATTAAAAATCAGCGACCGCAGGTGGTCGCTTATGGCGATCGCTGATCAAACTTAATGTAATCAGTATCAGACATTCGCTCGACACAGCAGACGGAAGAAAAAAAAAAGAAGAGGGAGCTCAGAATAGAGAGAAGAGGGAGAAAGGGGGAGAAGAGAAGAAGGAGAAGCTGAGATCGCGCCACTGGTCCACCGCCGCCACAGGCCAGCCGCTACCACCACCAAGCACTGGTATGTATTTATATCTTATATTAAATTAGATTAAATACAATTAAATTCTTCAAGTAGCCGTTCGATTTGATTGGGTTTCCAAACTTTACAATTTTTGTTCTTAAATGTGGTGCGTAATTACTTTGATGTAAAGACCTAATTTTTATTCTTGAATTCTGATGTGTAATTGATTGTGATTACATACTATTAAATTGCTTGTGATTTAAAGACCTAATTTTTATTCTTGAATATGGTGTGTAATTGTTGTAGTTGAATTTGGTGTGTTATATATCACTGGTATTCCATCTTCAAGCCTCTGTGCAACTCTCAGGCCTATCACTAGTATTCCATCTTCACTGGCCTATGTTCTTCTTACTAAGAATTACTCATATCAATGTTTGAATAAACACTAAAGCAAAATAAGATTATTTTTCACCTTTGCCAAACCCAATGTTTAAATGCAACTCCAACAAGTACAGGGTGTTCCCTGACAAAATTAATTTTCTCTTAAAAGAAAAAATGAAAAATTTATTAAATAGATAAAGATACTAAAAGAAGAGGACAGTGAATCATCAAAAATAATTAGAAAAGATAACAAATCCCTCAAAAAGAGACTGTATAACAATCACTAATAATTGAAACCTAAATATGGCCAATTATATCTCAAGACTACTAGTATCAAAACAGTTCCTTTATCAAAGTTTAAACTAATGAAGTTGAATCGCACTAATCAAAGATGAAAAATTTATCATCTACCGTACAATTCTGTAATTGCATCATTTGAGCTGGAAATGGAACTTTTGTTCTTGGAAATATCAGCTCTCTAATCTCAAGTTCAAATATTAGTCTTATATTTGAAAATACATATATATATATATATATATATATGAACAAAAAGAGAGATGACATTGGGAGTTGATGTTGAAGCTCTTACTAAATCCCCAAAGAATAGTGTCATTCTTTGACTAAAATAACAACTAAGCTATTGCCACCAGGCATGTTTCAGAAAGTACGATTAGTCGATTAGTTAGTAGCTTGCAATAAAGTCCTGAATTGCATGGCTTATCTTTCTTTCAACATTGCTGTCAATTATCAATCACTGATAACAATGCTGATTTTAGAATCAAGTTTTAAGAGATGTGAGGCTTGGCTATAAAACATATTTTTCTCATAAACTAACTATCATGAATTTTATTAATTAGTTGGCTACCCTTCACTGAATTTTACTGAATGTGGTGTATAAGCATATTGCCCAAGTTTAGTGAATAATATCCAATATTTCCGATCCATTGTCAGTATAAAAGAATATCTAAATTATAGGGTCACAAAGATATAAATTACATGAACTTTGATGGAGATATCTAATTTTTTTGGTCTTAGTATATTGGCAATTTGTATATTTCTCTTGGTTTGTGTCTTGGGTGCCTAGAAATGACCATATATGCATGTCGTCGTGCATGTGGCTAGTCCATATTATAGGGGAGACTCTGGCGAAATTTTTTTGTTGGTCGGGTAGTTGCGAACATTTATAATATTAACGAGCTAATCATATGCTTACAAGTATGCTCAAGTTATATGCTTAGTAGCTAGTATGCTCAAGTCATATGGTTACAAGTATGCTCAAGTCATATGTTTACAAGTATGCTTAAATGTTAATCATATGTTGCTCAAGTCATATGCTTACAAGTATGCTTAAATGTTAATCATATGCTTACAAGTATGCTCAAGTCATATGGTTACTAGTATGCTCAAGTCATATGCTTACAAGTATGCTTAAATGTTAATCATATGCTTACAAGTATGCTCAAGTTATATGCATACTAGCTAGTATGCTGAAGTCATGTGGTTACAAATATGCTCAAGTCATATGGTTACAAGTATGCTCAAGTCATATGATTAATAAGCTCATGTTGTCTGTAGTAGGTACCGTGGAATCATGGACCTCTATTTAGACTGTAGTTGGATGGCACGACGAAAGTCAAGTGCCCAGATAGGTGCTACAGCTGAATTTAGAGCTGGTTGCCAAGTGTTTTTAGAGTATGCGTATAGTCACCCGGAATGTATGAATGGTAAGTCGCAGATACGATATCCATGTTTGAAGTGTAAGAATGTAAATTATATGGATAGAGACGTGGTAAACTATCATTTACTTGTTTCTGGGTTCATGAAAAATTACGAAGAATGCTGGTGGGCACATGGGCGGAGAAGAGATGGCGGTATCACAGAAGTACACAATTCGGGCAGTAGTACTCATCGAATGAATGAAATGGTTCATGATATTGCAGGGCCAGATTTTGATTGGGAACAAGGCAGAGAGCAACCTATGAATTCTGATGCCAAAGACTTCTTTAAGTTATTAGACGAGGGTAGCGAGCCATTGTGGTATGGTTGCACTAAACACAGTACATTGTCTATAGTGGCGACATTACTTAACATCAAGGCTGATCACAACATGAGCCATGAGTGTTTTGAGTCGCTCTTGAAGGCCATTAAGAGTATGTTTCCTGATGGTGAGAAATTATCTGGTAACTATTACTTTTGTAAGAAAATGGTGAAGAAGTTGGGTCTTGGATACCAAAAGATCGATGCATGTCCCAACAATTGCATGTTGTTTTATAAGGAAAATGAACAGATGACAAGGTGCACTTTTTGCAGTCATGATCGGTTTAGGCCTAATAAAGAGGGTGTGACTACAAAAAAAATCAAGTATAACGTTTAAGATTCTAAGGTATTTTCCAATAACACATCGACTAAAAAGATTGTACATGTCTTCAAGAACAACTGAACATATGAGTTGGCATGCGAAATCTCTAGCTAAAGATGGAGAACTAAATCATCCCGCAGATGGGCAGGCTTGGAAAGATTTCAACTTAGTACATCCTGGGTTTGCATTGGAACCTAGAAATGTGAGGCTTGGATTGTCCACCTATGGTTTCAATTTGTTTGGCCACTCAGCTATTCCGTACTCATGTTGGCCTGTGATTGTTACTCCGTACAACTTGCCTCCTTGGATGTGTATGAAACAGCCATACTTGTTTCTTTCACTCGTGGTTCCTGGTCCTAAGAGTCCTGGAAAGAACTTAGATATTTACTTGAGACCTCTTATAGACGAGTTGAAGGTATTGTGGGAGGATGGAGTACAGACTTTGGATGTTGCAACGAAAATAAATTTCAACCTTAGGGCAGCGGTTATGTGGACTATAAGTGACTTCCCAGCTTATGGTATGTTAGCATGTACGTCCTGCATCATTTATATATAAGCATTTTAGATTTCATTTTAGATGTAAATTGCTTTAATATATCTACTTATCGTTGATGTAAATTGTTGTATACTATAGTGATTTTTCAGATAATAAGATCGTCAAGTGCATATCACAGTTGTGTTTATAGAATTGGCCTACACCTGTGATTACGTGGGTGAGCACACCTATCGCCCACAAGGATGCTGTTTGGGCTGAATTTCAGGTATGTTTTTTTAATTATGACAGATAATATAATATTCTAATTAAGGATAATTGTTTAGTAATGTTATTATTGTTGTTTTATTTTTAGAAAAGTTATAGATGGGAGGACGCGCAGGCTTCAGTGATTCAGACATTATTCTGGCAGAAGTACGTCGTCCACACCAAGGATAATTTGAACAAAGAAAGACAAAAAGCACTTCACAATGCCGAGATCGACCATCCAGGCCAGGGAGAGGATTACATGCACGAGCATAGCCTCAAGTGGTGCACCCAGTCCATATGGGCTGAGATGTGTGCCCAATGGAGAGCTGAGACCTGGGTGAAAAGACGAAAGACTGCCACCACAAACAGATCCTCGGGTGTACCCGATGGCGAAAAGGCTAAAGGGATATACAAGGGTGACAATATTTCACGATTCTGAAAGATATCAACGCTGTGGTACATATTTACAAGTTTTAATATGTTTACAATCATGAATTATAGAAAATATATCACATTTATACTTAGTAATATTGTGCTATTTTTTGTATAGGAGTCTCAGTCTCAAGGTCAGCCTATCCATTGGCTGGATGTGTACATGGCCACCCGTGATGGTCTGCCTGATGCTATCCAGATAGCGGTAATAAATTTTAATAACTTGATCTTGTTTATCAATGCTTACAGAATTTATTTTTAACTATTGAATTGTTAACATGATGACAGGATACTTATAAGCGTTTATTGAATGAGCGCTATCCTGAAGGCACTCCACGTCCGCCTATTGATCAAGAATTGTGGGAGAGGGCGTCTGTTGTGAAGAAGAACTACATTAAAGGTCAAGGACAACGACGACGCCCATCCTTCAGTGGCTCAGGCTGCTCTTCTACCCAGTCTTCACAGTCATTGAGCCATCCAATTGTTCATACTCCGGCTGACTGTGTGAGATCTATATGTCGAGATCGAGATCTTCTGAAGATATTGGGCGGGCATCGAGGGCTCACGAGTCCCGAGGAGTTAGTCAAGCGATGGCAGCAATGTGAAAGAGGACAACATGGGGATGGCGACGAGGTATAAAATCAATTTGTTGCATATATTGTCGTAATATATACTAGTATCAACATAGTTACTATAGCATTTAACTTGTTTTATTATTTTGTTAATTATAGGGTGATCAAGGAGGCGATGATGCTTGACGTACCTGCTTTAGATCAGTTTTGTAGTTATTTGATAAACTTCTACTTGTATATTCATTCAATTCATATTGGTTTTCTGTATGTTACTTAAACAATATTAGATTTGTTTATATTTATTCAATTCATATTAGGTTTTAAAGGTTTATATAGTTTATATATTAGTTTGGTGTTTTTGTTGGTGGACGATGGATGTTTATATTGTTGTGCATGCTGTTTATCTTGTTGTGTATGTGTGTTGGGATAAAGAAGGTACAAAACAGGTACAGGTTTTTGGGAATTTTGCAAAACAACAAAAAATCTGGTTTTCGTTTTTGCCAGATCAATGATCGTGATGCAATACCGATATCGATTAGCGATGGCTTACTATTTGATGGTATCAGCGACCGCATTCGGTCACTGATTGCAGTCGCTACCACGTGGACCACGTCAGCTTTGGCCCTTGACCATGCTAACTCAGCTTAGCGACCGAATTTGTCATATCGGTCGCTCATATCGGTCGCTAATAGTGGTCGTTGATGTGCACCCCAGCGACCAAATTTTATGTGATGACTATCAACGACCGCAATGGTCAACGATATTATCTCACGATCGTATGATCGCCGATAAGCGAAATTGATAAACCTTTTTCTTGTAGTGTTGGTATGATTATGACCAGGGATTATTCGGTATAATCATGACCGTAATGTTATAAATGATGTTGTTAAAGTCCTCATTGGCTCGTAGTGTATTGATGGACAACTGTTGGCATGATCATGACCATTGATGAAAACACGAATATCCTGGCCCGTAGTGTATGGATAATTTGTGGTTGTGATACTAATGAATATCCTTGGCCGAAAAGTGCGGGGATGATGTGGATTATTTATTGAATGAGTCTCAATGATAAAAGTGATGAAAACCTTTTAAATCATAGAAGATAGTAGATTTTATTCTCTACTTGACTCTTCTAATGGATTGTTTGTTCCGCTGCAGTTAAACTTGATGTTTGTTATATTATATCAGTTTAACACTATTGAAGGCTAACGATAATTTATTCTGCATTATCTTAGTCATAATATTTCTTACTGGGCTAATTGAGCTCATCATTTTGCTTTCATTGTTCTCTTCAGGAAATGAGAACGTGGCAAGGACTAGTCGGGGAACGGAGTGACGGTCCAGATGATAGCATTAATAGTCCTCACTATTCTATGAAATAGTGTGATAATAAATGTATTGAGGACTTATTTTGAGTTTGAATACTGTCTAGAAGACAATGTTTATATTAAAACTCATAGCTCATGTTGTATATTTAAGATTGTATTTGTATTCTGTACCATGTATTTGGCGACTCAGAATAGGTGATGTATACCTATTTTGAGGGCATCACAATATGCATGATCTACTTCCTAATATACAATACGAACCCAGTAATAAATCAGTATGACATATAACAACAGGCCTCAAATGTGACATCCCCAGATTCGGGTCCCAAATCACCACGAATACGGTGTACTATTTCTATAACTATTGTGGAAGATATAAACATAAATTGTTAATACATTAAACATTACACACTATCCCCAAGGTCGAGAACCTTCACATAATACCTAAATCAATATCCTATCAGACATACAAAGCTATTATCATACATTACTGTTACAACTTTAGCTGCACATATAATCCAAAGCTGACTTGTCTTGGACTTTTCTTGTAACCGATGTATTCGTCATAATCTGCAATGTTTATCATGATATAGCAAGGGTGAGCAACAAATTTGCCCAGCAAGCATAAGTTTATTTGAGGATATATCATGATTGAAAGAATTGAACAATAAGCTAGCTAAATTTCAACAATATAAACATTGTGAAAGAGCATGAACAAATTTTCTTAGCTGAACGACCAAGTCAATAAAAATGAATGGTCCATAATGAACATGAACAGATTAACTGAACCAAATGGTAATGAAGGTGATCAGCCTTTTATTCCTGATTAACATTTACAACATGCACAACGTGCGAATCAATAATCAATATAGACATAAATAATCAACAACAACTATTCACTAACATGCTTTGAACATACAACTCAAGTTTGAGTTAGAGAACTTGCACGAATAAATAACTAACACAAGTCCAATACTTACCCTTACTACGATAATATTATAAGGATTTAATAAATACCCAAAAGAACTTAGGGTTAGGAAACTTGCCTGGTAAGCCTGCTACAATTAACGCTAGCGATTAACCTTCACATAACCTAATCACATGTGTCTCGTTAATCACCATTCATACACAATCTAGTTTGAAGTAAAAGGGTCTCCTATTGGATATGCTATAAACATCATAATAGAATATATTTAGAAAATATATGTCACCCATTTTAGATATCATAGGCAGCCCACAACAGAACTTAAAAATGCCCAAACATAACAGTTTTTTATATTTTTTTTTCTCAGCTTTACCATACATCGCTAAAACAGTCATAACTAATTCGTTTTAAAACATTTTTGAGCGATTCTTGCGCCCACGCGAAGCTAACTTCTGGGGCTACAACTTTCGTTCATGGACCATCTTCAAATTCCAAGCAAAAAATTCCAGAAAATCCGTGCAAAGAGACTGCTCTGAATTTGTTGGACAGATTTGATGCAACTACTTTGAAAAGTCATAACTCCTTGCTCCGAAGTCGGAATTAGTCCGTTCCGGAGTCTATGGAAAGCTTATTCAGTGAACTATAATAACCCAAAAGCCCAAAATTTTCTAGAAACTGTAGCTAGCCCCGAATTTGTCCTTAGGGTCAGTAGTTCACAATTTTTTCGGTTTCTAACATGTTTATTTCGCGACCTTACGATTTTCATATCTCATTCAATATAGCTTCGATCCAAATGAAATTTGGACATGTTATACCTCATGCTACATACTATTTTACAAAATTATTACATGCAAAAAATGGATTATCTAAGACATGATTTCGAGTGACCAAAAATCCTGAAAAATCATGCAAACTAGTTTAACCCAACTTTTGAGAAAATCATGATTTTGATTCTAGCATGCATGGGTTTGATTCCTATTATCCAGACCACTTCTAATAACATATATATACATGTTACAACAACTCATTTCTCTAACTTTTCATGTTTTGATCAAATTAGCAACTAAGAGGCATAATATCAAACACTTAGCATGCAAGACATAACTCTTTGGATTTTTAAAGCATACATGTCATGATTTGTCCAGAACTTATGTTCTTATTACACCATAACAATCAGACCACAATTACACAACATCACATACTCCAAAACAAACCATTTATAAATGTCTCCTATGCATATTCTCTCATAGTTTTGGAAGAACATAGAGAATGGGTTCATAGCTTACCTCTTTGGCGAATTCCTCTTGATTTAATTTGTTAGAGACTCACCTTGCTTGCTTAGACTCTCCAAAATCCGTAAATCACCACAACATCTATTACTCTCAATTTCTCTTTCTTTTTGTATCTTGGTGGGATTTTTGCAAAGTGAAACTTTTTTTGTTGTTGGGTGTATATATATATATATAACTTGATAGAGCTGCTCTCTCTAGCCCCTTCACCACTCTCATCATCAGTTACATGCATAATTATCCCACTTGAATATAGTTATGGGGGGAAGTTAGGAACATGAAAAGGTTTGCTTATTATGTATGGTTTAATAAGGAGTTATCACCTTTCTTCCTCCTTATTGCTATATATGAATATACTCTCCCTCCTTGTCCCATATTATGTGTCACAAGACCCCACCAGCTGTTGTCCAATTAAACAAATACATTATAATGTTATTTTAATCATTTAAATACCGTTTTGACCGTTTTGCCCTCCGTAGCAAAACGTATCGATACTTATATTGATTCCTACTAAAGTCGACGTCCGGGACGTCGTGGAACTATCCGTTTTGGTCAAACTCAACTTCAAAATTCGTAGTTGACAATTCGCCTTTCGTCCGCTCCAAAGTGTATTTGGGCTAAATTTAAGATAATATTATATCTAATAAAGTTCCAAGAGAAGAGATTTGACTGTATGTGATATTTTACGTCATGAAACTTCCAAGTCCATATATCTATAAATAAGAGCATTGTAAAAGAGAATATGCATGATCTACTTTGTAAATAGGTGATGTATACCTATTTTGGGGGCGTCACAATATGCATGATCTACTTCCTAATATACCTACTAACCCAGTAATAAATCAGTATGATATATAGCAACAGGCCTCAAAGATACCATTGATACTCAAACAATATATCCAATCAAGTCAAAATCCATAACTCTAACCAATTAGTCAATCCAAACTAGTCATCAGTGTGTGTGTGTGTGCTTGTTAACCATTCTAACCAACTACAGTTCAAGATAATCACATAACAAACTTCTTAGAAAAAAAAATTCAGTTCCAATTAATTACTTTTATGAACATGACAACTCCAGTTAAAACTAAGCAATTACCAAGTCTAAGGGTAAATACAGGATTTATTTCTACTTTTATTCAATCACGAGGGCATTTTTGCTCTTTCTCGTGTTTTATTCATTTTTTTTATTTTTCTCATGGTTGTGCAATGTCTTATTCCCTTAGGCTTTTCAATGCTACCTTAACGAGCTTTCGACCAACGAATCCCAAGCAATTAAGACCTTAGGGCGCTAGGTGTAAAGACAATCCCCTTGGGCTCACTTACTCAAGTAACAAAGGCCACATAGACAAGCATGCCACGATGTTTATTCTCTTCTCTTTTTTTTTGGATTTTCTATTTTTTTTCTTTTCATCATTTCTTTTTTTTCATTTTCATTTTGTATATATATATATATATCCCATAGATTCCCCCAAACTCAAGCTTTTACGTCATTCCAACCTTTACCGCCATTTCACTAATTTCCTTAAATTTTAACCAAGATTTTCCCTCAGAAACAAATTATGCAACCCTTGAACCAAGTGGATTAAAACAGTTAAACTTTAAGTGCTAACCGGTTACATAAGTTTAAGATAGGCTCAGATTATCATCATGATTAAAATTAGAACTCATCATCAATTATCAACACTGTTTAAGTTAACATGCAAAACCAATCTTATCATAGGCCGAGCTAAGACCAAACCAACCTATCACATAGATTCATGCAAAAAAATGCAATTATACTACATGAACACATACTAATGCAACACATATATGAATATGCAAATAACTATCATGTATTATATGCAACCTAAAAAAAACAGTGCTAACACATAAAAATAACGAACTATAATGTAAATAACTAACTATATGCAATATGACACTTAAATGCCCCCAAACTTAAACTAAACATTGTCCTCAATGGCTAAAATAGAAAAAAAAAATTAAAGTAGAGGACTTCCCTGAAAATATAGCTATCTTCCTCCTTATCCGCTAAGTTTGGAGAATAGGCTATGGAACAAATTGGGCACCACACTTGAATTTGACTTGAATAACATGTAAACCATGATAGAAACAATTTTATTAAATTCAAAATAAATATAAATTCAAAACTACTAATATAAAACCTAATAAAAACTAAAAATAAAAATTAAACTTGGGTTACCTCCCAATAAGCGCTTGTTTTATAGTCTCAACTGACTTACGCAATTCTCATCCAATTCCCCTATTTAAAATTGAGGAACCCTCCATCCATCAGTAACAATATCTCTTTTGGGAGGTTCCCATTAGTAATGACCCTTGAATGAAAGTCACCCATCATGCTCTTTGTAGATATGTTCCCCATTAAGAACGTCCAAAAACTAGGTGTTTTCTCTATTATTTCTATGATCAGATTAGGGCATTGAAGCTTAATAAACATAATGGGATCTTCCTCTATCTTCTCCTTTTCATCCCACCATGACTCCACAACTATACTAGCTCTTATGTCACAAAGAGCTTTGTCGATGACATGACTGCCAATTAGGCATGGTTTTGCAAAACTGTCCGGATTCTTGAACTTTGGTGGAGGAGGCACATGGGATACTAATGAAATCGGCTCATCTTCGTTGATCTCCTTTTCTTGGTTCCCAATTGTTTCCTCTCTTTCAACATCTTGTGGCTCATCTAGTTGCAGATTTTGTTCGGGCTCTCCATCAGTCTCGGAATCCATGTCATAGGGCCAAGTGTATTGAGGGCAAATGTTTGAGGCATTGATTAGTTGTTCCATTTGGTTCGCAAAATTTTGACTCGATATCTCTTAATTAATCCTCCTCTCCTCACTTGAAGCTATGAACTTGGACAAAATTTCCTCCAAATTTGAATGTTCCTCCTATTGTAGTGAAGGTGGACACGAGAAATTCGGTGGGTATATTGAACTTGGAGTATAAAATTGATCTTGATGAGGATGGCTCCATGAAAAATCTGGGTCATACCCCCAATCCTGATGATAGTTGTTGGGATAGACATAATTATTGGGGTAATCACCACCATACTGTACCGGCTCGAAACGGATGGTGCATTGATAACTCATATGATTTCTAGCACAATAATCACAAGTAACCGCCACACTTTGACGACGTTGTGCTGCAAAAGCATATAATCTCTTCGAAAATGTCTCAATTTGTGCTAATAATGCAGAAAGTACTGTCGTGAGTCCATCAATCTCCGCTCCCCTTGGCTTAGTCATTCTCGTATACGGCCATTGATAATTAAATTCCGTCATGGTACCTGAAAAAAAAAGAAAGAAAAATAGGAAGAGAATTAAAGAAAATAAAAAAACGTTTAAATTAAAATTAATTTGATAAAAATTAATATTTTGGCAAAATTATTAAATTAATTCCTCGGCAACGGTGCCAAAAACTTGTTGATCGATTTCACAATCAAAACATACGTGCAAGTATACACGGTCAACAAGTAATAAAGTGAAAGTAGAGTATCGTTCCCACGAGGAATTATTTAATAAAATTCACCAAGTACTAGTTCTTAACCAAACTAATTTTATTTAAACAGCTGCAATTTATGATTTTTAAAATTAAGTAAACTAAATTAACTAATTAAACTGAATTACTTTATAAATGAATTCAAATAAATAAAGGTTAAGACTACAATATCCCTAATTATGAACTATAAACCAATTATTCAATTAACCCAATTATTATGCCACCTGAATTGTTAACAAGAATTCTAGTTGTTAAAAGCCCTTTCCCAAGTAAACAGATAACTTTTATTCAATTCAATTAATCCTGCGATATTCCTATTCAAAATAATTAAATCAAACCCGTTAAGTTCCAATTCCCAATTTGTTACATGCAGTGAATAGATATTCCTATTCAATTCACATCCCTAATTATTCATCTCATGCAATTAATTAAGCCTACATGTTATCATGTCCAGTTCCAACCCTAGATTTCATCTTTCGAATCCTTCTAGAGTAACACGGTAATTACTGGCCAAATAATTAATCAATATGCACAAGACATGATAAACAATTCACCTTGACATGAATAATTAGAATAAATTAAATAATTAATTCATAGACATAAAAGGTTCAATTTATAGTCTTAATAAAAGAAATTTAGTTCATTGTCATTCAATTAAAATCAAGAATCCACAACTGAATAAACATTAAAAGATAAAAGTAAGAGAAGAGAAGATAATAGAATCTGTTGTCAGTAGTCCTGAGATTCCTCTTCCGCTCCTGCTTTGAATCTTCAATGATCCTCAAGTTGCTTCAATCTCCGACAATCCAATATAAACTAGGGTTTATGTTCTAATCCAATGGAGTATTTTATTTAAGCTAATCTATGTAATCCCCCTTTATTTTATGCCTTACATTATGTATTTATAGGTTACAAGTCCAATTTTTAGCTTAGGAACAAACTCAATCCAATTTGGAGTCAGAAAAGTGTCAAAATTTGCCCCAAAACGCGTTCAAGCCTGACCAATCCCTTCCCTAGCGCCCAAATATTGGGCACTACAAGCAGCAACAACACCTTGATTCTAGCTCCCTTGCCACCGGGCATAGGCCTTGTTTGGGTGCCCCGGCGCTGGCCTCATGTCTGGAAATTTTCTGTTCCGACGTCCTTTGGGCATAGGCCTTGTTTTTCAAAATAAGTTTCGGAGAAATGCTGAAATTGGCTTTGAAGTGGATGCTATGTAAATGGCAAGCCAAAAATGCGAATCTAGCCACCCCAAACGTCTATCCAAGTAACTTTTGTCCCAATTCCTACTAAACAACATAAAACATGCATGAATAGACACAAACACTTAAAAACATCCAAAAGATTAAGCTCAAACGCACTCAATTCATGTGTATAAAACTCATTCATCAATCATGGACCTGATTGATGAGGGTATGAAGTATCAGGCCAAAGTAAGTCACTTTTTAACCTCTTTACTTACCTTCTTACTCATTTATTTGAAACTGATAGGCTAATGCTGAACATATGTAGGAAAATGCAGTCTTCGGGCATCTCTGTCCTAAATACAAAGAAGTTGAAGCTGAGGAGGATGCTGCCCGAAGGGAAAATGCCATATTGAACTCTGCGTTGGCGAAGGAAAGAGGTGATCACAATATTGCCCAATTTAATAATGAGTTCCTTCGAAAAGATCTGGCCTAGACTAAGGAACAGATATAGAAGATTAAGGCAGATCATCAGGTGATTACTGACATAAATGTGGAACTAGTTAAGAGGAACGAAGTCCTTATTCAAAAAAGTGAGACCCCGATGAGGGCCAATAAAAGTCTAGCTCTCCAAGTGAATGAGTTCGAGACCAGAGAGTTACGTCTTCTAAAGGAGCGCCAGAAGATTGAAGACGAGGTTTGGGAACTTTGGGCCCTTAGAGACTTGGGTCCCCCTCTGACCAAAGATCTCCGCAAAGACATCCAAATGAACTACTGAAAGTCAGCCGAGCTGAATGAGGAGATTGTTCAGATGTTTTCTGAAGGGTACGAAGAATGCCGAAGCAAAGGTAAGGTTAAACTTGTCGAAGCTAAAGTAGACCCATCCCTCCTCGACTCATCGGATGGCGAAGATGATGCTTAATGATGGTTTCTCTTGTTTTTAAGAACTCTTGTAAAAAGTTTCTATCCTTTTTTGTAAACAGTTTGATCAATGAAATATTAATTTTGTTCATTATGACTTCTGTGTAATTTATTTCTTGTCAATAATTCAGTATCAATCAACTTGAAAAATGTACAAGCTTCTTTTAAATTTAACTTAAACTGTTAGCCTAAGTAAATCATATAACAATTAAGATCAATAATAAACAGAATCCGAACTCAACACTTAGACAAAATAAGGTAAGAAAGTAATGCAATACTTATCATTACTGAAGTGTGAGACAGATCTTGTAAAATATTAATCCAACCGAACCTCCTTTAAACAATGAAATTTGTTTACCGCTCGGTGTAAGACCCCAACTTTTATGAATAAAGATTAATTTCTCTCGAAATATATTTTTGAATATTATGGTGTGGATATAATATAATGTTATAGTTGTGGGTAATATTTACAAATTTTGCAAAGTAAGCAAGTGGTTATATAATATTCGATTGGTCAGGGAATATTCGTTTTAACAGGGAATAATTGTACGATGGCACAATCATTGGTTGACCCCACAACGGAAATATTGTCGTAATAAAAAACGCATGTAATTATTTTTTATAAAAATAACGGTTAAGTGTTACCAATTAAAACTGTTGAACTACTCGATGCAGTAAAAAGTACGATGAATGGCGTGGTTACATAGTAGCACACAGTATTGTTAATTTAAGCTTACGTGAGAAGTCACTCAGTTATACTCAATTATTGCCACAGTAATTGCTGCATCATATCTCTCATATTATTGATTCGATTATTGTCACAGTATCATCTGCATAATATGTTTTATTATTAAATCAATAATTGAGACGACAAAGTTATTTATATTATTAAATTGCAATATTTACAACGTCTAAAAGTTCTGTCAAGGAGAGGTTTGGTCATCTAATTGCCCGCCAATAAGGAGAAATCCGTATCGGAAAGCCCCCTCTTTCCTGGAAACGACCTGGTTGTTAAATATTGTGAGTTATAATATTAATGATGAATAAGTTCGTGTTGATTAAAGATGAATTTGATAGTTACATTGTGTTGGGATTATTAGTGTTAGTGGAAATCGACATCTATTCCGATGATAATGGATGTCTGGGGATTATATTGATAAATCGGGTAATTAATCGGATAAATGAGCAATTAATTTCTACTAATTCACATGCTTATATAACTATTTGTTCACATGTGTGTACTATTGAATCACATTCATGTACTATTAGGTGAGTTGGTGCAAGATTGATAATACTTGCATGACTAAGTTAAAAATAGAGGTATAGATGGAGGTACTATACTGTAATTCATATTTTCACATGATTATAACTATTGATTCACATGATTGAACTATTGATTCACATTATTTACTATTAGGGGAGGTGGTGCAAGTTTGATAATACTTGCAGGACTAAATTAAAAATGAAAGAAAAGTTGGAGGTATTGATCAGTGTAATATTTCGAGCCCCAAAAGCGCAATTATCGAAACTATATATTCCTATAAATAGAAGCTCATTCTTCCTTCATTTCTCACCAATTCACTAAAGCTATAGAGCAATTATTATAGAGAGAAAGAAGAAGAAAAGTCTGCTACCTTTCTACTCTAGTATCCAGTTTCTTTCTAAGGTAAGGGGTATTATTTCTTTCGTATTCATGAAGAGAGCTTATGTTATTCCATTCTTTATTATTATGTTGGAATAACCTGTCTATGAGAAGTACCGCATATATGGTAAAATTCTTCTATTATTTCATTCATTATTATTATGTTGGAATAACCTGTCTATGCGAAGTACCGCATACATGGTGAAATTCTTCTATTATTCCATTCTTTATTATTCTATTGGAATATCCTGTCTGTGCGGATTATGTTAGACCTGGTTCCATTCTTTATTATTTTGTTGGAATAACCTGTCTGTGCGGTCTATCGCATGCATGGTAAATTCTTTGTTATTCCATTCTTTATTATTCTGTTGGAATAACATGTCTGTGCGGATTACGCTAGACCCAGTTCCATTCTTTATTATTCTGTTGGAATAACCTGTCTGTGCGGTCTATCGCATTTATGGTGAATTCTTCTGTTATTTCATTCTTTATTATTCTATTGGAATATCCTGTCTGTGCGGATTATGCATGAACTGGTTCCATTCTTTATTATTCTATTGGAATAACCTGTCTATGTGGATTATCACATGCATGGTGAATGATCCTTCGTATTCATTCCTTATTAAATTGTGGAAATGATTTATCTACGTGGATTACCGCATGGTGGGTAAAAATCCATTTGCAATTTCATATATTCTATGATACTCATTTGGTTAAAGTTTTGGCTTCTCTCAATGAAATTAGTATAATATCATGGATATTTGCGCTTCATCCGGTATCTTTTCATGGAAATATTCTTCTGAGCATTCTTGAATTTTACTCCACAAAGCAGTATCATGTTGACAATTTGGACGTAATTGATTTCAAGATAAATTAACTTATAAATCTTTAAAATTTATTCTTGAACTTGTTTTATTGAATTATTATGTCATTGTCATCATCCTCATGCTTATATTATGATGAAAGTCATCTTTGGCTTACGTGCATAGATGGATTTGGTATGATTATGACGGGGATTATTCGGTATAATCATGACCGTAATGTTATAAATGATGTGGTAAAAGTTCTCAGAGTCTGTAGTGCATTGATGGGACGAGTTTTTGGTATGATTATGACCAGGATTATTCGGTAGATAGTCATGACCATTGATGATTTAATGAATATCCTTGGTTAAAGTAGTGCGGGGATGACTCGATGATGTGGTTTATTTATTGTCGAGTCTCAAATGATGAAAATTGATGAAAACATTTTAAATCATAGAAGATAGTAGATATCATACTCTACTTGACACTTCTAATGGATTACTTATTCACCGCAGTTAAACTTGATGTCTATTGTATTTTATCGGTTTAACATTGTTGAAGACTATTGATAATTTATTACGCATTATCTTAGTCATAATATTTCTTCTTGGGCTAGTTGAGCTCACCCTTTCTTTTTTGCTCTCTTCAGAAATGAGAACGAGGAATGGACTAGTCGGGGAACGGAGTGATGGTCCAGATGATAGCATTTGTAGTCCTCACTATTCTGTTAAATAGTGTGACAATAAATGTAATGAGGACTCCATTGAGTGTGGATATTGTCTAGATGACAATAGTCTTATTAAAACTCTTAGATTATGTTTTGTCGTATTTTACATGACTGTTGTATAATTAAGTTGTATTTAAATTTTGTACCATGTATTTGGCGACTCAAGATGGGTGATGTATACCTATTTTGGGGACGTCACAGTTGGTATCAAAGCTTAGGGATATGATCCCTGGCTGAGATGTGAGACAAGAACTAGGAGGGGAGAGACAGGGAATTCCTTCGCTAGTATGACCTACCTAAGTTTATTTGGTATTTAATTGGTCGGTCAGAGTATAGGGATAATATGTGATATGTTAATTAACCCTTGTTTTGTGGAAGTATTTGAAAATGGCATCCAAAAATGTTGAGATAAACAAAGAAGCACATGAGACCGTTGAGTCACCACAGATTAATGCCCAGGATAATGTGCAACAGGAAGACAATAATCCTCATGCAAACAATAACACCGATGAAATGGTGAACGATGGGATGTTCAGGGGCTTTATGCAATTCATGCAACATCAGGCGAAAATGGCTCCTGTCCAAAATGCAGGTGGAAACACTGACAACTCTCGGACGGTCACCGCTTAAGGATTCAAGGAATTTGGGACCACCGGAGTTTTTTGGAGAGCCAAAACCACTAAAGCGCGAGATGTGGATAAAGCAGATCAACAAGATATTTGATGTCTTAGGATGCTCCGAGGAGAAAAAAGGTTCCCTTTGCCACCTTCATGTTGCGATCAGAGGTGACATCGGTGGGAATCTGTAAAGCGTGACTCAACTGTCAGACTCAAAATGTCTTCGGGAGAAGTTCCAAGAGTCGTTTCAATGACAAGTACTTTCCTGAAAGTATTCATCGCATGAAGGAGGTAGAGTTCATCAGGCTTGAGCAAAATAATATAACCGTGGTGCAGTACGAAGCTAAGTTTGTCGAGTTGTCTCGGTTTGCGTCCCACTTGGTTGATAACGAGGAGAGAATTACGCAAATGTTTCTAAGAGGTTTGAAACCCGAGATACGTCAATACCTAATTTCTCACAAACTGTGTTTGTATTCAGATGTTGTGAATAAGGCTCAGTTATTGGAGCGTTATAATGAGTTAACCCAACCAAGAGAGAGCAACCGACAAGTCCATAAAACCAGTGGTAGCAGTCATCGAAGCGGTGACAACAAACGTGGAAGGAATCAACTTGCCAGAATGATAATCATTTCGGTGGTAATCATAGCCATGACAATAAGAGTGGACATTTCAAGAAGAGGAGATTCAACAAGGATGGAAAGACGTCAGCATCAGCACATGTTGTTAAGGAAGGAGAACAACCACCGGTCTTATATTACAAATGTGGAGGGGAAGGACACATAAGTCCAAACTGTGACGCCCCCAAAATAGGTATACATCACCCATTTTGAGTCGCCAGATACACACTACATCTGACATCAAGTTTAACTGCAGCGGAACATGTAATCCATTAAAAGAGTCAAGTAGAGAATAAAATCTACTATTTTTTATGATTTAAAAGGTTTTTCATCACTTTTATCATTGGAACTCAAATTTTAATAAATAATCCACCTCATCCCTACATTACAGCCAAGGATATTCATAAGTATCACAACCAAAAATTATCCATGCACTCACGGACAAGGATATTCGTATTCATCAATGGTCATGATCATGCCAACAATCATCCATCAATGAACTACGGGCCAATGAGGACTTTTACCACATCATTTGTAACATTACTACCACGATTACAATCAATAATCTCTCGGTCATAATCATACCAAGTCCATCTATGCACTAAAAGCCACAGATGACTTTCAACAAAATATAAATATGAGGATGATGACAATGATATAAGAATTCAATAAAACAAGTTCAAGAATTAATTTATTCAGAACTAATAACGCCCAAATTGTTAACATGATACTTCTTTCAGAGAGTAAAATTTAAGAATGCTCGTAAGAATATTTCCATGAAAAGATAATGGATGAAGCATAAATATCAAGGATATTCCACCAATTTCATGGAGTATAGAAGTCAAAACTTTAACCAACCGAGTATAATAAAGAATGGAATAACAAAAGAAATCACCATGCATGCAGATCAGATGTATAAAAGTTATTCCAATGTAATAATAAATAACGTAACTGTGTCGTGTAATACGCACCGACATGATATTCCAATGTAATAATAAAAATGGAATAACAACAAAAATCACAATGCATGTATGTGTACTATTCCATGTAATAATAAATAAGTTATTCCACAGAAAACGATATAATAAATAAATAAAAGACGAAACCAGTCCGCGTAAAACACATGCATGTGATATTCCAATGTAATAATAAAGATTTTAACCAAGTCCCACGATAACGCATGCATGTGATGTTCCAATGTAATAATAACGAATAGAATAACAATGTAAATCACCAAGTATAGGGTAGACAAGCAGATACAAAATTATTCCAATGTAATAATAAAGAATGGAATAACAAAAGTTCTCTTCATGAATATGAAAAAAAAAATAATACCCCTTACCTTATAAAAGAAGTATTCACCAGTAGGGGGGGATATACTTGAAGAAACTTGCACTATGCTCAAAGCTTTCTTAAACGCTAAAGAAATACGCTCAAGATAGAAGAATAATTCTCTCTACAGTTTCTCTTTCTAGAGTTTCAGTGAATTCGTAAGAAATAATGAAGGAATGGGCTTCTATTTATAGAAGAATGGACAGAATAGTAACCAATCCATGAACGGTCCAGAACGATTTACTTTAAAAGGACGGTCCAGATTGGTTTACAATAAAATATAATATATTCAATTTATAATATAATAAAACGAATAACTTTTAAAAAGATTTTACTATACAAACACTATGCAGGCCTTATGCAAACACTATGCATAATAAAATATAATATATTCTAATTATTGTCTAATAAAACAAATAACTTTATAAAAGTATTCATTTTATATAAAAAATTTTTACTATTAGCCTAATAAAACGTAATAACTTTATAAAAGTATTATGTTTTATATAAAAAGCTTTTCTGCTTTTATTACATTAATAATACTAATAAAACAAAACTTCATCATCATTATTATTATTCACATTATTAATCGACTGTGTTGTTCCCAAGAAAGAGGGGCTTTCCAATAAGGATTTCTCCCTATCATGCGCGTAATTAGGTGACCAAACCTCTCCTCGCGTAACTTCTAGACATCGTTAATAATGCAAATAATAATATTAATAAATTATTGATTTAATAATATATAAAATATCTCAATTATTAATTTAATAATAATATAGCAAATATCGATAATAATTGAATAAAACTAAATGACTTCTCACGTAAGCATCAATAATCAATATCGTGTGCTACTATGCAACCACGCCGTATTCATCGCATTACTTTTAACACCGGTGTTTCAACAAGATTAACGGTAAAACTTCCGCCGTTATTTTCATAAAAAAATATTTTTGTCATTTTTCAATCCGACAATAATTCCGTTGTAGGGGTCCACTAATGATTTATTGTCATGCATTTAATATTCCTCGTTAAAACGAATATTCCCCACCAATCTAATATTATATAACAACTTCATGATTTTGCAAAAAATTTATAAATATTACCCACAACTATAACATTATATCAAATTTATTCCATAATATTCAAAAATGATATTTATAGAAAATTCATTTTTATTCATAAAAGTTGGGGTCTTACAATCTCCCCTTCTTATGAAATTTCGCTTCTCGAAATTAGGGTACGCACTGGTATGTCAAAGAGGTAAGGATACCTTGATTTTCATTAAGATTCTAACTCCTGTGTCATTTCCTCAACATCGTGGTTCCTCCATAAAACTTTGACTTGAGGTATAACCCTTGAGCGTAGAATATGTTCCTTCTTATCCAAGATTTGAACAGAACCTCTTCATACGTTAAATCTTCCGCTATTTCGTCCCGGTTCTAACTCAATAATGTGGTTCGGTCTTTCACATATTTACATAACATGGATATATATGAAAAACGTTATGAACACGAGACATACAAGCAGTAAAGCAAGTCTATAGGCTACAAATCCCTACCGATCGAGGATTAAAATGGGCCAATGAATCGAGGATTGAGCTTTCTCTCTTTCCAAATCTCGTAACTCCTTTCCATGGAGCAACACGTAACAACACATGATCTCCAATATCGAATTCCACGCCCTTTCGATGAAGATCAAGATAACTCTTTGTTTGGCCTTGTGAGGTTTTTATACGCTGTCGGATCGTTTGTATCTTTTTCCGTAGTCATACGCATCAACTCTCGTCCCAACAACGTTGTTTCACCCACCTCATCCCAAAGATAATCGAGAACGCACTTTCTTCCATACAACGCTCGAATGGAGCCATGCCAATACTTGCTTGATAACTGTTGTCAGTAGAAAACTCCACCAATGGTAAGAACTTGTCCCAACTTCCTTGAAGTCAAGGACACAGAGTCTTAATAAATCTTCAAGAGTTTGAATAGTCCTCTCGATTGTCCATCCGCTTCGAGGATGATATGTCAACTAAATCGTAAACTGCGCTCATAGCTTTTTGTAAACTAACCCAAAATCGTGAAGTGAATCTTGGGTCTCGATCGTAAACTATGGATACCGGCATACCATGCAATCTTACAACCTCATTTATGTACATAATGACAGCAAGACGCTCAAGTGTATAAGTTTCTCAGATAGGTAAGAAATGAGCAAACTTGGTCAATCTATCAACAATGACCCAAATTGCATCTATGCCTTGAGAAACCTGGGAAGACCAAGAATTAAATCCATGGTAACGTGATCCCACTTCCATTCTCGAATTTCAAGTGGTTGCAATGGACCTTTTGGTACTTGATGCTCGCCCGACTCGTTGACATGTTAGACACCTTGAGATAAACAACGCTTATCTCTCTCTTCATATTGCCCCACCAAAAATGTATGTCAAGATCATGATACATTTTGGTACTCCCAGATGGATTACAAACGGTGTGTTGTGCGCTCCATCATGATTTTATACTTTAACTCGTGGTCGTTAGAACACAAAGTCCGGAGTCGACTCAAGTATTCCTTCTTCATCGATTCTTGCTTCTAAGATATAGCACCTTCTTGTACTTTCTTCCTCATATGCATCAACTCCAGTGTCCGTAGCTTGAGCAACTTTTAACTTTATCGATTAAAGTCTGGTTCTACTCAGATATTCGCCATCATCACGTGGGTCCCTAGAGTCTTTATCTCTATCTCCATCCTTTGCAAGTCATACAAAATGGGCATTTGCGTTGACAATATCGCACTCGCACTCAAGATATGATCTTCTACTCAATGCGCTACCTACCACGCTCGCTTTTCCGTGATGGTATGGGATGGTATGATCATAATCTTTCAACAGTTCAAGCCAACGTCATTGTCGCATGTTTAGTTCCTTTTGAGTGAAGAAATATTTGAGGCTTTTATGATCCGTAAAGATCTCCACTTTCTCCCCATACAAGTAATGCCTCCAAATTTTAAGTGCGAAGACAACAGCTGCCAACTCTAGATCATGAGTAGGATAATTCCTCTCATATTCTTTGAGTTGTCGAGAGGCATAGGCTATGACTTTCCCATGTTGCATGATAACACATCCTAACCCTTTGCTCAAAATCATCATCAGAGATGACAAATCCTCCGAGCCGCGATGGTATTGTCGTAACAGTGCTAAAATGAGTCTCTCTCGAGTTCTTGAAAACTCTTCTCACATTCCTCACTCCAACCGAATTTTGTATCTTTTCGAGTCACCGAAGTTAAGGGAGTAGCGATTCGAGAAAACCCTTCTACTTAATCTCCGATAATAACCAACTAAGCCGAGAAAGCTACGATTTTGGCCATCGATTTAGGTTGTTCCTCACTTTGAATAGCTTCAATCTTTGCCGGGTCAACAGATATTCCATGACTTGATACCACGTGCCCAAGGAATGCTACTTCCTCGCACGTAACTCGCATTTCTTCAACTTGGCATAAAGCTTATATTCACAAAGCTTTTTGGAGTATCGCCTCAAGTGTTGCTCATGATCTTCACACTTTTGAATAAATAAGGATGTCATCAATAAAGACGACCACAAAGTGATCCAAATATTCCTTGAATACTGGCTCATCATATCCATGAAGGCAAAGTAGGAGCATTAGTCAATCCAAAAGACATGATTAGGAATTCATAATGCCCGCATCGAAGTTCGAAAAGCCATTTTTGGAATGTCATCTGCTCTAATCTTTAATTGGTGATATCCGAACGAAGATCAATCTTTGAAAAGAATTTGGCGCCTTGCAACCGGGTCAAACAGTCATCAATACGTGGCAATGGGTACCTATTTTTGATGGTGACATGATTCAACTCCCGATAATCAATACAAAGTCGATACTCCCATCTTTCTTCTTCACGAATAGAACAGAGCACCCCAAGGAGAAGTACTACTAGACTAATAAAGCCAATGTCTATCAATTCTCGCATTGGGTCTTTAACTCCTCAAGTTCAATAGAGCCATTTGATATGGGGCTTTGAAATGGGTTTTGTACGGGTTCAAGGTCGATACAAAATTCAATTTCACGCTCGGGGTAGGCTAGAAGTTCTTCAGTGGAATACGCCAGAAATTCATTAACAATAGAAATATCATTCAAAATCGACGTATTTTTGTTTAGATCCGTGATATGAGCTAAGAAAGCTTGACATCCGCTTTTCAATAAACGAATAGCTTTATGGCTTGAGATGACAAAGTGATTGATTTTAATGGTTTGGTTGCTTGAATTCGCATAATAGGTTGGTTAGAATATGAAAGCTAACAACCTTATTTAAAATAATCAATTTTTGCATGATGAGTAGTTAACCAATCAATCCCTAGAATTACGCCAAATGCAAGTATTTTCAATGAAATAAGATCGATGTGTAATGTGAGGGTACCGATTTGAACCAAACAAGACTTATAACAAAGTGGATGTAATGAAGGTTTCTCCCAATGGAGTTTCAACAGATAAGTCAAAGTCCAATTTCTCCTGAGTCAAATTTAAACGCTGAGCGCAAAGTAGAGAAATAAAGGAATGGGTAGAACCTATCAAATAAGGTATATACTTCGCTAGAGTTTATGATAAGCTTACCCGTGATGACCTCATTCGTTCCTTGCTTTCGGGAGGTCACGACAAACGCCTCCTTGCACTACTACTAGCTTTAACTTTTATGGGGCGCGCCTTTGGTGCCTCCATCCTAGTCGAACTTGTCTTCTGGTGAATGACAAAATCGGGCTAGGTGACCTTTCTTCCACAATTATAACATGCTTTGACGGCATCGCACAGTTTGACCGATGTGTCCTCCTCCACATTTGAAGCATATGATAGGTGGTCGTTCTCCTTCCTTAACAAACAGTGTCGATGCCGACGCCTTTCCATCATTGTTGAATCTCTCTTCTTGAAATGTCCATTCTTATTGTTTTGGCCATGATTACCACCAAGTGGTTACCATTTCGCATGTTGATTCCTCCACGCTTATTGTCACCGCTCGATGATCAAGTATCACCGGTATTATCATTTTTTTACCGCTTCTTTTGGTTGGGTTGACTCATTATCGCTGCTCCAATAATCGAGCCCTATTAACAACATCCTAATACAAACACGCTTTATGAGAGATAAGATATCGACGTATCTCGGTTTCAAACCTCTTAGAAACATTTCGCCATTCTCTCCTCATTATCAACCAAATGGGACGCAAACCGGATAACTCGGCAAACTTGGCTTCAGCATCGCGACACACTGGCCATGTTGTTTTGCTCCGCTTTAATGAACTCTACCTCTTTCATGTGAGGAATACTTTTGGGAAAGTACTTGTTGTTGAACAGTTCTTGAAACTTTTCCCAAGACATCTTCAGTGCGGCAGGTTGAGTACGCTTTATAGATTCCCACCAAGAATCGCCCGCCCAAAACATGAAGGTGGCAAAGGAACCTTTTGCTCCTGGAGAAACCCAAGACATCAAATATCTTGTTGATCTGTTTTATCCATGTCTCCGCCTTTAAGTGGTTTTTTGGCTCTCCAAAAAACTCGGTGGTCCCTCGCCTCCTTGAACTGCTTCAAGCGGTGACCGCTCCGAGAGTTGCCAGTGTTTCCACCGCATTTTGGACAGAGCCGCCTCACCCTCGATGTTGCATGAATTGCATGAAGCCTCTAACATTCCATCGCTCATCATTTGGTTAGTGTTGTTGTTTGCATGAGGATTGTCGCCTTCTCGATGCACATTGTCTCGGTTATTGATCTGTGGAGACTCAACGGCTCTCCTCGTGCTCCATTGATGTTCTCAACATTCTCTGATGCCATTTTCAAACACCGCCACAAAACAAGGGTTAATTAAAATATCACATATTATCCCTATACTCTGACCGACCAATTAAATATCAAATAAACTTAGGTAGGTCATACTAGCGAAGGAATTCTCCGCCTCTCTCCCTCCTAGTTCTTGTCTCACATCTTAGCCAGGATCATATCCCTAAGATTTGATACTAATCGTGACGCCCCAAAATAGGTATACATCACCTATTTTTGAGTCGCCAAATACATGGTACGTAATACAAATACAATCTTTAATATACAACAAGAAAGTCGTGAGTTTTAATACAAATATTGTCTTCTAGACAATATCCATTCTCGTAATAAGTCCTCATTACATTTATTGTCACACTATTTAATGTAATAGTGAGGATTACTAATACTATCATCTCGACCGTCACTCCGCTCCCCGACTAGTCCTTGCTTATGTTCTCATTTTCAAGAGAACAAAGAAAGAAAGGGTGAGCTCAACTAGCCCATTAAGAAATATTATGACTAAGATAATGCAGAATAAATTATCATTAGTCTTCAACATTGTTAAACTAATAAAATACAATAGACATCAAGTTTAACTGCAGCGAGGAACATGCAATCCATTAAAAGAGTCAAGTAGAGAATAAAATCTACTATCTTTTATGATTTAAAAGGTTTTTCATCACTTTTATCACTGGGACTCAAATTTTAATAAATAATCCACATCATCCCTCGCACTACTACCAAGGATATTCATAAGTATCACAACCACAAATTATCCATGCACTACGTGCCAAGGATATTCGTATTCATCAATGGTCATCATGATCATGCCAACAATCGCCCATCAATGCACTACGGGCCAATGAGGACTTTTACCACATCATTTGTAACATTACTACCATGATTACAACCAATAATCCTCGGTCATAATCATACCAAGTCCATCTATGCACTACAAGCCACGTATGACTTTCAACAAAATATAAATATGAGGATGATGACAATGATATAAGAATTCAATAAAACAAGTTCAAGAATTAATTTATTCAGAACTAATAACGCCCAAATTGTCAACATGATACTTCTTTTGTAGAGTAAAATTTAAGAATGCTCGTAAGAATATTTTCATGAAAAGATATCGGATGAAGCGTAAATATCAAGGATATTCCACCAATTTCATGGAGTATAGAAGTCAAAACTTTAACCAAATGAGTATAATAAAGAATGGAATAACAAAAGAAATCACCATGCATGCGGTAGATCAGATGATGACAAAAGTTATTCCAATGTAATAATAAATAATCTGAAACCAGTCAAAGCGAATACGATGATGTGATATTCCAATGTAATAATGGAATAAAATGGAAATCACCAATAAGTCCCATGTTATTCCAAATCATAGCATGCACAGAAATATATTCAAATGTAATAATAAATTTTAATCATGTCCCATGTAAAACGCATGCACAGATAACAACGTAATAATAAAGAATAGGATATTCCAAATGTAATAATAATAATAATGGAATAACAATGAAAAATTACCAAGTATAGGTAGATCAGATACAAAGTTATTCCAATGTAATAATAAAGAATGAAATAATGTAAGTTCTCTTCATGAATATGAAAAAAAAGTAATACCCCTTACCTTATAAAGAAGAGTACTCCGATGGTAGGGCGAGAATATACTTGAAGAAACTTGCACTACGCTCAAAGCTTTCTTAAACGCTAAAGAAATACGCCAAGATAGAAGAATAATTTCTCTACGTTTCTCTCTAGAGTTTCAAAGTGAATTCGTAAGAAATAATGAAGGAATGAGCTTCTATTTATAGAAGAATGGACAAAATAGTAACCAATCCATGAACGGTCCAGATCGATTTACTTTAAAAGGACGGTCCAGATTAGTTTACAATAAAATATAATATATTCAATTTATAATCTAATAAAATGAATAACTTTTAAAAAGATTTTACTATGCAAACACTATGCAGGCACTATGCAAACACTATGTATAATAAAATATAATATATTCTAATTATTGTCTAATAAAATGAATAACGTTATAAAAGTATTCTGTTTTATATAAAAAGATTTTACTATTAGCCTAATAAAACGTAATAACTTTATAAAAGTATTCTTTTATATAAAAGCTTTTTTCGCTTTTATTACATTAATAATACTAATAAAACAAAACTTCATCATCATTATTATTATTCACACTATTAATCCACTGTGTCATTCCAAGGAAAGAGGGGCTTTCCAATAAAGAGTTCTCCTATCATGCGCGCAATTAGGTGACCAAACCTCTCCTCGCGTAACTTCTAGACATCATTAATAATGAAAATAATAATATTAATAACTCTCGCTATCTCAATTATTGATTTAATAATATATAAAATATCGACAATAATTGAATAAAACCGAATGACTTCTCACGTAAGCATCAATAATAAATATCGTGTGCTACTATGCAACCACGCGTATTCCTCGCATACTTTTAACACCGGGTGTTTCAACAAGCTAACAGTAAAACTTCCGCCATTATTTTCATAAAAAATATTTTTGTCGTTTTCTCAATCCGATAATAATTTCGCATTGTGGGGTCCACTAATGATGCCGTGCGAATATTCCCCTGCTTAAAAACGAATATTCCCAACCAATTAATATATATAACAACCCGTTAAAATTTATAAATATTCCCACAACTATAACATTATATCAAATTTATTTCATATATTCAAAAATGATATTTATAGAAAATACATTTTTATTCATTTGGGGTCTTAAACATAAATCAAATATAAACTTTTATTATAATCGTTAAAAACTACAAAACATTAGTTTTATCAAATTATCTTCTTCACAATATCCACATTCAATGGAAAATTATTATTATATAAAAAGTGAGGACTACTATAGCCATCATCTTATCACTCCATAAAAGTTGGCCACGTTCTCATTTTTTCAAGAGAACAATGAAAGCAAAAGGTGAGCTCAACTAGCCCAAGAAGAAATATTATGACTAAGATAATGCGAATAAATTATCCTTAGCCTTCAACAGTATAACAACTGATAGAATACAATAGACAACAAGTTTTAGATCAACAACTGTAGCGGAATAAGCAACCCATTAGAAGAGTCAAGTAAAACATAATGTCTACTGTCTCCTCTAGATTAAAAGTCCATCGTTAATAATTCATTCCTGTAATACTCATCAATAGTTCTTTGTTATACAAAAAAAGAACTCTCATCACCTGTCTTCACCTGAGCCACCAAAGATTATAGTTAAATCCACAATTCATATTTATAATCATGTAAATTGATAGTTCCTCCTTGCCACAAAAGCTTAATAAAACGTTTACTCAATATCCTTACCCCAAAGGCTAAACATATTCAAATGTAATAACAATGATCAAAACCAATCAGTTGTCTACCTTTGCACTACGGGCCAAAGATATTCAACTATAAAACCAATGGTCATGATCATACCAATTAATTGTCTGTCAGTGCACTACGGCCAAAGGCATTCAACTGTTAACTAATTGTCATGATCCTGCCAATCACATCATCGAATTATCCATGCTCTACGGGCCAAGGATATTCTTTAGTATCACCAGTGGTCATGATCATGTCATACACATGTCCATCTTTGCACTACGGGCCAAAGCTTTCAATCAACAGTTCGTCTTTGCACGTAAGCCAAAGATATACAATTGTAAAATCAATAATCAACAGTCCATCTTTGCACGTAAGCCAAAGATATACAACCATAAAACTAATAATCAACAGTCCATCTATGCACGTAAGTCAAAGATGACTTTCATCATAATATAAGTATGAGGATGATGACAATGATATAAGCATTAATCAAACGCAATCAAGGATAAATATTAAAGACTTAAAATTTATCCAGAGTTTAAAAATATCTAAATTGTCAACATGATGATGCTTTGTGGAGTAAAATTCAAGAATAATATTCATGTATCAAAAATAATTTGAACGAAAAAGAAATAAATTTTTCGGGTGAATAGTACCCTGTGAATAGTACTTCGGGAATAGTACCCCGACGTGAAAAGTGTCCCGAATACTCTAGTGAATAATACTAGAGTGAATAGTAATCGTGAAAAGTATTATCAATCTTGCACCACCTCCCCTAATAGTACATGAATGTGAATCAATAGTACACACATGTGAACAAATAGTTATAATCATGTGAATTAATAGCAATTAATTTCTCATTTATCCGATTAATTACCTGATTGGTCAATTTAACCTCCAGAAATCAATTATTATCGGAATAGATGTCAATTTCCACTAACACTAATAATCCCAACACAATGGAACTATCAATTTTATCTTTAATCAACATGAACTTATTCATCATTAATATTATAATTCACAATATTTAACAATCAGGTCATTCCCAGGAAAGAGGGGGCTTTCCGATAAGGATTTCTCCTTATTGGCACGCAATTAGGTGACCAACCCTCCCCTTGATAGAACTTCTAGACATTGTCAATATTTTAAATAATAATATGAATAACTTTGTCGTCTCAATTATTAATTTAATAATATAACATATTATGTAGATGATACTGTGACAATAATTGAATCAATAATATGAGAGATATAATGCAGCAATTACTGTAGCAATAATTGAGTATAACTGAATGACTTCTTACATAAGCATCAATAATTAATATCGTGTGCTACTATGCAACCACGCGTATTACTATACTTTTACTACCGGTTATTTTATGACAACGTGCTTACTTTAAAAAAAATTCACATATCATCCCTAAATTTAAATTTTTATCAATTTAACTATTTACCAAAATAGAAAAATTAAATACTTTTATTTCATAAAATTCGGGATCTCACACAAACTGCACGATGCAGTCCAAAGCTTGTTATAATTGTGGAAAATAAGGTCACCTAGCCCGATTTTGTCGTGCACCAAAGTCAAGTCCAGCTGGGATGGAGGCATTAAAGGGTGTCCCAGACAAGACAAAACTAGTAGTTCAAGGGAGAACGTTTGTCGTAACCTCCCAAAAAGCGAGGAATCTGAACGAGGTGATCACGGGTAAGCTAATCACAAACTCTAGCGAAGTTTATACTTTATTTGATACCGGTTCTACCCATTCCTTTATTTCTTCTACTTGCGCTCAACGTTTAAATTTGACTCCGGAGAAATTAGACTTTGACTTATCTATTGAAACTCCCTTGGGAGAAACCTTCATTACATCCACGGTTTATATGTCTTGTTTGATTCAAATTGGTAACTGCACGTTACCTATCGATCTTATTTCCTTGAAAATACTTGCATTTGATGTGATTTTAGGGATTGATTGGTTAACTACTCATCATGCTAAAATCGATTGTTTTCGTAAGGTTGTTATCTTTCATATTCCTAACCAACCTATTATGTTAAGTCAAGCAACCAAACCACTAAAATCATTCATTGTCATATCAAGTCATAAAGCTATTCGTTTATTGAAAAACGGATGTCAAGCTTTCTTAGCCCATGTCACGGATTTAAATAAAAATACGTCAGATTTTAATGATATTTCTATTGTTAATAAATTTCCTGACATATTCCCTGAAGAACTTCCTGGCCTACCCCTAGAGCGTGAAATTAAATTTTGTATCGACCTTGAATCCGATACAAAACCCATTTCCAAATCCCCATATCGAATGGCTCCTATTGAACTTCAGGAGTTAAAAACCCAACTACAGGAATTGTTAGACATCGGTTTCATTCGTCCTAGTACATCTCCTTGAGGTTCTCCTATTCTATTCGTAAAGAAGAAAGATGGAAGTATACGACTTTGTATTGATTATCGGGAGTTGAATCATGTCACCATCAAAAATAGGTACCCATTGCCTCGCATTGATGACCTGCTTGACCAGTTGCAAGGATCCAAATTCTTTTCAAAGATTGATCTTCGTTCCGGATATCATCAGTTGAAGATTAAAATTGATAACATTCCAAAGACTGCTTTCATAACTCAGTACGGGCATTATGAATTCTTAGTCATGTCTTTTGGATTGACTAATGCTCATGCTACCTTCATGGACATGATGAACCGAGTATTTAAAGAATATTTGGATCACTTTGTGGTCGTCTTTATTGATGACATCCTCATATACTCCAAAACCCATGAAGACCATGAGCAACACTTGAGGCTGATACTTCAAAAGCTTCGTGAAAACAAGTTATATGCTAAGTTGAAGAAATGCGAGTTCTGGCTTGAGGAAGTTGCATTCCTTGGGCACATGATATCAAATCATGGAATATTTGTTGACCCGACAAAGATTGAAGTAATTCAAAGCTGGGAGCAACCTAAGTCAGTGACCAAAGTACGTAGCTTTCTCGGCTTGGCTGGTTATTATCGGAGATTCGTAGAAGGGTTTTCTCGAATCGCTACTCCATTAACTTAGCTGACTCGAAAAGATACAAAATTCGGTTGGAGCGAGGAATGTGAAAAGAGTTTTCAAGAACTCAAGAGGAGACTCATTTTAGCACCAGTTCTGACAATACCATCTGGCTCGGAGGGATTTGTTATCTACAGTGATGCTTCAGGCAAAGGGTTAGGATGTGTTCTCATGCAACATGGGAAAGTCATAGCTTATGCCTCTCGACAACTCAAAGAATATGAGAGGAATTATCCTACTCATGATCTAGAGTTGGCAGCAGTCCTTTTTGCGCTTAAGATTTGGAGGCATTACCTGTATGGAGAGAAGGTGGAGATCTATACGGATCATAAAAGTCTCAAATATTTCTTCACTCAAAAGGAACTCAACATGCGGCAACAATGATGGCTTGAGTTGTTGAAAGATTATGATCATACCATCCAATACCATCCTGAAAAAGCGAACGTAGTAGCAAACGCATTGAGTAGAAGATCATATGCAGGTACGAGTGAAATATTGTCAACGTAAAGACCCATTTTATATGACTTGGAAAGGATGGAAATAGATTTAAAGGCTCCAGGGACCCATGTGATGATGGAGAATATACGAGTGGGATCGACTTTAATCGATAAAGTTAAAGCTGCTCAAACTACAAACATGGAGCTAATACGTATGAAGAAGAAAGTGCAAGAAGGTGTTATTCCGGAAGCAAGAATCGATGAAGAAGGAATACTTCGAGTCAACTCCAGACTTTGTGTTCCTAACGACCCTGAGTTAAAGTATAAAATCATGATGGAGGCGCACAACACACCGTTTGCAATCCATCCTGGGAGTACCAAAATGTATCGTGATCTTTGACATATATTTTGGTGGAGCAATATGAAGAGAGAGATAGTGGGGTTTATCTCAAGGTGTCTAACTTGTCAACGAGTCAAGGCGGAGCATCAAGTGCCAAAAGGTCCATTGCAACCACTTGAAATTCCAGAATGGAAGTGGGAGCACATTACCATGGATTTTGTTACTGGTCTTCCCAAGGTTTCTCAAGGCATAGATGCGATTTGGGTTATTGTTGATAGATTGACCAAGTCTGCTCATTTCTTACTGATACGAGAAACTTTTACACTTGAACGTCTTGCTGGTATGTACATAAATGAGATCATAAGATTGCATAGTATTCCAGTATCCATAGTTTCTGATCGAGACCCAAGATTTACTTCATGATTTTGGGTTAGTTTGCAAAAAGTTATGGGCACGAATTTACGATTTAGTTCGGCATATCATCCTCAAACGGATGGGCAGTCAGAAAGGACTATTCAAACTCTTGAAGATTTATTAAGACTATGTGTCCTTGACTTCAAGGGAAGTTGGGACAAGTTCTTACCATTGGTGGATTTTTTCTACAACAATAGTTATCAAGCAAGTATTGGCATGCCTCCATTTGAGGCGTTGTATGGGAGAAAGTGTCGTTCTCCAGTATGCTAGGATGAGGTGGGTGAAGCAATGTTGTTGGGACCGGAGTTGGTACGTATGACTACGAAAAATATTCAAACGATCTGACAACGTATAAAAACCTCACAAGATCGACAAAAGAGTTATGCTGATCTTTATCGAAAAGACGTGGAATTCAATATTGGAGATCATGTGTTGTTACATGTTGCTCCATGGAAAGGAGTTACGAGATTTGGAAAGAGAGGAAAGTTCAATCCTCGATTCATTGGCCCATTTATAATCCTCGAACGAGTAGGAACTGTGGCCTATAGACTCGCCTTACCGCCAAGTATGTCTCGTGTTCATAATATTTTCCACATATATATGTTACATAAATATGTGAAAGACCCAAACCACATTATTGAATTAGAACCAGACGAGATAGAGGAAGATTTAACGTATGAAGAGTTACCTGTTAAAATCTTTGATAAGAAGGATCATATTCTACGCTCCAAGGTTATACCTCAAGTCAAAGTTTTGTGGAGAAACCACGATATAAAAGAATTGACCTGGGAGTTAAAATCTGAGATGAAGTCAAGATATGTTAGACCCCAAATTTTATGAATAAAGATTTAAATTTCTCGAAATATTTTTTTTTCAAAATTATGGTGTGGATTTGATATAATGTTATAGTTGTAGGTAATATTTATAAATTTTACAAAGTATGCAAGTTGTTATATAATATTCGATTGGTCGGGGAATATTCGTTTTAACATGGAATATTCATACAACGGCATAATCATTGGTGGACCCCACAACGGAATTATTGTCGGATTGAGAAAACGACAAAAATATTTTTCTGAAAAAAATGGCAGAAGTTTTACCGTTAAACTATTGAACTACTCAGTAGTAAAAGTACAGTAATACGCGTGGTTGCATAGTAGGACACGGTATTGATTATTGATGCTTACGTGAGAAGTCACTCAGTTTTGTTCAATTATTGCTCCAGTAATGGTTGCATAGTATCTCACGTTATTTGATTCAATTATTGTCGATATTTTATATATTATTAAATTAATAATTGAGATGATAGAGTTATTAATATTATTATTTGCAATATTAACGATGTCTAGAAGTTCTTTCAAGGAGAGGTTTGGTCACCTAATTGCGCTCCATTAGGGAGAAATCCTTATTGGAAAGCCCCCTCTTTCCTGGGAACGACCTGGTCGATTAATATTGTGAATTATAATAATGATGATAAATGTTGTTAAATATATTGAGGTGTCCTTTTATGAAGTCACGGAAGTTTATATATATATATATATTATATATATATATATATATATATTGTTTTATTAGTATTATTAATGTAATAAAACAGAAAAGCTTTTTAAATAAAAATGAATACTTTTATAAAGTTATTTATTTTATTAGACTATAAATAGAATATATTATATTCTATTATGCATAGTGTTTTTGTATAGTAAAATCTTTTTATATAAAAAATGTAATACTTTTATAAGTTATTTATTTTATTAGACAATAACTAGAATATATTATATTTTATTATGCATAGTGCCCGCATGTTGTTTTGCATAGTAAAATCTTTTTATATAAAATAGAATACTTTTATAAAGTTATTTGTTTTATTAGACAATAATTAGAATATATTATATTTTATTATGCATAAGTTTGCATAATATTTGCATAGTAAAATCTTTTTATATAAAACAAAATACTTTTATAAAGTTAATTATTTTATTAGACTATAAATAGAATATATTATATTTTATTTAAAAGATTTTATTTTATTAGAATATTTTATTAATATTGCAAAGTAAATCAATATGGACCGTCGCTTAAAAGTAAATCAATCTGGACCGTTCATGAATTAGTTATTATTCAGTCCATTCTCTTATAAATAGAAGCTAATTCCTTCATTATTTCTTACTTAATTCTTTGAAACTCTAGATAGAGAAACTATAGAGAGAAAGAAGAAAAGTATTCTACGCTACTTCACTACTCCTATATCCGGTTTCTTCTAAGGTAAGGGTATTATTTCTTTCGTATTCATGAAGAGAACTTCACATTATTCCATTCTTTATTATTACGTTGGAATAACTTTGTATCACGCGACTACCCTATACTTGGTGAAATTCTTACGTTATTCCATTCTTTATTATTATGTTGGAATAATCATGCATCATGCCAAGTACCGCATACATAGTGAAATTCTTCTGTTATTTCATTCTTTATTATTATGTTGGAAAAACCTGTCTATGCGAAGTACCGCATACATGGTGAATTCTTCTGTTATTCCATTCTTTATCATTATATTGGAATAACCTGTCTATGCAAAGTACCGTATACATGGTGAAATTCTTCTGTTATTCCATTCTTTATTATTATGTTGGAATAACCTGTCTTTGAGAAGTACCGCATACATGGTAAAATTCTTCTGTTATTCCATTCTTTATCATTATGTTGGAATAACCTGTTGATGCGAAGTACCGCATACATGGTGAAATTCTTCTGTTATTCCATTCTTTATTATTATGTTGGAATAACCTGTCTATGCGAAGTACCGCATACATGGTGAAAATCTTTTGTTATTCCATTCTTTATTATTCTATTGGAATATCCTGTCTGTGCGTTTATGCATGACTTGGTTCCGTTATTTATTATTCTGTTGGAATATCCTGTCTGTGCGTTTACGAAGGACCTAATTCTGTTATTTATTATTCTGTTAGAATATCTTGTCTGTGTGTTTACGCATGACCTGGTTCCGTTATTTATTATTCTGTTGGAATAACTCACATGCATCTTATCTATCGCATGCATGGTGATTTCTTCTATTATTCCATTCTTTATTATTACATTGGAATAACCGCCTATGTGGATTATCACGTGCATGGTGAATGATCCTTTGTATTCATTCCTTATTAAATTGTGGAAATGATGCATCTCACGTGGATTACCGCATGGGCAAGCGAAAATCCATTTTACGTTTCATATATTACGTTATACTCGGTTGGTTAAAGCTTTGACTTCTATACTCCATGAAATTAGTGGAATATCCTTGATATTTGCGCTTCATCCAGTATCTTTTCATAGAAATATTCTTCTGAGCATTCTTGAATTTTACTCTACAAAGCAGTATCATGTTGACAATTTGGACGTTATTGAATTCTAGATAAATTAATTCTTGAACTTGTTTTATTGAATTCTTATATCATTGTCATCATTCTCATGCTTATATTATGTTGAAAGTCATCTGTGGCCTGTTGTGCATAGATGGACTTGGTATAATTATGATTAGGGATTATTCAGTATAATCATGATCGTAATGTTACAAATGATATGGTAAAAGTCCTCATTGGCCCGTAGTGCATTGATGGACAGTTGTTGGCATGATCATGACCATTGATGAATACGCGAATATCCTTGGCCCATAATGCATGGATAATTTGTGGTTGTGATACTAATGAATATCATTGGCCGTAGTGCAGGGATGATGTGGATTATTTATTAAGCTGAGTCTCAGTGATAAAAATGATGAAAAACCTTTTAAAACATAGAAGATAGTAGATTTTATTTTCTACTTGACTCTTCTAATGGATTGTTTGTTTCGCTGCAGTTAAACTTGATGTTTGTTATATTTTATCAGTTTAACACTGTTGAAGACTAATGATAATTTATTCTACATTATTTAGTCATAATATTTCTTACTGGGCTAGTTGAGCTCACCCTTTTGCTTTCATTGTTCTCTTTAGGAAATGAGAATGTAGCAGGGACTAGTCGAGGAATAGAGTGACGGTCCAGATGATAGTATTAGTAGTCCTCACTATTCTATGAAACAGTGTGATAATAAATGTATTGAGGACTTATTTTGAGTTTGAATACTGTCTAGAAGATAATATTTGTATTAAAACTCACAGTTTATGTTGTATATTTAAGGTTGTATTTGTATTCTATACCATATATCTGGCGACCCAAGATGGGTGATGTATACCTATTTTGGGGGCGTCACAGTTGGTATCAAAGCTTAGGGATATGATCCCTGGCTAAGATGTGAGATAAGAACTAGGAGGGGAGAGACGGGAAATTCCTTCGCTAGAATGACCTACCTAAGTTTATTTGGTATTTAATTGGTCGGTCAGAGTATAGGGATAATATGTGATATGTCAATTAACCCTTGTTTTGTGATAGTGTTAAATTTGCGGAGTTATCCCGGGTTGCATCCTATTTGGTCGATAATGAGGAGCGAATGACGCGAATGTTTCTAAGAGGTTTGAAACCCGATATACGTCAATACCTCATTTCTCATAAACTTTATTTATATTCAGATGTTGTGAATAGGGCTCAGTTATTGGAGCACGATAATGAGTTAGCACAACCAAAAGGTAACGACCAACAACACGATAATAATCGTACTGGTGGCAACGGCCATCGGAACAATGATGACCATCGTGGGGGAAATTATCATGCCAAGAATGGTAACCACTTCGGTAGTAATCATAGCCAAGATAATAGAAGTTGAAATTTCAAGAAGAGAAGGTCATTTAGCTCGATTTTGTCGTATAATGAAGTCAAGTCCAGCTGGGACGGTGGCACCAAAGGCGGATACGGACAAAACAAATTCGGTGGTTTCAGGAAGAGCGTTTTTCGTGACTTCTCAAAAAGCGGGTAACCCAAACAAAGTTAGCATGGGTTAGTTAATTATAAATTTCTGTGAAGTCTATACCTTATTAGATACTGATTCTACCCATTCTTTTATCTCTCTTGCTTGCGCTAAACGTTTAAATTTGACTCCGGAGAGATTAGACTTTGATTTATCTGTTGAAACTCCGTTAGGAGAAACCTTCGTTACCTCCACTGTTTATAAATCTTATTTCATTCAAATCGACACTTTCATGATACCTGTCAATCTTATCTCTTTGAAAATACTTGCATTTGATGTGATTTTAGGAATCGATTGGTTAACACTCATCATGCTAAAATTGATTATTTTTGTAAGGTTGTTAGCTTTTATATTCCTAACCAACCTGTTATACGAATTCAAGCAACCAAACCACTAAAGTCAATCATTGTCATATCAAGCCATATGTAAAGAGCCCCGAACCTTTCGTTGGTGACTTCCTTGTGTGGAATGCACCTAAGCCAGACTTTTCGTAGGGGACGTCATGAATAACGGTGGCAAGTTGATAGGTATCAATGTGATGTGATATCCAAGTCTTAGATGAGGGTCACAGTTTTGAATGATATTTCTATCGTTAATAAATTTCTTGACGTATTCTTGAAGACTTCTTGTGTGACCCCCCCAAAATAGGTATACAACACCCATTCTGAGTCGCCAAATACATGGTACAGAAAGCAAACTACAACTTCAATAATACAATTGTCGTGCAAAATACGACAACACATACTGTGAGTTTAAATACAAATATTATCTTCTAGACAATATCCACACCCAAATAAGTCCTCATTACAATTATTCATACACTATTTAACAGAAATAGTGAGGACGGCTAAAACATCTTTCTAGAACCATCACTCCATACCCTGACTAGATCATGCTATGTTCTCACCTCCTAATAAGAAAAATGGAACAAAAAGGAAAAGGGTGAGCTCAACTAGCCCAGTAAAGAATATTATGACTAAGATAATATACAACAAATTATCATTAGTCTTCAACAGGAAAAATCTGATAGAATACAATAGACAACAAATTTTAGATCAACAACTGCAGCGGAAACAACAATCCATTAGAAGAGTCACGTAGAGAATGAATTCTACTATCTTCTAAGATTTAAAAGTTCATCATCAATATTTTATCCCTGTAACAACAATCAATATACATCTTTAATCAAATATTCATCTTTGCACTACAGGCCAAAGATATTCATTTGTGTCACCAGTTGGTCCTGTTCATCTTTGCACTACAGGCCAAAGATATTCATCAGTTAATCATTCATCTTTGCACTACAGGCCAAAGATATTCAGTAATATCATCATTTAGGACTGAGGATGATGAAAAATATTTTAAAGAAAACGAATCCAGTGAGACAGAAGGACAAATATTAGAGATTCGTATAACAGTTTATCCAAGATCGATAATACTTCATAATAACCAATTGTGAAGCAGAATTCAAAAATAACGATCAAAACATGGATACAATCAAAGATAGTAGCAAAAATAGACATCTTGGACAAAAACGAAAATTTTCATTTTTCGGTGAATAGGGTCGTATACGTAAATAGTGCCGTATACGTGAATAGTAACCCCGACACAAAAAGTTCCAAATTTGATTAAAACGTTCACCAATATTTCGGCATAATGATATTGAAGAAAATAATATCATTTAAGAAGAAAATAACATCCCTTACCTCAAAATAACCGTACTTCTGACTGAATTTCGGATATAGGCCTGACAGAAACTTGTACTGAATAGCAACTCTCAAAGTATCAAAATACTCACAAAAATACGCTCGATAATCTAGAGAGAAAGAAAACTGGTTTCTGGTGTGATTTTCAATTCTAACCTAAGCGCCTATTTATAGGAAAATACTAGAACATCATAGGAGACTAAAATAATAAAATAATATATTTATTTCTTCCTTCCACGCCACCTACCAAGACCAGCCATCAAGCATGCCAAAATTGAAAAAAATAGTAGCCCACATGTTTGTAAAAACAAAAGTGGATCCCACCCATTTTTAATAAAAATCATTTTATTTTTCGAAACTTCAGTAATTCATAGAAAATAGCTCGTTTATCAGAAAAATACAAATTTTATGTCCATTCCACACGAAATCGAATTCTATACAACTTTGTAGCTTTGAGTTTTTCCAAATTCCAAACAGAAAATATCTGAAATCCACAAACGGACGATTTTTAACACCGTTTCAACACCTTTTAAAATTCATAACAAATCATGCGTTAATTTTCAACGGTTCAAAATTTGTGGACATATACTCAACTTATATATGTATAACATATCCAAAAATCACAACGATCCAACGGTCGAATTAAAATTACAACTCACGCAATAAAGCTTTAAGAACACCGATTTAAGTTTTTAATACCTCCAATCCGACAAAATACTGATAAAACACCTCAACATTAATTCCTTCATTTATAACCACATAAATAAATCCATCATTTATATCCACATCAAATAAATATTTCCTTGTCATATAAATTAATAATTAATTATTCACAAATAATATTACAGAATCACAATTATGACAACCAAACAGTTCTCAGGAAAGAGGGGGCTTTCCAATAAGGATTTCTCCTTACTGGCGCGCAATTAGATGACCAAACCTCTCCTTGACAGACCTTTCTAGACATTGCCAATAATGCTATCTAATAATATTATTCAAATAATATGAATTATTAATTTGATAATGGGAAATATTGTGCAGTGACAATTATTGAAACAATAATAATATATAATATCAACGCAGCAATTATTGAATCAATAAAATATTAAACAGTAATTATTGTAACAATTATTGAGTAGTGCCTTCTTACGTACGAATCAATAATTCAACAATACTGTGTTGTGTGCTACTGTGCAACCACGCGTATTACTGTATTTTAACCACCGGGTATTCCAACAGTGTTAACGGTAACAATTACGTCGTTATTTATAAAAATTCAAAATTGTCGTTTTCATTATCCGACAGTTATTCCGTTATGGGGCCCACAAATGACTGCGCCGTCGTACGGATATTCCCGACAAAAATAATATTCCACGACCAAACGAATATTCCCCTACAGAAATGAACATTTTACAACCACTTGCTTATTTTGTAAAATTTGTACATTTCATCCATAACCAAAACATTATATCAAATTAACTCCTTATTATTTAAAGATAATGAATAGAGAAAATTCAATTTTATTTATAAAAAGTTGGGGTCTTACATCTTGGCCTACCCCAGAGCGTGAAATCGAATTTTGTATTGACCCCAGTACAAAACCTCTTTCTTCAACCCTTAAATATTTCTTCAACCAAAACGAACGTATAATGCGCCAAAGACGTTGGCCCGAGCTGTTGAAGATTACAACTATACCATTCAATATCATCGTGGAAGAGCGAACGTGGTAGCTGACGCATTGAGTAGAAGATCGTATGCGTTTACGAGTGCGATGTTGTTAACACAAAAACCCATTTCGTATAACTTACAAATGATGAATATAGAGTTAAAGACTCTAGAGACCCACGTGAAGATGGCGAATATACGAGTAGAATCGACTTTAATAAATAAAGTTAAAGCCGCTCAAGCTACATACTCAGAGCTGATGAATATGAAGAAAAAGGTTCAAGAGGGCGTTAGTCTAGAAGCAAGAATCGATGAAGAGAGGAAATCTCAACCCTCGATTTTATTGGTCTATTTGAAATCCCCGATCGAGTAGGAACTGTGGCCTATAGACTCGTTTTACCACCAAGTATGTCGCGTGTTCATAACGTTTTTCATGTATCGATGTTACATAAATATGTGGATGACCCGAACCACGTTATTAAATTAGAACTAAAAGAAATAGCAGAAGATTTAACGTATGAGGAGATACGTGTTAAAATCTTGGATAAGAAGGATCGTATTCCACACTCAAGGGTTATACCTCAAGAGTTAGAATCTGAAATGAAGTCAAGGTATCCTCACCTCTTCGGCATACCAGGTACGTACGTAAATTTCGAGGGCAAAATTTCATAAGGAGGGAAGATTATGAGACCCCAAATTTTATGAATAAAGATTTAAATTTCTAGAAATATTTTTTTTCAAAATTATGGTGTGGATTTGATATAATGTTATAGTTATGGGTAATATTTATAAATCTTGCAAAGTATGCAAGTTGTTATATATATAATATTCGATTGGTCGGGGAATATTCGCTTTAACAGGGAATATTCGTACAACGGCACAATCATTAGTGGACCCCACAACGGAATTATTGTCGGATTGAGAAAATGACAAAAATATTTTTATGAAAATAACGACGAAAGTTTTACCGTTAAAACTGTTGAACTACTCAGTAGTAAAAGTACAGTAATACGCATGGTTACATAGTAGCATACGGTATTGATTATTGATTCTTACGTGAGAAGTCACTCAGTTTTGTTCAATTATTGCTCCAGTAATTGTTGCATAGTATCTCACGTTATTTGATTCAATTATTATCGATATTTTATATATTATTAAATTAATAATTGAGATGACAGAGTTATTAATATTATTATTTGTAATATTAACGATGTCTAGAAGTTTACTTGAGGAGAGGTTTGGTCACTTAATCATACGCCAATAGGAGAAATCCTTATCGAAAGCCCCTTTCTCGGGGAACAACAACCGGTCGATTAATATTGTGAATTATAATAATGATGATAAATGTTGTTAAATATATTGAGGTGTCTTTTTATGAAGTCACGAAGTTTATATATATATATAAAAATTTTATATATATATAAATTTTATATATAAATTTTGTTTTATTAGTATTATTAATGTAATAAAAGCAGAAAAGCTTTTTAAATAAAGCAGAATACTTTTATAAAGTTATTTATTTTATTAGACTATAAATAGAATATATTATATTCTATTATGCATAGTATTTTGTATAGTAAAATCTTTTTTATATAAAATGTAATACTTTTATAAAGTTATTTATTTTATTAGACAATAATTAGAATATATTATATTTTATTATGCATAGTGTTTGCATAATGCCTGTGATAGTATTTTGTATAGTAAAATCTTTTTATATAAAATAGAATACTTTTATAAAGTTATTTGTTTTATTAGACAATAATTAGAATATATTTATTTTATTATGCATAGTGTTTGAATAGTGCCTGCATAGTGTTTGAATAGTGCCTGCATAGTATTTCAATAGTAAAATCTTTTTATATAAAATAGAATACTTTTATAAAGTTAATTATTTTATTAGACTATAAATAGAATATATTATATTTTATTTTAAAGATTTTGTTTTATTAGAATATTTTATTAATACTACATAGCAAATCAATATGGACCGTCCGTTTAAAAGTAAATCAATCTGGAACATTCATGAATTAGTTACTATTCAGTCCATTATCCTATAAATAGGAGCTAATTCCTTCATTATTTCTTACGAATTCACTGAAACTCTAGAGAGAGAAACTATAGAGAGAAAGAAGAAAAGTATTATGCTACTTCACTACTCCTATATCCAGTTTCTTCTAAGGTAAGGGGTATTATTTCTTTCGTATTCATGAAGAGAACTTCTGTTATTCTATTCTTTATTATTCTGTTGGAATAACTTGTATACGCGGACTACCCTATACTTGGTGAAATTCTTCTGTTATTCCATTCTTTATTATTATGTTGGAATAACCTGTCTATGCGAAGTACAGCATACATGGTTAAATTCTTCTGTTATTCTATTCTTTATTATTATGTTGGAATAACTTGTCTATGCGAAGTACCGCATACATGGTGAAATTCTTCTGTTATTCCATTTTTTATCATTATGTTAGAATAACCTGTCTATGCGAAGTACCGCATACATGGTGAAATTCTTTTGTTATTCCATTCTTTATTATTATGTTGGAATAACCTGTCTATGCGAAGTACCGCATACATGGTGAAATTCTTCTGTTATTCTATTCTTTATCATTATGTTGGAATAACCTGTCTATGTGAAGTACCGCATACATGGTGAAATTCTTCTGTTATTCCATTCTTTATTATTATGTTGAATAACCTATCTATCGCCAAATACCGCATACATGGTGAAATTCTTATGTTATTCCATTCTTTATTATTATGTTGGAATAACCTGTCTATGCGAAGTACCGCATACATGGTGAAAATCTTTTGTTATTCCATTCTTTATTATTCTATTGGAATATCACGTCGTGCAATGCTACGCATGACCGGTTCCGTTATTTATTATTACGTTAGAATATCTCGTCATGCATGCGTTTATGCATGATTGATTCTCGTTATTTATTATTCTATTGGAATAACTCATTCATGCATGCGGTCTATCGCATGCATGGTGATTTCTTCTGTTATTCCATTCTTTATTATTCTGTTGGAATAATCTGTCTATGTGGATTATCACATGCATGTGGATTCTATGTGGAAATGATCTGTCTACGTGGATTACCGAATGGCGGGCTAAAATCCATTTGCAGTTTCATATATTCTATTATACTCAGTTGGTTAAAGCTTTGACTTCTATACTCCATGAAATTAGTGGAATATCATTGATATTTGTGCTTCATCCAGTATCTTTTCATGGAAATATTCTTCTGAGGATTCTTGAATTTTACTCTACAAAGCAGTATCATGTTGACATTTTGGACGTTATTGAATTCTAGATAAATTAATTCTTGAACTTGTTTTATTGAATTCTTTTATCGTTGTCATCATCCTCATGCTTATATTATGTTGAAAGTCATCTGTGGCCTGTTGTGCATAGATGGACTTGGTATAATTATGATCGGGGATTATTCGGTATAATCATGACCGTAATGTTACAAATGATGTGGTAAAAGTCCTCATTGGCCCTTAGTGCATTGATGGACAGTTGTTGGCATGATCATGACCATTGATGAATACGCGAATATCCTTGGCCCGTAGTGCATGGATAATTTGTGGTTATGATACTAATAAATATCCTTGGCCGTAGTACAGGGATGATGTGGATTATTTATTAAGCTGAGTCTTAGCGATAAAAATGATGAAAAACCTTTTAAAACATAGAAGATAGTAGATTTTATTCTCTACTTGACTCTTCTAATGGATTGCTTGTTCCGCTGGAGTTAAACTTGATGTTTGTTATATTTTATCAGTTTAACATTGTTGAAGACTAATGATAATTTATTCTACATTATCTTAATCATAATATTTTTTACTAGGCTAGTTGAGCTCACCCTTTTGCTTTTATTGTTCTCTTCAGGAAATGAGAACGTAGCAGGGACTAGTCGGGGAACAGAGTGACGGTCCAGATGATAGTATTAGTAGTCCACACTATTCTATGAAATAGTGTGATAATAAATGTATTGAGGACTTATTTTGAGTTTGAATATTGTCTAGAAGACAATATTTGTATTAAAACTCACAGCTCATGTTGTATATTTAAGGTTATATTTGTATTCTGTACCATGTATCTGGCGACCCAAGATGGGTGATGTATACCTATTTTGGGGGCATCACAAGATATCCTCACCTCTTCGATATACCAGGTACGTACCCTAATTTCGAGGATGAAATTTTATAAAAAGGGGAGGTTGTAAGACCCCAACTTTTATGAATAAAGGTTAATTCCTCTCGAAATATATTTTTGAATAATATGGTGTGGATATAATATAATGTTATAGTTGTGGGTAATATTTACAAATTTTGCAAAGTAAGCAAGTGGTTATATAATATTCGATTGGCAAGGGAATATTCGTTTTAATAGGAATATTAAATACGACGGAACAATTATTAGTGGACCCCCTAGCGGAAGTATTGTCGTAATAAGAAAACGATGTAATTATCTTTTATAAAATAACTTGGCGGAAGTGTTACCATTAAAACTGTTGAACTACCCTAGTAGTAAAAGTACAAAGAATCTGGCGTGGTTGCATAGTAGCACACGGTATTGATTATTGATGCTTATGTGAGAAGTCACTTAGTTATACTTAATTATTACTACAGTAATTGTTGCATCATATCTCTCATATTATTGATTCGATTATTGTCACAGTATCATCTGCATAATATGTTTTATTATTAAATCAATAATTGAGACGACAAAGTTATTTATATTATTAAATTGCAATATTTACAATGTCTAGAAGTTCTGTCAAAGAGAGGTTTGGTCATCTAATTGTGCGTCAATAAGGATAAATCCTTATCGGAAAGCCCCCTTTTTTCCTGGAAACGACCTGGTTGTTAAATATTATGAGTTATAATATTAATGATGAATAAGTTCGTGTTGATTAAAGATGAATTTGATAGTTCCATTGTGTTGAGATTATTAGTGTTAGTGGAGATCGACATCTATTCCGATGATAATTGATGTCTGGGGGTTATATTGATAAATTGGGTAATTAATCGGATAAATGAGAAATTAATTGCTACTAATTCACATGCTTATATAACTATTTGTTCACATGTGTGTACTATTGAATCACATTCATGTACTATTAGGGGAGTTGGTGCAAGATTGATAATACTTGCATGACTAAGTTAAAAATGGAGGTATAGATGGAGGTACTATACTGTAATTTATATTTTCATATGATTATAACTATTGATTCACATGATTGAACTATTGATTCACATTATTTACTATTAGGGGAGGTGGTGCAAGTTTGATAATACTTACAGGACTAAATTAAAAATGAAAGAAAAATTAGAGGTATTGTACTGTAATATTTTCAGCCCCAAAACATGCAATTATCGAAACTATATTTTATTATAAATAGAAGCTCATTCTTCCTTCATTTCTCACCAATTCACTAAAGCTATAGAGTAATTATTATAGAGAGAAAGAAGAAGAAGAGAAGTCTTCTACCTCTCTACTCCAGTATCCAGTTTCTTTCTAAGGTAAAGGGTATTATTTCTTTCGTATTCATTAAGAGAGCTTCTATTATTCCATTCTTTATTATTATGTTGGAATAACCTGTCTATGCGAAGTACCGCATACATGGTGAAATTCTTTTGTTATTTCATTCTTTATTATTATGTTGGAATAACCTGTCTATGTGAAGTACCGCATACATGGTGAAATTCTTCCGTTATTCCATTCTTTATTATTACGTTGGAATATCACATTCGTGTGGATTACGCTAGACTCGGTTCCATTCTTTATTATTCATTGGAATAACACGTCGATGTGTGGTCTATCGCATGCATGGTGAATTCTTCGTTATTCCATTCTTTATTATTCTATTGGAATATCTCACATGCATGCGGATTACGCATGACTTGGTTCCATTCTTTATTATTCTATTGGAATAACCTGTCTATGTAGATTATCACATGCATGGTGAATGATCCTTCGTATTCATTCCTTATTAAATTATGGAAATGATCTCATTTGACGTGGATTACCGCATGCATGGTGAATATCCATTTGTAGTTTCATATATTCTATGATACTCATTTGGTTAAAGTTTTGGCTTCTATACTCCATGAAATTAGTAGAATATCCTGGATATTTGCGCTTCATCCGGTATCTTTTCATGGAAATATTCTTCTGAGCATTCTTGAATTTTACTCCACAAAGAAGTATCATGTTGATAATTTGGACGTAATTGATTTCAAGATAAATTAACTTATAAATCTTTAAAATTTATTCTTGAACTTGTTTTATTGAATTAGTATGTCATTGTCATCATCCTCATGCTTATATTGTGATGAAAGTCATCTTTGGCTTACGTGCATAGATGGACTTGGTATGATTATGACCAGGGATTATTCGGTATAATTATGACTGTAATGTTATAAATGATGTGCTAAAAGTCCTCTCAAGCTTTGTAGTGCATTGATGGACGCTTTTTGGTATGATTATGACGAGGATTATTCGGTATAGTCATGACCATTGATGATTTAATGAATATCCTTAGCCCAGTAGTGTAGGGATGACTCGATGATGTGGTTTATTTATTGTCGAGTCTCAAATGATAAAAATTGATGAAAATATTTTAAATCATAGAAGATAGTAGATATCATGCTCTACTTGACTCTTCTAATGGATTGCATGATCTCTCTCACCGCAGATTAAACTTGATGTCTATTGTATTTTATCGGTTTAACATTGTTGAAGACTAATGATAATTTATTTTGTATTATCTTAGTCATAATATTTCATCGGGCTAGTTGAGCTCACCCTTTCTTTTCACCGTTCTCTTCGAGAAAATGAGAACGTGGCGGGACTAGTCGGGGAACAGAGTGATGGTCCAGATGATAGCATTAGTAGTCCTCACTATTCTGTTAAATAGTGTGACAATAAATGTAATGAGGACTCCATTGAGTGTGGATATTGTCTAGATAACAATATTCATATTAAAACTCTTAGATTATGTTTTGTCGTATTTTACACGACAGTTGTATAATTAAGTTGTATTTGAATTTTGTACCATGTATTTGGCGACTCAAGATGGGTGATGTATACCTATTTTGGGGGCGTCACACTCGGGGCCTAACAAATTCATAAGGTCCACCTACTAGATAGGCTACCATCAAATGGTCAGCGAGTCCACCCGAACCTCCTTTCATCCATGAAATTTGTTTACCACTCGGGGCCTAACAAATTCATAATGTCCACCTATAAGATAGGCTACCATCAAATGGTCAGCGAGTCCACCCGAACCTCCTTTTATCCATGAAATTTGTTTACCACTTGGGGTCTAACAAATTCATAAGGTCCACCTACCAGATAGGCTACCATCAAATGGTCAACGAGTCCACCCGAACCTCCTTTCATCCATAAAATTTTCACCAATGAAGAGAAGATCAATTGGAAAAAAGAATCTTTTATTGATGATTATTCAAATATTTATAGACTCTGGTATACTGACACTGTCTTTACTGAAAATAGTTTCGAAGCCTACCAGCATGCCAAGTATTCTTGATTTCAGACCCATCTAATGCCCTTAACCGATAAGTCCCTGACTTCGGTACTTCAATGACTTCATAAGGACCTTCCCAGTTCGGCATTAACTTTCCCAAATTCTAAGGCATAGATGTTTCGACTTCTTTGAGGATGAAATCTCCTACTTTAAATCTTCGAGTTTTACCCCTTTATTGTAGTGCTTAGCTACTCTTCGTTGATAGGCTGCCAGCTTTATCAAAGCTACCTCTCTAACTTCTTCTAGTAAATCTTGTTGATCTTCAGCCCTTCATCATTGTATATCTCCTTAAACTGACTAACCCGAAGACTGGTAGATCCAATCTCAACAGGGACTAAGGCATCAGTACCATAAGCCAATCTGAAAGGTGAATCTCCCGTAGTAGTCCTCACTGTAGTCCGATAAACCCATAATACACTGAGCATCTCTTCGGGCCATCTTCCTTTAGCTTCATCCAATCTACGCTTGATCCCATTTAAAAGCGTCCTGTTAGTTACTTTGACCTGTCCATTAGACTGTGGATGAGCTACCAAAGTCTTTATGTGCTGAACCCCCAGCTCCTTCAAAAATGCTTCAAACTTTAATCCCACAAATTGGCGTCCGTTATTCGATATTACCACCTTCGGAATGCCGAAACGAAACACTACAGATTCCTTTAGAAACTTCAAACATTCCTGTTCTGTTATCAATCTAAGTGGCTTCACTTCAACCCATTTGGTCATATAATCAATGGCAACTATAACAAAACTGACCTGACCTTTAGCTTTTGGCAATGGACCTAGTATATCTACCCCCCAGACAGCAAAGGGTATAGGAGATAGAATCGAATATAACTCTTCTGGTGGCTGATGTGGGATAGGACTGTTCAATTAATACTTTGGACATTTCTTCACATATTCAGTAGCCTCCTTAAAAATGGTAGGCCAGTAGTATCCCTGCCGAAGTACTTTGTAGGCTAACGACTTAGCAGCCATATGGTCGCCACAAATACCTTCATGAATCTCTCAAAGGGCATATTCAGCTTCGGATGGAACCAAACACTTCAATAATGGAGACAAAAAAGCCCTTCGATAAAGATCCCCATCAATAAGAACAAAATTAGCACTTTTGTACTTAACTTTCTTGGCCAGCATCTGATCTGAAGGAAGGACGCCATCTGCCAAATAATTCAGATATGGAGTCAGCCAGCAGTTAGAACGCTTAACACACATCACCGATTCATGCTGGATACTAGGCTGCTGCAGAATCCCCAAATAAATAGATCCATCAAAATTATTAGCATCTGTAGTAGCCAGCTTTGATAACGCATCGGCAATAGAATTATCATTACGCTCAACACCTTGAAATTCGTAAGACAAGAAATACTGAAGTCGATCCTTCAACTCTGCTAGGTACTTGATCATTCATGGTCCTCGAGCTTCATATTCCCCTGAAATTTGCTTGACGACTAGCTGAGAGTCACTGTAGATGATTAGCTTCTGAACTTCAAGACTCTTCGCTAGTCGTACTCCTGCTAGCACTGCTTCATACTCTGCTTCATTGTTTGTTGCTCGAAACCCAAATCTAATGGCTTGCTGCACTTTGAATCCCTCCAGACTTGTCAAAATAATCCCTGCTCCACTGATGTCCAAAGTAGAAGATCTGTATACAATGTCAACGAACTCTGATTGTGTTGAAGTACTGCAACTACTCGGTCAGATTCTTCAGCTTCTGCCAAATCGTCATCAGCTTCCGAAAACGAACACTCCACCATAAAATCGGCCAAAGCTTGACCTTTTATAGCAGTTCGGGGATGATATTCTATGAAAAATTAAGACAACTCCATTATCCAAGCAGCAAGTCTCCCCGAAACTTTAGGTTTGCCCATAACCTTCTTCAGAGCCTGATCTGTGTAAACCACCAAGAGCCAACCTTGAAAATATTGCCTAAGCTTTCGACTAGCTATCATCAAAGCAAAGGCAAATTTCTCAATTTTTGGATACCTTGTTTCAGCATCCCTAAGGACATGGCTTATATAGTAAATCGGATGCTGCTTACCCCCAACTTCTCGCACTAACACTACTCCTACTGCCAATGAACTAGCTGCTAGATACAAATATAATGGCTCAGTAGGAGCTGGCTTTACCAGTAAAGGCGCCGAAGATAAATATGTCTTTATTCCCTGGAAGGCGTCTTCGCATTCCAAAGTCACTGAAACGTCTTTGCTTTCTTTGGCCCTTTCAACGTATCAAAGAACGGCAAACACCTTTCTGCCAATTTAGACATGAATCTCCTCAAAGCTGCGATTCTCCTTGTTAGCCGTTGAATATCTTTAAATGATTGAGGAGTCTTCATGTTCAGAATAGCCTGGATCTTTTCTAGATTGGCTTCGATACCCCTCTGACTGACCAGATAACCCAAGAATTTACCTACACCTAGACCAAATGTGCACTTGGTCGGATTTATCCTCAAATTATGATGCCGAACTGTCTGAAAATATTCTTCTAAATTGTCCAAGTGCTTCTGCACTATCATGCTCTTCACTATCATGTCATCGACATATACCTCCATATTCCTCCCCAGCTGCTTTCGGAATACGAAGTTCATCATCCTCTGATATGTGGCTCCAGCGTTTATCAAACCAAACATCATTTTCTTATAGGCATACACCGAACAATGCGTAATGAATGCTGTCTTCGGTATATCCTCTTTACACATAGAAATTTGGTGATAACCTAAAAAAGCATCCATAAAGCTAAGTAATGCATACCCCGAAGTCACATCGATGAGCTGATCAATATGAGGTAGGGGATAGAAATCCTTCGGGCAAGCATTATTTAAGTCTGTATAATCGATACAAACTCGCCATTTCCCATTCTACTTCTAGACTAGCACCATATTCGCCATCCACTCCGGGTAATCTATTTCAAAGATGAAATCTGCAGCCAGCAACTTTGCAATTTCTTCATCAATGATCCTCTGTCGTTATGGTGTAAAAATCCGTCTTTTCTGCCGAACCAGTTTCTTTGAAGGGTCCACTTCCAGCCTATGTTCTGCAATCTTTCGGCTCACCCCAGGCATATCATTAGGTTCCCATGCGAAGATATCTGCATAACATCGTAGAAGTTTTATAAGGTTCGTCCGGAGAGGTTCCGACAGACCCGAACCTATCTTCACTGTTTTGTCCTTCTTGCCAGGAATTAGCTCGAACTCTTCTGTCTCTCCAGCTGGCATGACCAACGACTTTGAACTGCTTTCAGTAAAGGGCTCAATTTCTATAGCCATAGTCTGCTTTTGCTTGCTAACCCCTACTCCCGAAGCAATCACAGCATTTCGATAGCAACGTCGAGCTAGATCCAAATCTTCTGCCACCTCACCAACCCCATGTGATGTCGGGAAATTGATTTTGAAATGAGGAATTGACGTCACAGCTTGCAGAGCAGTCAAAGTAGGTCTACCCAATATGGCGTTGTAAGCTGAATCTATATGCACAATATAGAATTTACACATTATTTCTACCTGTTGAGGAGCCATACCGAAGATAACTGGTAGCTCAATAGTCCCTACAACTTTGACTAGATCATTGCTAAAGCCATATAAAGGAGTTTCCTGTCTGACCTCCATCTTTCGTCCATCCAAATGCATCCTCTGATAAGCATGAGCGTATAGAATATCGACAAAAGACCCATTATCAATCATCATTCGCTTCATGTCCACTGAACTCACTTGTGCAGTAATCACCAACGCTCCTTCATGGGGTTCGATGGGCTCTGAAGGGTAATCTTCATCGGTAAAAGATATGACCATCCCTGGATATGGTCTGTCAGTCTTCGGGAGTGTACCCGTCACTGACATAACCGAATCTAAATATCCACGTCTCTTCTTCCCTATCGTCTTCCCTGCTGTCCCCCCGGTAATAACATCAACGACGTGCCTTGGTGGCTAATTTGGAGCAGGTTGTACAAGTTGAACCAGTTGAGCCACCTGAAGAGACCGATCATCGCTCGGCTGTTCTTGCTGGTGCCCTCTTCCTGCCACATATTGGACCAACAAGCCACTTTGAACCTTTTTATCCAAGAATTTCTTCAAACTACAACATTCATTCGTGTCGTGACCCGATGCCTGATGATACCCACAATATTTGCGAGTATTGCCCTCCCCAGGTTTAATGTTGTCACGAGGTGGTTAGAAGTAAGGTTGGTTCCTGATCTGATCCAATATAACAGCCCTATCCATATTTAGTTTGGTGTATACCTTATTCACATTCTGGGTGGGAGCAGGTGGACAATTTCCTCTTTGATGCCAATTGTTGTTGTACTTCTTCGAGCTACCTTATGGCCGATCATTATTTCCTCCACCCTTCCTCTGATCACCTTCAGTTTTATCTCTGTTTGCCTCCTTCAACCTGTCTGAAGAAGGACGTTTTAAGCTATTCATAGTGTTGGGTAAAATTTAATTACGCACAACACGCAAGTATACGTGGTCAACAAGTAATAAAGTGAAAGTAGAGTATCGTTCCCACGAGGAATTTATATTACCAAATATTAACTCTTAACCAAACTAATTTTATTTAAACAATCAATTTAATGTTATAAAGTAAATTACTTAATTAAACTAATTCTAATCACCACTAATTCAAAATCAGATTATGGAGATTTAAGATCACAACTTCACTTATTGCTTCATTTAAGTTAACACACTTCTCATTAATTATTCTCTATCTTGAATTGTTAATCAAGAACACTAAAGCAGATAAAACCACCTCTCGATGCATAATACCTGTGACGCCCCCAAAATTTGTATACATCACCCATCTTGAGTCGCCAAATTCATGGTACATAAATCAAATACAAACTTAATTATACAACTGTCATGTAACATATGACAAAACATAAGCTGGGAGTTTAAACAAGAATATTGCCTTCCAGACAATATCCACTCTCAATGGAGTCCTCATTACATTTATTATCACACTATTTTACAGAATAGTGAAGATTACTAATGCTATTATCTGGACCGTCAATCCATTCCCTGACTCGTCCCCGCTATATTCTCATTTTCTGAAGAGAACAGTGAAGGAAAGGGTGAGCTCAACTAGCCCAGTAAGAAATATTATGACTAAGATAATGCAGAATAAATTATCATTAATCTTCAACAATGTTAAACTGGTAAAATATAAAAGACATCAAGTTTAACTGCAGCGGAACAAGCAATCCATTAGAAAAGTCAAGTAGAGAATAAAATCTACTATCTTCTATGATTTAAAATGTTTTCATCAATTTTTATCACGAGACTCAAATTTTAATAAATAAACCACATCATCGAATCATTACGCATTACTACGGGCCAAGGATATTCATTAAATCATCAATGGTCATGACTATACCGAATAATCCCTTGTCATAATCATACCAAGTCCATCTCTGCACGTAAGCCAAAGATATACAACAATAAAACCAATAATCAACAATCTATCTTTGCACGTAAGCCAAAGATATATAATTCAATAAACAACAGTCCATCTTCGCACGTAAGCCAAGAATAACTTTCATCACCATATAAGCATGAGGATAATGACAATGATATAAGCATTAATCAAACTAAAACAAGGATAAATATTAAAGACTTTAAATTTATCCAAATTTTATCAATCACTTAATAAACTCATAATATAATATTATTAATATTATAATAATATTTTAATCACCTATAAACTTATAAACAATTTATTTCAATTGTTTACACTTTACCAAATAATGCATTTAATCATTCAAAGAATGCCATACTCATCAGATTTCATCTTCAATGATCAAATCCCTTATCAAAAATCTGCATATACCTTATATAGGATTCCCATGCCATAAAATCCTATTTTCCAATTTTATTACATTACATAACATATTTAACTCATATACTCATAACTAGAGAATTTTCATGAAAAATACCAAATTAGTCCTAAAAATATTTCTTTTCTGGGATTTAGCAGAATATAGTCCCATAATAAACATATATTTTTCTCGGAATTTTTAAAATTCATTTACTATTTTTCAAAAATCAATTTCTAATTAATTCCTTAAGAAATTAGCTACTTCAAGGTTAACTCTAGAAATTCCTAAATCTTGGCAGGATCTTACACATGTTAATGTGAGCTTCCAGTTTAAATTTCATGGTCATCGGAGTTATAGAACTCCGGTTATGGCATTTTTCGTCGGAAAAACCTAAATATTGAAATAGTCATAACTTTCTCATTTTAAGTCAGAATGAGCTCATTTTTGGACAGGAGGTACCTTATACCGTATACTTTCATTTCCCAAAAGGCCGGAATTTTTCTCTCAAATTAAGTAGCCGAAAAAGCCCTTACAAAATTGTGGGCAGTAGCTTTTTGCTATTTTCCAGCTTTTGACTCCTTTGCTAAAAATAGTCCACACGAAAATCTACAACACCTCTTCTAGTGATTCCACTTGGATAAGTTAGTAAACTTTTAGATCTAACTCTAGGACTTGACCACACTCAAATATTCAAAATATAATAAGAGATATGGTCAATTGAATTTCATGTTCTATTTTTACCAAAATCTGATTTTCAACTCTTTGTGATTTCTAAGAAACTTTCATGTTTTCTCATAATAACCAACATAACTCATCATAACACTTACTAATACTACATATACCCATGATTTTCATCTGTCCAATGCTTTTATTATGACTCTCATCATAATCAACGTAAACAGATCATTTTCACAATTTAATAAGGAATGAATACAAAGGATCATTCACCATGCATGTGGTAATCCACACAGCAAAAAAGTTATTCCAATGTAATAATAAAGAATGGAATAACAGAAGGATTCACCATGCATGTGATAGAATGCACAGATAGGTTATTCCCAACAGAATAATAAATAATGGAACCAGGTCCAGCGTAAACGCACAGAGAGGATATTCCAACAGAATAATAAACAATGGAATAACAACAGAAATCATCATGCATGCGATAGACCGCACAGACAGGTTATTCCAACATAATAATAAATAATGGAACCAGGTTCGGCGTAAACGCACAGACAGGATATTTCGATAGAATAATAAAGAATGGAATAATAGAAGAATTTCACCATGTATGCGGTACTTTGCATAAACAGGTTATTCCAATAGAATAACAAAGAATGGAATAATAGAAGATTTTTCACCATGTATGGGGTACTTCGCATAAACAGGTTATTCCAACATAATAATAAAGAATGGAATAACAACTCTTACGAGTATTGAAAGAAATAATTCTCTTCATGAATACGAAAGAATAATACCCCTTACCTCAGAAGAAGACTAGATACTGGAGTAGAGTGATAGCAGGCTTCTCTTCTTCTTTCTCTCTATAGATTTTCTCTCTATAGTTTCTCTCTAGCTATAATTTCTCTCTATAATAAATGCTCTATAGCTTTAGTGAATTGATGAGAAATGAAGGAAGAATGAGCTTCTATTTATAGGAAAATATAGTTTCGATAATTGCACGTTTTGGGGCTCAAAATATTACAGTACAATACCTCCAACTTTTCTTTTATTTTTAATTCAGTCCTGCAAGTATTATCAAACTTGCACCACCTCCCCTAATACTAAATCATGTGAATCAATAGTTCAATCATGTGATTCAATAGTTATAATCATGTGAAAATACGAATTACGGTATAGTACCTCTATCTATACCTCCATCTTTAACTTAGTCATGCAAGTATTATCAATCTTGCACCAACTCCCCTAATAGTAAGTGAAGACTCAATAGTACATACATGTGAACAAATAGTTATATGAGCATGTGAATTAGTAGCAATTAATTGCTCATTTATCCGATAAATTACCCGATTTATCACTATAACCCCCAGACATCAATTATCATCGGAATAGATGTCGATTTCCACTAACACTAATAATCCTAACACAATGGAACTATCACATTCATCTTTAATCAACACGAACTTATTCATCATTAATATCATAACTCACAATATTTAACAACCAGGTCGTTCCCAGTAAAGAGGGGGCTTTTCGATAAGGATTTCTCCTTATTGGCGCGCAATTAGGTGACCAAACCTCTCCTTGACAGAACTTCTAGACATTGTAAATATTGCAATTTAATAATATGAATAACTTTGTCGTCTCAATTATTGATTTAATAATATATCATATAATACGACAATAATCGAATCAATAATATGAGAGATATGATGCAACAATTACTATAGCAATAATTGAGTATAACTGAGTGACTTCTCACGTAAGTATCAATAACCAATACCGTGTGCCACTATGCAACCACGCGTATTACTGTACTTTTACTATCGGATAGTTCAATAGTATTAACGGTAAAACCTCCACCATTATTTTCATAAAAATAATTCTGTCGTTTTATTACTACGACAATACTTCCGTTGTGGGTTCACCAATGATTGTGCCGTCGTACAGTTATTCTCCGACAAAAAAAATATTCCCTGACCAACTGAATATTATACAACAACTTACATACTTTACAAAATTTATAAATATTACCCACAACTATAACATTATATCAAATTCACACCATAATATTGAAAAAAAAATTGAGAAATTTAAATATTTATTCATAAAATTTGGGGTCTCACAATATTCATACTCACTTAAATCCACAGATGATAGAATTAAGCAAGACACCTTAATTAACTAATCCACTATATCTCTTTGTGAATTACAATTAAAAAGGATTTAAAGCGCAAGTTCTCTATAAGATTACATATGGTGTAAAGGCATATCTCTATCCTAAACACGAATCATGAATTCCATCTATGCAGAAATCACAAACACATGCTATCATGATCAAATCTAAATCTATACTTCATCTCTCGAGTTTATATAGATTATCACGGTAATTGATAGCCAATCAATTAAACAATAAAGTTCAAATCACAATAGACAATCCTCACAATAGAACATAATAATTGATAAAGAAGCATATTAAAATAAACTACACAATAAGATCCATTGTAATCTCAAACAAAGAATTAGTTCATTAAATTAAAACTTAAGAATCCACACTTGAAATAAAGTTAAAGACAAAAATAAGAGTAGAGTGAAGAATAAATCTGTTGTCAGCAAATCTCCATCTTCCTCAAGCTCCTATTCTTGATCTCTAATGGTCTCCAAGTTGCTTCAATCTCCAAATCTCATAATAATTAGGGTTTTTTCCCAATCTACTCTAATCTAATCTAATGGAATTCTTCCAAAAACTTCTTATAATCCTTGTAAATCTCCTCCTTTTATAAGCCTTCTTATATGTCTTTAAGTCCTCTTGGAAGTCCTTGAATCATACAACTCGAATCAATCCTTCTTGAACTCAAATTCTAGTTAAAATTGCCTTTTCTACGCATACCCAAGCCCCAGCTTGGGTATTGCCTTATAAATAGTTACCCCCGGCTTACTATGCTACTGATTTTGAGCTCAGGACCCCAAGCCCCAGCTTGGGTATAAGGCATAAAATAGCAAGCCCCGGCTTGGGTGCAAGCTGCTAATTGTTTTTTCTGCTGCAGTGTCCTCTGGTAAAATGGTCATAACGTTTGATCCGAGAGGAGTTAAGGGGCATGCCACCCATCAAATCGAAGCTATCGACGAGCTCTATAACTTTCATTCTTTGAGCTTTGAGAAATAACGAACAGATGAAGGTCAAAATTGGAATGGAAGTGACTGCTATGCAAATGACCACCCAAAACAGCGAAATTCAACATCCGTTGGTACAAATGTCATAACTCTTGCATCCGAACTCCGATCGGAATGATTCAAGATGTTCCGGAAAGCTAAAAAGAATAGTCCAAGTTCAAATCCAAGAACATGAAATGAACATGAAAGCCCAAATGATGTCCAGATTGCTTTTCTTTGTGTTTTTCTACCAATTCTTTGCGATTTCCTTGCTTTTCCTTACCAATAGTCGCTCACACCGCTCCCAAACATATAACCTACAAAATGAACACAAAATGCATGAAAAATAACTAAGACACATGAATATAAGCAACTAATTCAAGTAAAAGATACCGAATAAGTAGGTATAAAATCTACTTATCAAATACCCCCAAACTTAAACCGTTGCTTGTCCCCAAGCAACACAACATAATGCAATGCAATGCAATGAAATGCAACTAATCTATATGCCTACGAATCCAGCAGTATTGATAGAATCAAATCTATTCACTCGGCCTTAGAGCAATCAAGCAAACACGACAATACTTCATATCAAAACCAATTAACAATTTCCTAGTCAATCATCAAGTCTTAAACTGTTATTATTGGTATAGTGCGTGTGTGCTCAACATCCATGGTAACTAATATAATGCTAAATACAACACATAATAGATCTCTTTAAAGGAATCATACAGTGCAAACTCACAAAATTCATGAACAAGCTAAATCCAACAAAATTCAAACATCCACCAAGTTCAAGAGTCCAATTCGGGATACTTATTATTTACTTTGCATTACGGGGCTTTTTTCTCTTTTCCTGTCTTATTGTATTTTTCTCTTTTTTTCTTCTTTTTTTTTTGATAACCATGATTGTGCAATGTCTCATTCCATTAGGCTAACAGTGCTACCCCTTAGCGAGCTTTCGACCAACGACTCCTGCACTATAAAGACCTTTAGGCGCTAGGTGTAAAGACAATCCCCCAAAGGCATTTGCTTCTCAAGTAATAAAGGCCCCGAAACAAGACTAGCCACGATATTTATTCATTTTTTTTATTCTTTTTTTCTTTTTTTCTTTTTTTCTTTTTTTTTAAGCTTATATATCCCAAATTTTTCCCCTAAACTTAAGTTTTTGTCTAAATTTAGCCATCTCTGCCTGTTCAAGTCTTTCATTTATTCAAACTAATATTATCCTTAAGAAGTTAATTATGTATCAATTTAAACTTAATCAGTCAACAAAGTTGTCTCTAACGTGCTAACCTAATTATACCAGTTTCAAACAGGAAAAGATTCAATTCATAATAAGAAATCACATTAAAGTTCTAATAATCAGTACTATACTTGTCTACTCAATTCCATTCTCATCATTGGCCAAAATAGATCAGAATTATCAAACAAATTGGACTCATGCAAGATGAACATAGTAACTAACTATTATTTTTGAATTTTTGATTTTTTTTTAACAAGAAACTGAATATAATGCTATTCAAACTATACTACTATGCAACTACTTATGTAGTTGTACTACATGAATGCAAACATAATGAACCTAAACTAAATTTACAACATATGCAAAATAACATAACATAAACATGAAACTAAACATGCAATAAAGAACTAAACTAAACTCCCCCAAACTTAGCAATTACAATGTCCTCATTGTAAGAATATAGCGGTAAGTAGAAGAGAACTTCCCTGTAATCAGCTAAGTGTGAGGTGATGGTGGCGATGGCGGCGACGATCATTTTCCTATCCAATAAACCTCCAATACCTGCAATGAAGAGAGACAACATGGATTAGATTAGCACTTTAGAATATAACGTGATTCCTATCTACTAAATAAACTAGGAAAGCATATAAATATAAAAAAAAATCTGGGTTGCCTCCCAGTCAGCGCTTGATTTACAGTCTTTCAGCCTGACTTTGTCTTGTCAACGCTATCCAATTCCTCTTCGAAAGTTGAGGAACCCTCCATCCATCGAAAATAATGTAGATTTTGGTAGGTTCCCATTTGTGATATCCATTGTATTAAAGTCACCTAGCATGCTTTCTTTAGCTAAGATCACATTCAAGAACGTCCAACATCTAGGTGTTTTCTCCATTGTGTCTGCGAATAGATTCTGGCATTGAGGCTTCTCAAACACAACACTCTCTTCTTCTATCTTCTCCAGCTCATCGCACCATGGCTTCGAAGTTGTACTCGCTTTTACGGCATAAGGAGTATTGCCGACGACATGACTACCTAGCGGACAAGGTTTTGCAAATCTAACTGGATCCTTGAATTTTGGTGGAGAAGGCACTTGAGGCTTTAATAACATTGGCTCATCCTCATTAGTACTCATAGTTAGTTCTTCACCGACTTTGTTTTCATTATCCCCACTTGTCTCCTCTTTTTCAACATATCGTGGCTCATCCAGTTGGAGATTTGGCTCGGGCACTTCATCAATCTCGGAATCTTCATCATAACACCAATTATTTTGAGGATAGTTGTTCAGGGCTTTGATCATTTGATCCATCTGGTTTTGCAGATTTTGAATTGATATCTCTTGATTAATCCTCCTCTCCTCATTTGATGCTACGAACTTGGACCACAATTCCTCCAACTTTGAATTATATGTCTCAGTCTCGGAAGCCATGTATTGAGGACCATTGGTTGAGGTAGTGACGAGTTGTTCCATCCGATTATTAAAATTTTGGGTTGACACTCTTGGCTAATCCTCATCTCCTCTAGGTTTGATATGCCCTTCAATATTACATCCCTCGGATTTGGCTTTTCTTCTTGTGACAATGAAGGTGGACATGAAAATTCCGGTGTGTAATACCCCCAAACTTGATGATAATTAGCATATGTATAATCGTTGAGGTATTCACCACCGTGTTGTCCCGGCCCAAAACTAACGGTACATTGATTACTCGGGTGATTGCCAGCACAATAATTGCAAGTAATTGCTATCCTTCGATTACATTGTGCTGCAATAACGTCCAACCTCCTCGAAAGTGTCTCAACTTGTGCTGATAATGCAGAAAATACATTGAGTCCATCAATCCCCGCTCCCCTTGGTTAAGTTATACTCGAAACCTTTGATAATTGAATCCAGCCATGGTACCTGAAACGAGATAAAAAGAAGAAGATAATAAAATAAAATAAAAATAAATAAAGAAAAAAATGTTTAAATTAAGACTAATTTTATTGAAGCTAATATTGGCAAAAATATATTAAACTAATTCCCCGGCAACGGCTCCAAAAACTTGTTGGATAAAATCTAATTACGCACAACACGCAAGTATACGTGGTCAACAAGTAATAAAGTGAAAGTAGAGTATCGTTCCCACGAGGAATTATTAATATAAATTACCAAATATTAACTCTTAACCAAACTAATTTTATTTAAACAATCAAGTTAATGTTATAAAGTAAATTACTTAATTAAACTAATTCTAATCACCACTAATTTAAAATCAGATTATGGAGATTTAAGATCACAACTTCACTTATTGCTTCATTTAAGTTAACACACTTCTCATTAATTATTCTCTATCTTGAATTGTTAATCAAGAACACTAAAGAAGATAAAACCACCTCTCGATGCATAATACCCATACTCACTTAAATCCACAGATGATAGAATTAAGCAAGACATCCTAATTAACTAATCCACTATATCTCTATGTGAATTACGATTAAAAAGGATTTAAAGCGCAAGTTCTCTATAAGATTATATATGGTGTAAAGGCATATCTCTATCCTAAACACGAATCATGAATTCCATCTATGCAGAAATCAAAAACACATGCTATCATGATCAAATCTAAATCCATACTTCATCTCTCGAGTTCATATAGATTATCACGGTAATTGATAGGCAATCAATTAAACAATAAAGTCCAAATCACAATAGACAATTCTCACAATAGAACATAATAATTGATAGCGAAGCATATTAAAATAAACTACACAATAAGATCCATTGTAATCTCAAACAAAGAATTAGTTCATTGAATTAAAACTTAAGAATCCACACTTGAAATAAAGTTAAAGAAAAAAATAAGAGTAGAGTAAACAATAAATTTGTTGTCAGCAAATCTCCATCTTCCTCAAGCTCATGTTCTTGTTCTTCAATGGTCTCCAAGTTGCTTCAATCTCCAAATCTCATAATAATTAGGGTTTTTTCCCAACCTACTCTAATCTAATCTAATGGAATTCTTCCAAAAACTTCTCTAATCCTTGTAAATCTCCTCCTTTTATAAGCCTCCTTATATGCCTTTAAGTCCTCTTGGAAGTCCTTGAATCAAACAACTCGAATCAATCCTTCTTGAACTCAAATTCTAGTTAAAATTGCCTTTTCTACGCATACCCAAGCCCCAGCTTGGGTATTGCCTTGTAAATAGCAAGCCCCAGCTTGCTATGCTACTGATTTTGAGCTCAGGACCCCAAGCCCCGGCTTGGGTATAAGGCATAAAATAGCAAGCCCCGGCTTGGGTGCAAGCTGCTAATTGTTTTTTCTGCTGCAGTGTCCTCTGGTAAAATGGTCATAACTTTTGATTCGGGAGGAGTTACGGGGCCTGCCACCCATCAAATCGAAGCTATCGATGAGCTCTACAACATTCATTCTTTGACCTTTGAGAAATAACTAACGTATGAAGGTCGAAATTGGACTGGAAGTAACTGCTATGTAAATGACCACCCAAAACAGCGAAATTCAACGTCCGTTGGTACAAATGTCATAACTCTTGCATCCGAACTCCGATTGGAATGATTCAAGATGTTCCGGAAAGCTAAGAAGAAGCTCTACAATATAGTCCAAGTTCAAATCCAAGAACATGAAATGAACATGAAAGCCCAAATGATGTCCGGATTGCTTTTCTTTGCATTTTCCTACCAATTCTTTGTGATTTCCTTGCTTTTCCTTACCAATAGTCGCTCACACCGCTCCCAAACATATAACCTACAAAATAAAAACAAAATGCATGAAAAATAACTAAGACACATGAATATAAGCAACTAATTCAAGTAAAAGATACCGGATAAGTAGGTATAAAATCTACTTATCATATAGCTTCCTCTACCACAATATAGCCCTCAGCCTTATCAAAAGCTACGGCCAAACTCTTCGGGTGGTGAAACATCAACTTCTTCACCAGCTTCTCTGACTTCACCAGATCTAAACCATTCTGAAACAATCCAACAGCTTGAAGATCATTGAGGTCTGTTACTTAGCCAACCGCTTCCCTGAAGCGTTTCACATATTGGCCCAGGGACTCATTCGAATACTGTCGAACTTGAGCCAATGAACCGGTAGGCTTTCCCCTCCTTCTGTTGCTCCCAAAACGAGCATAAAATTTATTGCATAACTCTGTCCATAACGAGACTGAATCCGAAGGCAAAGTACCTATCCACAGTCTTGTATATTTCCTAAGTGTCGTCACGAACGTTTAACACCTGGCAGCATCGATAAAATCAGAATAGTCCATCAGCCTGTCAAACGCTTGACTATGGTCATAGGGATCTCTAGATCCATCATAATTTTCCATGTGAAGCAACTTCTTGGTAGGATCAGCTTTCCCCTTAAGAATATGCGAGTAAAAAGGAGACGCCTTGTAAAATCCCAAATTTTACGAATAAAGATTTAATTTTCTCAAAATATTTTTTTCAAAATTATGGTGTGGATTTGAGATAATGTTATAGTCGTGGGTAATATTTATAAAATTTGAAAAGTATGCAAGTTGTTGTATAATATTCGTTTGGTCGGGAAATATTCTTTTTGTCGGGGAACATCCATACGACGGCACAATCATTGGTGGACCCCACAACGGAATTATTGTCGGATTGAGAAAATGATAAAAATATTTTTATGAAAATAACGGAAGTTTTATCGTTAAAACTGTTGAACTACTCTAGTAGTAATAATGCGAGAATACGCGTGGTTGCATAGTAGCACACGATATTGATTATTGATTCTTACGTGAGAAGTCACTCAGTTTTGTTCAATTATTGCTACAGTAATTGTTGCATAGTATCTCACGTTATTTGATTCAATTATTGTCGATATTTTATATATTATTAAATCAATAATTGAGACGACGAAGTTATTAATATTATTATTTGCAATATTAACGAAGTCTAGAAGTTATGCCAAGGAGAGGTTTGGTCACCTAATTACGCGCCAATAGGGAGAAATCCTTAATGGAAAGCCCCCTCTTTCCTGTGAACGACCTGGTCGATTAATATTATGAATTATAATAATGATGATAAATGTTGTTAAATATATTGAGGTGTCTTTTTATTAAGTCACGGAAGTTTATATATATATATATATATATATATATATATATATATATATATATATATATAAATTTTGTTTTATTAGTATTATTAATGTAATAAAATAAAAAGTCATTTATATAAAACAAAATACTTTTATAAAGTTATTTATTTTATTAGACAATAATTAGAATATAAAATATTTTATTATGCATAGTGTTTTGCAAAGTAAAATCTTTTTTATATAAAACAAAATACTTTTATAAAGTTATTTGTTTTATTAGACAATAATTTGAATAAAATATATTTTATTATGCATAGTGTTTGTATAAGACCTATATAGTGTTTCAGATAGTAAAATCTTTTATATATAAAATGTAATACTTTTATAAAGTTATTCGTTTTATTAGATTATAAATAGAATATATTATATTTTATTTAAAAGATTTTGTTTTATTAGAATATTTTATTAATACTGCATAGTAAATTAATATGGACCGTACGTTTAAAAGAAAATCAATCTGGACCGTTTATGAATTAGTTACTATTCAGTCCATTCTCCTATAAATAGAAGTTCATTCCTTCATTATTTCTTACAAATTCACTGAAACTCTAGAGAGAGAAATTATAGAGAGAAAGAAGAAGAGAAATCTGCTACCTCACTCTTCCAATATCCAATTTTTTCTAAGATAAGGGATATTATTTGTTGTACTCGTAAGGGGTATTATTTCTTTCGTATTCATGAAGAGAACTTCTGTTATTTCATTCTTTATTATTCTGTTGAAATAACTTGTATACGCGGACTACACTATACTTGGTGAAATTCTTCTGTTATTCCATTTTTTATCATTATGTTGGAATAACCTGTCTATGCGAAGTACCGCACACATGGTGAAATTCTTCTGTTATTCCATTCTTTATTATTCTATTGTAACATCATGTCTGTGCGTTTACGCATGACCTGGTTCCGTTATTTATTATTCTGTTGGAATATACTGTCGGCGCGTATTACGCCTGAACTGGTTCCATTAATTATTATTATGTTGGAATAACACATGCATGCGATCTATTGCATGCATGGTGATTTCTGTTGTTATTCCATTCTTTATTATTCTGTTAGAATATCCTGTCGGTGCGAATTTCGCTTGACCTGGTTACGTTATTTATTATTCTGTTGGAATAACCTGTCTGTGCGGTCTATCGCATGCCTGGTGATTTCTTTTGTTATTCCATTCTTTATTATACTCAATTGGTTAAAGTTTTGACTTCTATACTCCATGAAATTAGTGGAATATCCTTGATATTTGCTCTTCATCCAGTATCTTTTCATGAAAATATTCTTCTGAGCATTCTTGAATTTTACTCTACAAAGAAGTATCATGTTGACAATTTGGACGTTATTAGTTCCTGGATAAATTAATTATTGAACTTGTTTTATTGAATTCTTATATCATTGTCATCATCCTCATGTTTATATTATGTTGAAAGTCATCTCGTATTCTGTAGTGCATAGATGGACTTGGTATGATTATGACCGGGGATTAATCGGTATAATCATGACCGTAATGTTACAAATGATGTGGTAAAAGTCCTCATTGGCCCGTAGTGCATTGATGGACAGTTGTTGGCATAATCATGACCATTGATGAATACACGAATATCCTTGGCCCGTAGTGCATGGATAATTTGTGGTTGTGATACTAATGAATATCCTGGTCGTAGAAAAGGGGATGATGTGGATTATTTATTAAGTTGAGTCTCAAATGATAAAAGTGATGAAAAACCTTTTAAATCATAAAAGATAGTAGATTTTATTCTCACCGACTCTTTTAATGGATTGCTTGTTCCATCGCAGATTAAACTTGATGTTTGTTATATTTTATCGGTTTAACATTATTGAAGACTAATGATAATTTATTCTACATTATCTTAGTCATAATATTTCTTCTTGGGCTAGTTGAGCTCACCCTTTCTTTTCTTTGTTTTCTTCAGAAATGAGAACGAGTGGGACTAGTCGGGGAATGGATTGACGGTCCAGATGATAGTATTAGTAGTCCTCACTTTTCTATTAAATAATGTGACAATAAATGTAATGAGGACTCCTTTGAGTGTGGATATTGTCTAGATGACAATATTCTTATTAAAACTCTCAATTTATGTTTTGTCGTATTTTACACGACAGTTGTATTATTAAGTTGTATTTGTATTTTTGTACCATGTATTTGACAACTCAAGATGGGTGATGTATACCTATTTTAGGGGCGTCACAGTTGGTATCAAAGCTTAGGGATATGATCCCTGGCTGAGATGTGAGACAAGAACTAGGAGGGGAGAGACGGGGAATTCTTTCGCTAGTATGACCTACCTAAGTTTAATTGGTATTTAATTGGTCGGTCAGAGTATAGGGATAATATGTGATATGATAATTAACCTTTGTTTTGTGGAAGTATTTGAAAATGGCATCTAAAAATGTTGAGATAAGCAATGGAGCAAAATAATATGACCGTATCACAGTAAGAGGCTAAGTTTGCGGAGTTATCCCGGTTTGCATCTTATTTGGTCGATAATGAGGAGCGAATGACGCGAATGTTTCTAAGAGGTTTGAAACCCGATATACGTCAATACCTCATTTCTCATAAACTTTGTTTATATTCAGATATTGTGAATAGGGCTCAGTTATTGGAGCACGATAATGAGTTAGCACAACCAAAAGGTAACGACCAACAACACGATAATAATCGTATCGGTGGCAACGGCCATCGGAACAATGATGACCATCGTGGGGGAAATTATCATGCCAATAATGGTAACCACTTCGGTGGTAATCATGGCCAAGATAATAGAAGTGGAAATTTCAAGAAGAGAAGGTCATTTAGCTCGATTTTGTCGTATAGTGAAGTCAAGTCCAGCTGGGACGGTGGCACCAAAGGCGGATACGGATAAAACAAATTCGGTGGTTTCAGGAAGAGCGTTTTTTGTGACTTCTCAAAAAGCGAGTAACCTGAACGAAGTTAGCACGGGTTAGTTATTTATAAATTCTTGTGAAGTCTATACCTTGTTAGATACCTGTTCTACCCATTCTTTTATCTCTCTTGCTTGCACTCAACGTTTAAATTTGACTCCGGAGAAGTTAGACTTTAACTTATCTATTGAAACTCCGTTAAGAGAAACCTTCATTACATGTGCTATCCAAGTCTTGGATGAGAGTTACAGTTTTGAATGATATTTCTATTGTTAATAAATTTCCTGACGTATTCTTGAAGACTTTCTAGCCTACTCCCAGAGCATAAAATCGAATTTTGTATTGACCCCAGTACAAAACCCATTTCTAAAACCCTCAAATATTTCTTCAACTAAAACGAACTTATAATGTGCCAAAGACGTTGGCTCGAGCTGTTGAAGATTACGATCATATCATTCAATACCATCGTGGAAAAGCGAACGTGGTAGCTGACGCGTTGAGTAGAAGATCGTATGCGTTTACAAGTACGAATATACAAACCTACATGAAGATAACGAACATATGATTAGAACCAACTTTAATCGATAAAGATAAAGGCCGCTCAAACTACGCACCCGAAGATGATGAATGTGAAGAAGAAGGTTCAAGAGGGCGTTACTTTAGAAGCAAGAATCGACGAAGAGATGAAACCTCAACCCTCAATTTTATTGGCCCATTTGAAATCCTTGATCGAGTAGGAACTGTGGCCTATAGACTCGTTTTACCGCCAAATATGTTGCGTGTTCATAACATTTTTAACGTATCGATGTTACGTAAATATGTGGACGACCCGAACCACATTATTAATTTAGAACCGGACGAGATAGCGGATAATTTAACATATGAAGATGTACCTGTTAAAATCTTGAAATATATTTTGCGCTCAAAGGTTATATCTCAAGAGTTAGAATCTGGCGAAGTGTCCCCATTTGTTCGGCATACCAGGTATGTACGTAAATTTCGAGGGCGAAATTTCATAAGGAGGGGAGATTGTAAAATCCCAAATTTTACGAATAAAGATTTAATTTTCTCAAAATATTTTTTTCAAAATTATGGTGCGGATTTGAGATAATGTTATAGTTGTGGGTAATATTTATAAATTTTGCAAAGTATGCAAGTTGTTATATAATATTCGATTGGTTCTGGGGAATCATTTTTTGTCGGGGAATATCAAATGACGACTCAAGACAATCATTGGTGGACCCTAACGAAATTATTATCGGATCGAGAAAACGATAAAAATATTTTTATAAAATAACGGTGGAAGTTTTACCATTAAAACTATTGAACTACTTTCGGTAGTAAAAGTACGAGAATCTGGCGTGGTTGCATAGTAGCACACCGGTATTGATTATTGATTCTTACGTGAGAAGTAACTTCGGTTTTGTTCAATTATTGCTACAAGATAATTGTTTGATAGTATCTCATGTTATTTGATTCAATTATTGTCGATATTTTATATATTATTAAATCAATAATTGAGATGATGAGTTATTAATATTATTATTTGCAATATTAACGATGTCTAAAAGTTACGCGAGGAGAGGTTTGGTCACTAAATCATGCGCCAATAGGAGAAATCCTTATTGGAAAGCCCCTCTTTCCGGAAGCGACATGGTCGATTAATATTGTGAATTATAATAATGATGATAAATATTGTTAAATATATTGAGGTGTCTTTTTATGAAGTCGCTGAAAGTTTTATATATATATATATATATATATATATATATATATATATATATATATATATATATATATATATATATATATATATATATTGTTTTATTAGTATTATTAATGTAATAAAAAAAAAAAGCTTTTTTATATAAAATGAATACTTTTATAAAGTTATTTGTTTTATTAGACAATAATTAGAATATAATATATTTTATTATGCATAGTATTTTGCATAGTAAAATCTTTTTATATAAAAGCAGAATATTTTTATAAAGTTATTTGTTTTAATAGACAATAATTAGAATATAATATATTTTATTATGCATAGTATTTTGTATAGTAAAATCTTTTAATATAAAATGTAATATTTTTTATAAAGTTATTTGTTTTCTTAGACAATAATTAGAATATAATATATTTTATTATGCATAGTACTGCGATAGTATTTGATATAGTGTTTGTGTAGTAAAATCTTTTTATATAAAGCAGAATACTTTTATAAAGTTATTCATTTTATTAGATTATAAATAGAATATATTATATTTTATTTAAAAGATTTTGTTTATTAGAATATTTTATTAATACTGCATAATAAATTAATATGGACCGTCCGTTTAAAAGAAAATCAATCTGTACCGTTCATGAATTAGTTACTATTCAGTCCATTCTCCTATAAATAGAAGCTCATTCCTTCATTATTTCTTATGAATTCACTGAAACTCTAGAGAGAGAAATTATAGAGAGAAAGAAGAAGAGAAGTCTGCTACCTCACTCTTCCAATATCCAGTTTCTTCTAAGGTAAGGGATATTATTTGTTGTACTCGTAAGGGGTATTATTTCTTTCGTATTCATGAAGAGAACTTCTGTTATTTCATTCTTTATTATTCTATTGGAATAACCTGTATACGCGGACTACACTATACTTGGTGAAATTCTTCTGTTATTCCATTCTTTATCATTATGTTGGAATAACCTGTCTATGCGAAGTACCACACACATGGTGAAATTCTTCTGTTATTCCATTCTTTATTATTCTATTGTAACATCCTGTCTGTGCGTTTACGCATGACCTAGTTCCGTTATTTATTATTCTGTTGGAATATACTGTCGGCGCGTATTACGCCTGAACTGGTTCCATTAATTATTATTATGTTGGAATAACCTGTCTGTGCAGTCTATTGCATGCATGGTGATTTCTTTTGTTATTCCATTCTTTATTATTCTGTTAGAATATCCTGTCGGTGCGAATTTCGCTTGACCTGGTTACGTTATTTATTATTACATTGGAATAACCATGCATGCTATTCTATCGCATGCCCGGTGATTTCTTTTGTTATTCCATTCTTTATTATACTCAATTGGTTAAAGTTTTGACTTCTATACTCCATGAAATTAGTGGAATATCCTTGATATTTGCGCTTCATCCAAAGATCTTTTCATGGAAATATTCTTACGAGCATTCTTGAATTTTACTCTATAAAGAAGTATCATGTTGACAATTTGGACGTTATTAGTTCTCGGATAAATTAATTATTGAACTTGTTTTATTGAATTCTTATATCATTGTCATCATCCTCATGTTTATATTATGTTGAAAGTCATCTCGTGGCTCATGTAGTGCATAGATGGACTTGGTATGATTATGACCAGGGATTAATCGGTATAATCATAACCGTAATGTTACAAATGATGTGGTAAAAGTCCTCATTGGCCCGTAGTGCATTGATGGACAGTTGTTGGCTAATCATGACCATTGATGAATACACGAATATCCTTGGCCCGTAGTGCATGGATAATTTGTGGTTGTGATACTAATGAATATCATTGGTAGTAAAAGCGGGGATGATGTGGATTATTTATTAAGTTGAGTCTCAGCGATAAAAGTGATGAAAAACCTTTTTAAATCATAAAAGATAGTAGATTTTATTCTCTACCTGACTCTTTTAATGGATTGCTTGTCGTATTTTACACGACAGTTGTATTATTAAGTTGTATTTGTATTTTTGTACCATGTATTTGGCAACTCAAGATGGGTGATGTATACCTATTTTGGGGGCGTCACACGCCTTCTTTCCCGAGGTATCCTTTACTTGTTGAACTTCGGCCAGCTGCTTTCGAAGCTCTTTTAACTCTCTAACCAGAAAGTCCACTCCTTTTGGCTGAAATGAGACTTCTTTCTCTGGAGAAACCTTCTTTTTGTGAGTGGACCGACCTCTTCCATCCGAACCCACTGCTCTGGACAGACTTCTCCGATGGTGAGTATCCACAAAGCGGTGTGCCTTAAGTGGATTTTCGAGCGTATGAATTCTGGATCTACTTCGGCGTGGGCCTCTGTCATCGTGTTGAGAATACTCAAGGCGGAATACCTTCTTTTTATTCTCCGGTGTGTACTCCCTGGACCTACTTCTTCCTTTGTTGCCTCCTTGACCCTGAGAACCGATAGGGTGAGGTGCCCTCCTCGATACCTCAGGAGTACGACTTCTTGACTTCTTTCGATCCTGAGGTCGGCCTCGAGATATAGGAACAGAGTGTACATGTGTTACGCCCCCAAAATAGGTATACAACACCCATTCTGAGTCGCCAAATATATGGTACAGAAAGCTAACTACAACTTCAATAATACAATTGTCGTGCAAAATACGACAACACATACTGTGAGTTTAAATACAAATATTATCTTCTAAACAATACCCAAATAAGTCCTCATTACAATTATTCATATACTATTTTATAGAAATAGTGAGGACAGCTAAAACATCTTTCTAGAATCATCACTCCATACCCCGACTAGATCCTGCTATGTTCTCACCTCCTGAGAAGAAAAATGGAACAAAAAGGAAAAGGGTGAGCTCAACTAGCCCAGTAAAGAATATTATGACCAAGATAATATACAATAAATTATCATTAGTCCTCAACAGGGAAAAATCTGATAGAATATAATAGACAACAAGTTTTAGATCAATATTTTGCAGCGGAAACAGCAATCCATTAAAAGAGTTAAGTAGAGAATGAGTTCTACTATCTTCTAAGATTTAAAAGTCCATCATCAATATTTTATCCCTGTAACAACAATCAATATACATTTTTAATCGAATATTCATCTTTGCACCACTGAGCCAAAGATATTCATTTGTATCACCAAGTTGGTCATGTTCATCTCAACACTGCTCATCTTCGCACTTCACGGCCAAAGATATTCATCGATTAATATATCATTCATCTTTGCACTACAAGCCAAAGATATTCAATAATATCATCATTAAGGACTAAGGATGATGAAAAACATTTTAGAGAACGAATCTAGTGAGACAGAAGGACAAATATTAGGGATTCGTATAACAGTTTATCCAGATCAATAATACTTCATAATAACCGATTGTGAAGCAAAATTCAAAAATAACGATCAATACATGGATACAATCAAAGATAGTAGCCAAAATAGACATCTTGGATAAAAAGGAAAATTTTTATTTTTTGGTGAATAGTGTCGTATTCGTGAATAGTGCCGTATACGTGAATAGTAACTCTGACACAAAAAGTTCCAAATTTGATTAAAACGTTCACCAATATTTCGGCATAATGATATTGAAAAAAATAATATCATTTAAGAAGAAAATAACATCCCTTACCTCAAAATAACCGTACTTCTGACTAAATTTCGGATATAGTGCTGACAGAAACTTGCACTGAATAGAAACTCTCAAAGTATCAAAATACTCACAAAAATACGTTCGATAATCTAGAGAGAAGGAAAACTGGTTTCTGGTGTGATTTTCAATTCTAGCACCTATTTATAGGAAAATGCTAGAACGCCATAAGAGACTAAAATAATAAAATAATAATTTATTTAATTTTTTCTCTTACGCAACCTAAGTTGCCAACAAAGACCAGCCACCTTTGAACCAAAAATCAGCAGCCCACATGTTTTCAAACAAGCGTGGGTCCCACCCATAATTTTAATAAAAATTATTTTATTTTTCGAAACTTCAGTAATTCATAGAAAATAGCTCGTTTATCAGAAAAATATAAATTTTATGTCCATTCCGCATGAAATCGAATTCTCTACAACTTTGTAGCTTTGAGTTTTTTCAAATTCCAAACAGAAAATATCTGAAATCCACAAACGGACGATTTTCAACACCGTTTCAACATCTTTTAAAATTCATAACAAATCATGCGTTAATTTTCAACGGTTCTAAATTTGTGGACATATACTCAACTTATATATGTATAACATATCCAAAAATCACAACGATCCAACTATTCGGATTAAAATTATAACTCACTTAATAGAGCTTTAAGAACAACCGATTTGATCTTTTAATACCTCCAAGCCGAGCAAAAATCGATAAAACACCTCCACATTAATTCCTTCATTTATAACCACATAAATAAATCCATCATTTATATCCGCATCAAATAAATATTTCCTTATCATATAAATCAATAATTAATTATTTACAAATAATATTACGTAATCACAATTATGACAACCAGCAGGTTCGTAAAAAGGGGCTTTCCGATAAGGATTTCTCCTTACTAAAGCGCAATTAGGTGACCAAACCTCTCCTTGACAGAACTTTCTAGATATTGCCAATAATGCTATCTAATAATATTACTCAAATAATATGAATTATTGATCCGATAATGGAAAAATCTTGTAGTGACAATTATTGAAACAACAATAATATAAACTATCGTATGACAATTATTGAATCAATAAAATAAAATATTGAGCAAGTATCTCTTGTAACAATTATTGAGTAGTGCCTTTACGCATTTAATCAATAATTCAACAATCCTATGCAAATCTTGTGTGCCATCGTACACCACGCCAGACATCGTATTTTAACCACCAGGTAATCCAACAGTGTTAACGGTAAGAATTACGCCGTTATTTATAAAACTGAACTTGTCATTTTCTTCATCCGATAGTTATTCCGTTATGGAGCCCACAAATGACTGCGTCGTCGTACGGATATTCCCGACAAAAAGAATATTCCACGATCAAACGAATATTCCCCGATAGAAATGAATATTTTACAACCACTTGCTTATTTTGTAAAATTTGCACATTTCACTCATAACCAAAACATTATATCAAATTAACTCCTTATTATTTCAAGATAATGAATATAGAAAATTCAATTTTATTTATAAAAAGTTGGGGTCTTACAACATGCTCATTGATTCCCTTCCCTTGGTTGCCTATCCATAGATTTGATACGCCCTTCGGAGTGAACATAACTGGACGTCTCGTTCTTCAGCTCGGCCATACAAAGCATCTACTCAGCTATTTCTTCCCTTTACTTCAAAAGAACCTCCAAAGTTTTATCGCTTCTTACGCCATCTTCGCTTAGCTTGGGCAAATTTTATCATCCCGATCACTTGATTGCCGGGTCCTAAAGTGATGTACCTTCTACCCGTTTCCGACCATGGTCACGCTCTTTATCAGTTGCAAAAACCAATCTCCTCTTAGCATCACCATGGGCCCTCGAACGAGAACCTTCTGACACATGCTTGGAAGCTGTACTATCATGAGCACTCTTTGAAGGACCCAACCGATCCTTAACAGAGATCTGCTGCGATAGGCAATTTCTGACCATCGGTACGTCCTTGAAGTGGTAAGATTCTACTCCTCACCATAACTTCTGACGTAGAACAACTAAAAAATTGTGATTGAAAACTTAAGAACATTATAGCCCTCCTTCTAGCGCCAATGTTAACGCCAAGATCTTTCCACGCGCTCCAATCACGTAAAGCACGTCCAATCCTGCACATTAAACACGACAATAGCAGAAGCTTGACGGCTTGGACCGTCTGGGGATAGCTCCGGCATGAGAGTCAGTACAGACGATCACAAGGTTAACAATGGAGGAAAATAATATCTAGTATCCTGAGAGAGAAAAAAATATCAGTTACCTTCCTTTGTCTTGTAATCGGTCTTCATATACTAGTTCTCCGATTTCGTGTGCAACCGACCTGCCTAACACTATCACACTGCAGGTAGTCTACCTGCTAATCCCATCACCTTTGTCCACCGCCGGCCAACTCTGTCTCATCCTCATTAATGCAATGCAGGATATCGGTTAACAGCTATCTTTGTCATTATCACCGGTCAAAGCCCACTTCAAATCATTACCTCCTAATGATCAAGCCCAATGACCCGGCCCAACGTTGTCAAACCCAATAAATGTATTTCAATGAGTCAACCCAATCAGTTCGGTCCATTACATAAAATATCATGGTCCAACAATGCATATATTAATATTTTTTATAAAATTTAGAAAAGTAGAAATATTAAATTATATTTTAGAAGTAGATTAAGTTATTATTCGATGTTGAAGTTTACGTTTCAAACAATATTTGCTTGCTCCTACGGTCCTACCCTTTCCGGAAGGTCTCTTCCTCCCCGAGTCCCCGTCTCTATCCATATCTAAAAAACTGGTCTCCATTTTTAACGTCACTGTCACGTGCAGTAACACGTGACAAAAGGTCTATGACACGGAGACACGTGTTGGCATGCTGCTTTGACATGCACTATCAAATTTATTATATGCAACACGTGGAGTTATATACAAGGATATCCAATAAGAAAAGTGCAAAGAAGGATTAAAAGTTCGGTTAACAGTGGACTGACTTTTCGGTCATAAAATTAACTTTAATCAATTAATTAATATAATATAAATATTTAGATAAAAAATATTTTTTTAACGTATCAACACTATATTAATCATATTATCAATTTATCATAAAATTAATTTTATTATTATCAAATTCAATTCATATATTTTCTTAATATATGGGCCCCCCACACAGCAGAGAAAATATTAATTCTTTATATTCTTTATATTGTAATTTTTTATTATTATAATTTATAATTTTAATATATTTTAATCGATTTAATTATTTAATCAAAAATAAAATATAATTAAAAGTTAATATTACCGCAGCAAGAATATACTGCTAACGTACATGTATATTTAGTGATATTTAACATTTTAAAGTGATAGTTATTATTTTGACAATATTTTTTTTATTTTAATAATATCTGATATCAGTCCTTTTATTTTATTATATTATTATTTTTGTTTTTAATCATTACAAAACTATTTTAAGTACTCCTTCCCTGTCAACGTAAATATTAAAGATGTAAATTTATTTTATGTTTATCTTTAAAATAGTAAGTATTATAATAATAAACAAAATCAATTTCAAGAGATAAAATATACTCATACATCGTTATAATAAGGGTTAATATTTAGTTGTCAAACATGCTTAATTATTGTGATAACTTGAATTTTTAAAATTATTAAAATAAAATTTTAATAAATAAAATTTTTATTATAAAATGTGTTATATATTTTGAAATATGTGATTTCGTGTTAAAAAATTAAATAAATATAAAATTTAATAGTTAATTAAACTATTAAAAAATGAAGAAAATTAGTTATAAAAAAAAATGGCAAAAAGCACTTTTATCTATAATTGGTTGTAATAATGTTTTAAGAATTAACCAAACATCTTTTAAAATATTCAATTAAATTTCACTGTATTTTTTAAAAATGTTCAATTACCCATTCCGTCCAATTTCTTGAACGGACGTCAAATAATTACACATATACCGGTTCAAAAGTAAAATAAAAATAAAAGAAATGACATGTGGCTCATCTTCTTCCTCAGTCGGGTCATCTGACCGCCCTTACTCCTGTAAATGCTGATGTGGCTCTGGATCATCTGACCGCCCTTACTCCTGTCCATATGAAGGGTGTGAAAAGGCCTGAACCTTCATTTGAGGAGAGAACATCCCAGCCATTTACTGGATGAGAATGCTAAGAATGCCCAATCTAATGTTGATAACGAGATGGATGAAGGCAGTGATCAAGATGCTTATGTTGGAAAACGTGGAAATGTCAAAGTACAGAAACAAAGCCGGCCAAAGCCCAATCTGAAGCTACCTCCTTCAAAAGTTCCACAGCGTAAAGGCACAAGTACAATTTCTGTTTCCAAAGCGCATATGAATGTAGTGAAAAAGCCATGGCCGGTTAAAGAAGAAACTTACGAGGAAGAGGACAGCGAAGAGACTGAAGAGGACCGTGATAACGTGGAGGATGGATGGAGGTATGGGGAGAATAATGATGATGACGACGAAGAAACAGAGTATGAGGACTAGGCTTAATAATGGAGCTCTAAAAATATGTTTTTTTTTTAATTTTTTTAATTTTAAACTTGGCAATAGAAGTTTGAGACAATTTTGAAGAATAGGGTACTTGATTCCTTGACTAAATTGGAGAACAATAATACTTGAGATATTAAAGAGGGACTTGGTGCCTGGTCAGGTGTTCCAGAGCCATAAGCTGCTGCAGAAGATTTTGCAGCTTTGGGTGGCTTCACCCATTTGACCCTTTTAGAATGTGCACAAGTCGGGTTGACCCGACTGAGGAAGAAGATGAGTCACATCAGCATTTATATGTTATTTTATTTTTTTTTATTTTATTTTTGAACTGTCACATGTGTAATTATTTGACGTTCGTCAAAAAAATTGAACGGAATAGGTTGATTGAATATTTTTAAAAAGTATAATGGACTAATTGAATATTTTAAAAGTACAGTGGCTAATTACTTAAAACACTACAACCACAGTTGTGTAAAAGTGTTTTTTGCCAAAAGAAAATTAACTGATTAATAATGATTATTATTCCTTGATTGGCAATGTAATTATTATGAATTAAGTTTCGTAAATAATGTGGGCAAGTCACTTAATTGAAATAGTGAATTAATGTGAATATATTTGTTTTAATAATATGAGAATTAATATGTTGCATGTAGTGTAATGGCTTAATATATTATATTATGCCAAGAAAAAATAGATTAAGATATGGGATGAGAAAGAACCAATGTATCTATAAATAAATATTGTTGTTAGGGTAATTAAATTAATATTTAAGTTGTGACTAGATGTACAGATTAAATAAATTGTCTTGGAATAATTTATAAAAGGAAATAAGTTAAATAATTAATTATACATGATAATTGTATAATTTATTAAAATGATTATTGGAATAAATATTAATTATTCTAATTGAAATGTTTATAAAAGTCGCTCATGAATATAAATTCATAATGTATAGTGTAATAATTATACATAATATAATTGTGTAATTATTGGGTGTAGCTAGCTAAATAATTTAGTAGTATAGTAAAAGTGTGACACTTAGAGGAGAAGGGGATATATATATTATATAGTATGAAAATGAAATAAAATGAAAATTAATTAGTAAGAGGTTATTTGGGTTCTAGCCAAACATGGCCTAGAGACCCTTTGTATTTGTAACTATCGAGTCTAATTGTTTTGATAACTGGCTAAATCACGTTAAAGTGGTGATCAGTTTATTTGCTAAATCAGAGAGAGAGTCTAAAAAATTTGAGAAGAAACTTGGAGGAATCAAGGGAAAAAGAAGAAGGTTGATCATCTAGCTTAATAAAGAAGGAATCAAAAGGTATTTAATTAAACTATAAACTCTAGTTTAGTTGTTCTTGAGTTTTTCATCTAAAATGAATTTTTGGTAGAGAATTTGTTAAGAATTGATGATATACTTGTTAATGGGTGTGTATAATCTGATATATAGCCTCTGTAATTGGTTTTGTAATAATCAGATTGGTGTAAATATGTTAAAAGATAAAGAATTAGTTTTTGGGCTTAATATGTACAAAATGACATGTTTAGAGTTAAAAATTACCTATGAATCCATGTTTGGAATTTGAAATTGATGGATATATGTTGTAGTACTTTGAAAGACGAAAACAACGCAACTTGAAGGAATTAAAATGGATATTGTAAGAACCCGAATTTTTAGAAAATATTAAAAATAAGAATTTAGTAAATAAAATTTTTAAAGCATGAGATGTGTTCGAACAAAGATATATAAATGTGTTACGAGGTATGTGGTATTGTGTTACATAGGGTAATATGAGCTATGTAATAAGTAATGTTGTGTTTAATAAATATATTATTATTATATATTTGTTATAAATTGTAGAGATGAATTAATAAGAAAATAGGTAGAAATTTATCTATTGATATTAAATAATTTATGTGAAATTATTTTATCATAGTAAGTTGGTCATATTAAATATCTTTGATAATCACCAATTTCTTGAGTATATGAACGAATAAGTATCAAGTCTAAGGCAGTGCAATCGTAACTGTAATGGTGAATGTATAGGAGATGGGCTAAACAATTCCTTCAGAGAGCGGAGATATATACGAATTAGTAACCGATCTAACTCGCTGTGAAAACAGTGTAGACGAGACGGAAACTAATTTTTTGGTTGTTTGTGAAAAACCACTCAGTGTACTATATTGAATGCTATTAAAGACTCGATGTGTGCTAGGTTTAGACTTGTATATATGTACGTTGTTGACGAGAAAATAAAATCGATATACCTTTAAATTGGTTAGAGAATTATTAAGTAATTTGATACACGACGAGAAGTAAAGATTAAAGGAATGTATGTATGTGTTATATATATTTTGAATTGTGGAAAGAAATTAGATATATATATATATATATATATATATATATATATATATATATATATATATATGAGATCTTTATAGTTAACTAACTATTAAGGGAAATAGAGTTTGATCTTGAAGTTAATCTCTAAATCATTGAAAAAGGTTGTGATAAATGTTAGTTAACTGGTATAACAAGTTAGTAATTTAAAAGTATGAAGTATTCGTGAATTGAAGCTAAGATGCCTTTCAAGCAGAACTTATGCCGCCTCTGAACTTGGTATAAGCAATTGCTTTGCCATTTTCAAGCTTTATGACCGGAAAGACAATCGTGCAAATCTGTAGGAAGCTCTGAGTGAGTTTTTGGAATTTAAAATTTAATAAATGGGTACTAAGGATGTGACGCCCCCAAAATAGGTATACAACACCCATTCTGATTCGCCAAATACATGGAACAGAAAGCAAACTACAACTTCAATAATACAATTGTTGTGCAAAATACGACAACACATACTGTGAGTTTAAATACAAATATTATCTTCTAGACAATATCAACACTCAAATAGGTCCTCATTACAATTATTCATACACTATTTTACAGAAATAGTGAGGACTGCTAGAAATATCACTCCATATCCCGACTCGATCCTGTTATGTTCTTACCTCCTGAGAATAAAAATGGAACAAAAAGGAAAAGGGTGAGCTCAACTAGCCCAGTAAAGAATATTATGACTAAGATAATATACAACAAATTATCATTAGTCTTCAACAGGGAAAAATCTAATAGAATATAATAGACAACAAGTTTTAGATCAACAACTGCAGCGGAAATAGCAATCCATTAGAAGAGTCACGTAGAGAATGAATTCTACTATCTTCTAAGATTTAAGAGTCCATCATCAATATTTTATTCCTGTAACATCAATCAATATACATCTTTAATTAAATATTCATCTTTGCACTACAGGCCAAAGATATTCATTTATATCACCAGTCGGTCATGTTCATCTCAACACCTGTCCATCTTTGCACTACGGCCAAAGATATTCATCAGTTAATCATTCATCTTTGCACTACAAGCCAAAGATATTCAATAATATCATCATTTAAGGACTGAGGATGATGAAAAATATTTTAGAGAACAATCCCAGTGAGAGAAGGACAAATATTAGGAATTCGTGTTATAGTTTATCCAAGATCACTAATACTTCATAATAACCAATTTTGAAGCAGAATTCAAAAATAAAGATCAAAACATGGATACAATCAAAGATAGTAACCATAATAGACATCTTGAGCAAAAAGGAAAACTTTCATTTTTTGATGAATAGTGTCGTATTCGTGAATAGTGTCGTATACGTGAATAGTGCTGTATACTTGAATAGTAACCCCGACACAAAAGTTTCAAATTTGATTAAAAAGTTCAAACCAATATTTCGGCATAATGATATTGAAGAAAATAATATCATTTAAGAAGAAAATAACATCCCTTACCTCAAATTAACGATACTTCTGATCGGAATATCGGATAGAAAGCCGAAGAAAACTTGTACCGAACAGCAACTCTCAAATTATCAAAATACTCACAAAAAATACACTCGATAATCTAGAGAGAAAGAAAACTTGTTTCTAGTGTGATTTTCAATTCTAACCTAAGCGCCTATTTATAGGAAAATGCTAGAACGCCATAGGAGACTAAATAATAAAATATTATTTTTTTTCTTCTCTCTATGCCATCACTTTGAAAAGCCACCAGCAGCCATCTTGGAAGAGAATTCAGCAACCCACATGTTTATAACATAAGTGGGTCCCACCCATAATTTAATAAAAATCATTTTATTTTCCGAAACTTCAGTAATTCATAGAAAATATCCCGTTTATCAGAAAAATATGAATTTTCTGTCTATTCCAAATGAAATTGAATTATCTACAACTTTGTAGCTTTGAGTTTTTCGAAATTCCAAACAGAAAATATCCAAAATCCACAAACGGATGATTTTTAATACCTCCATTGCGACAAAATACTGATAAAACACCTCAGAATTAATTCCTTCATTTATAACCACATAAATAAATCCATCATTTATATCCACATCAAATAAATATTTCCTTATCATATAAATCAATAATTAATTATTCACAAATAATATTACAGAATCACAATTATGACAACCATGCCATTTTCAGGAAAGAGGGGGCTTTCCAATAAGGATTTCTCCTTACTGACGCGCAATTAGGTGACCAAACCTCTCCTTGACAGAACTTTCTAGACATTGCCAATAATGTTATCTAATAATATTATTCAAATAATATGAATTATTGATCTGATAATGGGAAATACTGTGCATTAACAATTATTGAAACAACAATAATATAAAATATCAACGCAATAATTATTGAATCAATAAAATAAAATATTGAAGCAGTAGAATTCTTTGTAAAAATTATTGAGTAGTGCCTTCTTACATATGCGAATCAATAATTCAACAATATCATGCAATACTGCAGTGCTTCTTTTGTGCAACCGCGTATTCATTGTATTTTAACCACCAGATATTCCAACAGTGTTAACGGTAACAATTACGCCATTATTTATAAAACTCAAACTTTGTCGTTTTCTTCATCCGACAGTTATCCTGTTATGGGGCCCACGAATGGATGCGCCTATAAGACCCCAACTTTTATGAACAAAGATGAATTTTCTATAATTATCATTTTTGAATATTATGAAATAAATTTGATATTATGTTATAGTTGTGGGTAATATTTATAAATTTTGCAAAGTACGCAAGTTGTTATACAATATTCGATTGGTCAGGGAATATTCGTTTTAACAGGGAATATTCGTACGACGGCACAATCATTGGTGGACCCCACAACGGAATTATTGTCGGATTGAGAAAATGACAAAATTATTTTTATAAAAATAACGGCGAAAGTTTTACAGTTAAAACTATTGAACTACTCGGTAGTAAAAGTACAGTAATACGCGTGATTGCATAGTAGCACATGGTATTGATTATTAATGCTTACGTGAGAAGTCACTCAATTTTGATTTAATTATTGTCGATATTTTTATATATTATTAAATCAATAATTGAGATAACAGAGTTATTGATATTATTATTTGCAATATTAACGATGTCTAGAAGTTCTGCCAAGGAGAGGTTTGGTTACCTAATTGCGCGCCAATATGGAAAAATTCTTATTGGTTACCTGGTCGATTAATATTGTGAATTATAATAAAGGTGATAAATGTTATTAAAATTATTAAAGTGATTTTTATGAAGTTTTGTTTATTTTATGGACCCCCATTTACCCATTTTTTTTCAAAGTAATAGGTAGAAAGTTTTTTGTATATATATATATATATTTGGTTGGGCCACTAGTGGAGGATTTTGGTGGAGGGATTTTCAACCGTGAATGGGGTGGAGTGGTGAAGTGTGGGTGGATGAATTACATAATTGATATGTGTATAATTATAATATATATATTTATCATGTGGGTGGGAAATGGTGGGAGAATGAAGTTGCTTTACAAAAAAAGTAATTAGTATATATATATATATATATATATATATATATATATATATATGTTTATAACATGTGTGGATTATATATATATATATATATATATATATGAATTATAATTTTTGCTTTATTCTTATTGGTTGGATGATTGACAATTGCTAGCTTTATTTGGCGGATTGTGGGATGCTTTTTCAAGCCTAGACATTAATTGGCCAGACTTTTCCACTCATGCAATATTATTGATAACTTGCAAATTAGGGTGCATTCTAATTGGTCAAGGCTATTATTTGCATGTGTTCATTTTTCTCATTGGCCAACTCCTTGAAAATGAGTACTGATACGTAGGAACCGTGAAGTTGTACTGTTTCATCCGTAAATTTAAAAAAATATCTGTTGCGTCCGTTTCTTAACAGTGCCTTTCCATTCTCCTATAAATAGAAGCTCATTCCTTCATTTTTTCTTACGAATTCACTGAAACTCTAGAGAGAGAAATTATAAAGAGAAAGAAGAAAAGTATTCTGCTACTTCGCTACTCTTATATCCAGTACTCTTCTTTTAAGGTAAGGGGTATTATTTCTTCTGTATTTATAAAGAGAACTTCTGTTATTTCATTCTTTATTATTCTATTGGAATAATCAGATAATGCTGAGCTACCCTATACTTGGCGTAAATTCTTACATTATTCCATTCTCTATTATTACATTTGGAATATCATGTATACATGCGTTTTAATAACCGACTGGTTCCATCTTTATTATTCGTTGAATATATCACATGCAATGCTTTTTTACCTTGGGACACGGTTTAAATCTTTATTATTCATTTGGAATATCCTATGCATGCGTTTTTCTGTAGGAGACTGGTTCTCGTTATTTATTATTACATTAGAATAACTCGCTGTCTTGCGGTCTATCGCAGTCCGGTGATTTCTTTTGTTATTCCATTCTTTATCATATTCAATTGGTTAAAATTTTGACTTCTATACTCCATGAAATTAGTGGAATATCCTTGATATTTGCGCTTCATCCAGTATTTTTTCATGGAAATATTCTTCTGAGCATTCTTGAATTTTTCTCTATAAAGAAGTATCATGTTGACAATTTGGACGTTATTAGTTCCTGAATAAATTAATTCTTGAACTTGTTTTATTGAATTCTTATATCATTGTCATCATCCTCATGTTTATATATTTTTTTTAAAGTCATTTGTGGCCTGTAGTGCATAGATGGACTTGGTATGATTATGACCAGGGATTATTCAGTGTAATCATGATCGTAATGTTACAAATGATGTGGTAAAAGTCATCATTGGCCCGTAGTGCATTGATGGACAGTTGTTGGCATGATCATGACCATTGATGAATACACGAATATCCTTGGCCCGTAGTGCATGGATAATTTGTGGTTGTGATACTAATGAATATCCTTGGTCAGTAGTGCGGTGGATGATGTGGATTATTTATTGTTGAGTCCCAAATGATAAAAATGATGAAAACCTTTTAAATCATAAAAGATAGTAGATTTTATTCTCTACTTGACTCTTTTAATGGATTGCTTGTTCATTGCAGATTAAACTTGATGTCTATTATATTTTATCGGTTTAACATTGTTGAAGACTAATGATAATTTATTCTACATTATCTTAGTCATAATATTTCTTCTTGGGCTAGTTGAGCTCACCCTTTCTTTCTTTGTTTCTCTTCGAGAAAATGAGAACGAGCAGGGACTAGTCGGGGAGCGGAGTGACGGTCAGAGATGGTGTCTTAGTAGTCCTCACTATTCTTTAGAATAGTGTAATAATAAATGTAATGAGGACTTATTCTGAGAGTGGATATTGTCTAGAAGACAATATTTGTATTAAAACTCACAGCTTTTGTTGTATATTTAAGATTGTATTTGTATTCTGTACCATGTATTTGGCGACTCAGAATAGGTGATGTATACCTATTTTGGGGGCGTCACAGCGTCGTCGTACGAATATTCCCTGACAACAAGAATATTCCACGACCAAATGAATATTCCCCGACATAAATGAATATTTTATAACCATTTGCTTATTTTGGAAAATTTGCACATTTCACCCATAACCAAAGCATTATATCAAATTAACACCTTATTAATTTAGAATAATGAATAGAGGAAAAAATTCAATTTTATTTATAATAAGATGGGGTCTTACAACCTCTCCTCCTTATAAAATTTTATCCTCGAAATTGACATACGTACCTGGTGTATCGAAAAGCTGAGGGTACCTCGCTTTCATTTCTGATTCCAACTCCCAGGCTATTTCTTCAATAGCATGGTTCCTCCATAAAACCTTAACTTGTCGTATAACCTTGGTGCGTATGACATGCTCTTTCATTTCCAAGATCTTAACAGGTACCTCTTCGTACGTTAAATCTTCGGCTATCTCATCTGGTTCTAACTCAATAATATGGTTCGGGTCTTTCATATATTTACGAAGCATAGATATGTGGAAAATATTGTGAACACGAGCCATACTTGGAGGTAATGCGAGTCTATAGGACACATTTCCTATTCGGTCAAGAATCTCAAATGGACCAATAAACCTTGGATTAAGCTTTTCTCTCTTTCCAAATCTTGTAACTCCCTTCCATGGAGCAACACGTAATACATGATCCCCAATACTAAATTCCACGTCTTTTCGATGAAGATCCGCATAACTTTTTTGTCGATCCTGTGCCGTTTGTATACGTTGTCGAATCATTTGGATCTTTTCTGTAGTCATGCGTACCAACTCTGGTCCCAACAAAGTTGCTTCACCCACCTCATCCCAGCATACTGGAGAATGACACTTTCATCCATACAATGCTTCAAATGAAGCCATGCCTATACTTGCTTGATAACTATTGTTGTAAGAGAATTCCACCAGTGGCAAGTACTTATCCCAACTTCCTTTGAAATCTAGGACACAGAGTCTTAATAAATCTTCAAGGGTTTGAATAGTCCTTTCCGATTGCCCGTCCGTTTGAGGATGGTATGCTGAACTGAATCGTAAATCCGTGCCCATAGCATTCTGCAAGCTAACCCAAAATCGTGAAGTGAATCTTGGGTCACGATTTGAAACAATGGATACTAGCATGCCATGCAATCTCACAATCTCATTCACGTACATATGAGCAAGACGTTCCAGGATGGTATTGGATGGTATGATCATAATCTTTCAATAGTTCGAGCTAACGTCATTGCCGCATGTTGAGTTCCTTTTGAGTGAAGAAATATTTGAGGCTTTTATGATCCGTATAGATCTCCACTTTCTCCTCATACAAGTAGTGTCTCTATATCTTCAACACGAAAAATGACTGCTGCCAACTCTAGATCATGAGTAGGATAATTCCTCTCATATTCTTTGAGTTATCGCGAGGCATAGGCTATGACTTTCCCATGTTGCATGAGAACACATCCTAACCCTTTGCCTAAAGCATCGCTGTAGATAACAAATCCATCCGAACCAGATGGTATTGCCAGAACAGGTGCCGAAATGAGTCTCCTCATTTGGTAGAAAATGAGGAATGTATGACGCGGTCATACATTCCTCATTGCCTCGTACTGAGACACCGTCATGTTGTTCTGTTATAGTCTAATAAACTCTACCCCCTTCATATGATGAATACTTTCTGGAAAGTACTTGTCATTGAACAGTTTCTGAAATCTTTCCCAAGACATGTTAAGTGCAAACGGATTTGGGTACACTTCATGATTCCCACCGAGAATTTGCCTCACCACAGAACATAAAGGTGGCGAATGGAACCTTCTGTTCCTCCGTGCATCCCAAGACATCGAATATCTTGGTAATTTCAAAGGCAAACTGCATCATCTTTTGTAAACTAAGTTTTAAACATGAAGTGGTTATATTTTGACCTTGCAAACGTAGAGAGGAACATGTACACAAACAAGTATGACATGTAAGTTGAAGTTGCCTTGCATGACTAGTTTAGTATGACATTGATTTTGAGAATAAAGCTTTGAAGTTTTGAAACTAAGAGGGATGAACATTAAGTACTTGTGTTCTGATCTTATGTGCAAACATGATAGGAATTTTATGCCTCTAAGCGTGATGGGTACGTGCACACTACTATATAGACGTAATATGAACTATGCATGTCTTAAAGTAAGATTTCAAGTGATAACCCATACTAGACATATGATTACATGAAAGCATGTGTATTGAAAGTTGTTTAACCTCGTTGGTGGTCATATAGTTAGACCTTAGTGGTATGAACTTACTTAGCCGTGAAATAAATGGCATGAAACTATAAAGTGTAAAACAACTTAAGGTAAGTACAAGAGACACCCAACTTGGGCTAAGACCTATTAACATGTGGATAAGTTATGTGTTAATAGTCATGTATGCTAAGAACCCAGATAAAAATAGAAAATAAATACTCAACTTTGGTCTAGCCAGGGGACGGCGCAACTGCGCCCATCCCAGGCCTAATTGCAGCGCAGTTGCGCCACAAGGCAATGATGCCTGATTATTTTAACTTTGATCTGAACCTTAAAGCATATGTGTAATGAATGTCTAAAGCTATAATACTTGACATAGATGATGTTTAAGCATAAGAGTATGTAATGGTTATATAAAACACAGAGTTGTTAAATTTTATTAAAGTTTGCAAAATATAAGAACGATGTAGATCGCGTATCTATAGACTTTAAATATGTGTCGAACACATAGCGAGTCAAGTGTGTGATAAAGATTTATGAATGTTGATATGAAGCATGTGTAGCTAAGATTTACTATATATACATAGCTATTCTAAGAGTTTACTAAGAAAACAAAGGGAAGGTTTTAAAAACCAAGATAGAGAACAATGTAACATTATTATTACATTAAGAATGTATGAATGTACGATTGATGAATATGAATCCATGATTATATAACTGTGTAGGAATACATGCAGTGCAGATAAGCTTTAAGCAGTTAAGTAGTAGTTGATAAACTACGAATCAGGCAAGTCTTTCAGTTCCTATTTGTTATATGAATTCGATAATTGTTAGTTGAGCTATATTATGCCATGAGAATGTTGATGTATATATATGAAATGCATATGAGATATGTAATAAATGTGAAAGTTGATCTTTGATGATATGCTTGTGAAATAAATCTATATGCCTGTTATATGAGAAGTAACATGCGTAGTAAATATTAATTGATTATGAATGCATGAACTGAATATGCTATTATGTGACGCCCCCAAAATAGGTATACATCACCCATCTTGAGTCGCCAAATACATGGTACAGAAATCAAATACAAACTTCTTAATACAACTGTCGTGTACAATACGACAAAACATAGCTGAGAGTTTAAACAAGAATATTGCCTTCTAGACAATATCCACTCTCAATGGAGTCCTCATTATAATTATTATCACACTATTTCACATAATAGTGAGGACTACTAAAGCCACTTATCCGGGACCATCACTCTATTTCCCGACTCGTCCCAGCTATATTCTCATTTCCTGAAGAGAACAGTGAAAGAAAGGGTGAGCTCAACTAGCCCAGTAAGAAATATTATGACTAAGATAATGCAGAATAAATTATCATTAGCCTTCAACAATGTTAAACTGATAAAATACAATAGACATCAAGTTTAAGCTGCGGTGAATGAATAAGCAATCCATTAGAAGAGTCAAGTAGAGCATGATATCTACTATCTTCTATGATTTAAAATGTTTTCATCAATTTTTATCGCTGAGACTCAGCTTAATAAATAAACTATATCATCGAATCTTCCCTGCACTACGGGACAAGGATATTCATTAAATCATCAATGGTCATGACTATACCGAATAATTCTTGGTCATAATCATACCAAAAACTGTCCATCAATGCACTATAGGCCACTAAGGATTTTCACCACATCATTTGTCACATTACGGTCATGATTATACTGAATAATCCCTGATCATAATCATACCAAGTCCATCTATGCACGTAAGCCAAAGATGACTTTAATCACAATATAAGCATGAAGATGATGACAATGACATAATAATTCAATAAAACAAGTTCAAGGATAAATTTTAAAGATTTATAATTTAATTTATCCAGGAATCAATAACGTCCAAATTGTCAACATGATACTGCTTTGTAGAGTAAAATTCAAGAATAATATTCATGTACCAAAAATAATTTGGACATAAAAGAAATATATTTTCTGGGTGAATAGTACCCCATGAATAGTACTTCGGGAATAGTACCCCATGAATAGTACCCTGACACGAAAAGTGTTCTGAATACCCGAGTAAATGATACTAGAGTGAATAGTAATCAGGTGAATAGTAACTCGTGAATAGTACTCCGGCACGAAAAGTACCCCGAATACCCGAGTGAATAATACTAGAGTGAATAGTAATCAAGTGAATAGTAACTCGTGAATAATAACTCGTGAATAGTAACTCGTAACAAAAAAATACCAAAAAAATGATATTTCATGACGAGTACAAAAGAAATGATATCCTAGATGAGTATAATAGAATATATGAAACTGCAAATGGATTTTCACCCGCCATGCGGTAATCCACGTAGACAGATCATTTCCACAATTTAATAAAGAATGAATACAAAGGATCATTCACCATGCCTGCGGTAATCCACATAGACAGGTTATTCCAATAGAATAATAAAGAATGGAATAACAGAAGAATTCACCATGCATGCGATAGACCGCACAGATAGGTTATTCCAACAGGATAATAAAGAATAGAACTAGGTCTAGCGTAATCCGCACAGACATGATATTCCAACAGAATAATAAAGAATGGAATAACAAAGAATTCACCATGCATGCGATAGACCGCACAGACAGGTTATTCCAACAGAATAATAAAGAATGGAATAACAAAGAATTCACTATGCATGTGATAGACCGCACAGACAGGTTATTCCAAATTGTCAACATGATACTGCTTTGTGGAGTAAAATTTAAGAATACTCAGAAGAATATTTTCATGAAAAGATACCGGATGAAGTGCAAATATCCAGGATATTCTACTAATTTCATGGAATATAGAAGCCAAAACTTTAACCAAATGAGTATCATAGAATATATGAAATTGAAAATGGATTTTCACCCGTCATGCGGTAATCCACGTAGACAGATCATTTCCACAATTTAATAAGGAATGAATACGAAGGATCATTCACCATGCATGTGATAATCCACATAGGCGAGTTATTCCAATGAATAATAAAGAATGGAACGTGTCATGCGTAATCCTTACAGATAGGATATTCCAAATGAATAATAAAGAATGAAATCGGTCATGCGTGAATCCCGTAGACAAAGTTATTCTAACATAATAATAAAGAATGGAATAATGAAGAATTTCACCATGTATGCGGTACTTTAGATGCAGAATGAGTTATTCAATATAATAATAAAGAATGGAATAACAGAAGAATTTCACCATGTATGCGGTACTTCGCATAGAAAGGTTATTCCAACATAATAATAAAAAATGGAATGACAGAAGAATTTCACCATGTATGTGGTACTTCGCATAGACATGTTATTCCAACATAATAATAAATAACAGAATAACAACCCTTACGAGTATTGAAAGAAAATAACTCACTTCATGAATATGAAAGAATAATACCCCTTACCTCAGAAGAAAACTGGATACTAGAATAGTGAGGTAGCAGACTTCTCTTCTTCTTTCTCTCTATAATTTCTCTCTATAATAATTTCTCTATAGCTTTAGTGAATTGGTGAAAAATAATGAAGGAATGAGGTTCTATTTATAGGAAAATATAGTTTTGATAATTGCACATTTTGGGGCTCGAAATATTACAGTATAATACCTTCCTCTTTTCCTTCATTTTTAATTTAGTCCTGCAAGTATTATCAAACTTGCACCATCTCCCCTAATAGTAAATCATGTAAATCAATAGTAAATCATGTGAATCAATAGTTCTACACATATGAAAATACGAATTACAGTATAGTACCTCCATCTATACCTCTATTTTTAACTTAGTTATGCAAGTATTATCAATCTTGCACCAACTCCCCTAATAGTAAATGAATGTGAATCAATAGTACACACATATGAACAAATAGTTATAATCATATGAATCAATAGCAATTAATTTCTCATTTATCCGGTTAATTACCCGATTGGTCAATATAACATCCAGACATCAATTATTATCGAAATAAATGTCGATTTTCACTAACACTAATAATTCTAACACAATGGAACTATCAATTTCATCTTTAATCAACACAAACTTATTCATCATTAATATTATAATTCACAATATTTAACAACCAGGTCGTTCCCAGGAAAGAGGGGGCTTTCCGATAAGGATTTCTCCTTATTGGTGCGCAATTAGGTGACCAAACCTCTCCTTGACAGAACTTCTAGACATTGTCAATATTGCAAATAATAATTTGAATAACTTTGTCGTCTCAATTATTGATTTAATAATATAACATATTATGCAGATGATATTGTGACAATAATTGAATCAATAATATGAGAGATATGATGCAATTAATTATCGTAGTAATAATTAAGTATAACCGAGTGACTTCTCACGTAAGCATCAATAATCAAAACCGTGTGCTACTATGCAACCACGCCAGTATCTTTGTAATTTTACTAAGGGTAGTTCAATAGTTTTAACGGTAACACTTTTTTTGCCGTTATTTTTATAAAAGATAATTTCGTCGCTTTTCTAACTACGACAATACTTTCCGCTGGGGTCCACCAATGATTGTAGTCGCACGGATATTCCCCGACAAAAAAATATTCCCGAGCTAATCTAATATTATATAACAACTTGCATACTTTGCAAAATTTATAAATATTACCCACAACTATAACATTATATCAAATCCACACCATAATATTCAAAAAAATATTTCGAAAAATTTAAATCTTTATTCATGAAATTTGGGGTTTCACATATTATATGCTATGTGTTGCATGAAAACCGTTAGAATTGTTGGGCTGTCGAGCTCACCCTTGCAAATAACTACTTTTGCAGGTTAAGGATTCACGGTAAAGGTTATGTGCTACTTGATTGATAAAGTTCAATAGTATCGAAGGCGATTGATTTATTATTTAACTAGATGATCTTGAACCATGTTTAGGTTCTAGTAGATGTACATGATAGTAGTTTATAATGTGTAATACATGTTAAGTTGTACTATGTGATACATAGAGAAATTCGAATCGAGATGTAAAGATTTATACGGTAATTGAATAAAGTGAATCATAACATAATTTGATTCATGGATTTGTAATTGATTCAAGTTAAGAAATCAATAAAAGATTTATTTTTCAAAGGAGATTGAAAAAGTTTAAATTATTCCGCATATTTTTATAATATCGAATATGATGTAAAACAGGAATAGTAAATGACCAAGATTAGAAACTTATAAAAGTTTGGGGTCATTACATAGATCCTGGAAATGGAAAGAATTTATATTCTAAATTATAGTAAGCAAAGTTATATTCATTAAGTTATGAATAAAAGATATAAATAGTTTAATGATAGTAGTATCGTGGCGGACCGGATCCGTGGTTCGAAGGGAACCGGATTTGGGGGCGTCACAGATATAAAACAGATTTGTGGTGTAAGAATTCGCTAAAGATGTTAAATATGAAGAACTAGCATGAAATTGGGATTTTTGAGTCCTTAGTTTGGCTGTTATTGTTATTTGTGTTGTTAGAATCAATTTTTATATGTTAGGATTCGTTTATACAAAGTTTATTTCATTTGGGTATGAGTAATTTAGAGTTTGGGTGAAGGAATTGGATGTTTTAGCTTTGTTCTATGTTGTTCACAAAGTTGCGAGTTCGGGTCCGCTACTTGCTTAGGTGCAATTGCTTGGCACGAGCCCTAAGTTATTAAAGGTAGCAACAACACCGATCTGCGTTGTTGACCAACTGAGTTTTAGTAACAACGCAGCCTATGCTGTAGTAGCAAGCTAAGCGAGAAGTAGCGATTCGTTGGCCCCTAACTTTGACGTGAGATAGGAAGGTTCATGAATGTGATTAAAGGAAAGTGAATATAATTCATACTAATGAATATTCAATACTTAATAAGATGTAATTGGAAGTTTTGAACACCTGACAAAGTGTTAAGTAACAAATTAAAAGATGTAATTAAAGGGTAGCGAGAAGGTTTATTTAATTAATAATAACAAACCTTATTCACATACTGTGATAAAATGGAAGATCTTAAAGATGTAACCGGATGTTAAGTGACAGTTATAGAGGAACCTGAAGGAACTTAAGTCGAGTGTTAACTTAATTAACTAATGTTAACAAATGTAATACATCTAATATGAGGTAGGGTTAACTATGATGACCTAGTTAAGCGATAAGTATCGATTAAAAAGAGAAGTGTGAAGGTATACTGGATGAAGGTTTACTTATTTAACTTTAATTTTATTGAATATTAGATTCATAATGTGAGGTCCTGATAAACCTTAAACATTAGATTGAGTATCGAATGACGAGTAGAAGGAAATATATTGAAATGAAAGATCAAGACTAAGAGTCAATGTGACGCCCCTAAAATAGGTATACATCACGCATCTTGAGTCGCCAAATACATGGTACAAAATTCAAATACAACTTAATTATACAACAGTCGTGTAAAATACGACAAAACATAATCTAAGAGTTTTAATAAGAATATTGTCATCTAGACAATATCCACACTCAATGGAGTCCTTATTACATTTATTGTCACACTATTTAACAAAATAGTGAGGACTACTAATGCTATCATCTGGACCGTCACTCCGTTCCCCGACTAGTCCCGGCTACGTTCTCATTTTCTGAAGAGAACAGTGAATGAAAGGGTGAGTCAACTAGCCCAGTAAGAAATATTATGACTAAGATAATCCAGAATAAATTATCATTAGTCTTCAACAATGTTAAACTGATAAAATATAATAGACATCAAGTTTAACTGCAGCGGAATAAGCAATCCATTGGAAGAGTCAAGTAGAGCATGATATCTACTATCTTCTATGATTTAAAATGTTTTCATCAATTTTTATCACTAAGACTCAGCTTAATAAATAAACCACATCATCGAGTCATCCCTGCACTACGGGCCAATGATATTCATTAAATCATCAATGGTCATGACTATACCGAATAATCCATGGTCATAATCATACCAAAAATTGTCCATCATTGCACTACAGGCTACTGAGGACTTTTACCACATCATTTATAACATTACAGGTCATGATTATACCGAATAATCCCTGGTCATAATCATACCAAGTCCATCTATGCACGTAAGCCAAAGATGACTTTCATCACAATATAAGCATGAGAACGATGACAATGACATAATAATTCAATAAAACAAGTTCAAGAATAAATTTTAAAGATTTATAAGTTAATTTATCTTGAAATTAATTACGTCCAAATTGTCAACATGATACTGCTTTGTGGAGTAAAATTCAAGAATACTCAGAAGAATATTTTCATGAAAAGATACCGGATGAAGTGCAAATATCCAGGATATTCTACTAATTTCATGGAATATAGAAGCCAAAACTTTAACCAAATGAGTATCATAGAATATATGAAATTGAAAATGGATTTTCACCCGCCATGCGATAATCCACGTAGACAGATCATTTTCACAATTTAATAAGGAATGAATACGAAGGATCATTCACCATGCATGTGATAATCCACATAGACAGGTTATTCCAACAGAATAATAAAGAATGGAACCAGGTCATGTGTAATCCGCACAGACAGGATATTCCAACAGAATAATAAAGAATGGAATAACAGAAGAATTCACCATGCATGCGATAGACCGCACAGACAGGTTATTCCAACAGAATAATAAAGAATAGAACTAGGTCTAGCGTAATCCGAATGATATGATATTCCAAATGAATAATAAAGAATGGAATAACAAAGAATTCACCCAAATGCGATAGATCGTCATGCATGAGTTATTCAAAAAAAATAATAAAGAATAGAACCGTGTCTAAGCGCTTAACCAAATGCAGACGGGATATTCCAACAGAATAATAAAGAATGGAATAACAGAAGAATTTCACCATATATGCGATACTTCGCATAGACAGGTTATTCCAACATAATAATAAAGAATGAAATAACAGAAGAACTTCACCATGTATGCGGTACTTCGCATAGACATGTTATTCCAACATAATAATAAAGAATGGAATAACAGAAGCACTCTTCATGAATACGAAAGAAATAATACCCCTTATCTCAAAAAGAAACTAGATACTAGAGTAGAGAGGTAGCAGACTTCTCTTCTTCTTTCTCTCTATAATTTCTCTCTATAATAATTGCTCTACAGCTTTAGTGAATTGGTGAGAAATAAAGAAAGAATGAGCTTCTATTTATAGGAAAATATAGTTTCGATAATTGCACGTTTTGGGGCTCAAAATATTACAGTACAATACCTCTAACTTTTCTTTCATTTTTAATTTAGTCCTGCAAGTATTATCAAACTTGCACCACCTCCCCTAATAGTAAATAATGTGAATCAATAGTTCAATCATGTGAATCAATAGTTATAATCAAGTGAAAGTATAAATTACAGTATAGTACCTCCATCTATACCTCCATTTTTAACTTAGTCATGCAAGTATTATCAATCTTGCACCAACTCCCCTAATAGTACATGAATGTGATTCAATAGTACACACATGTGAACAAATAGTTATATAAGCATGTGAATTAGTAGCAATTAATTGCTCATTTATCCGATTAATTACCTGATTTATCAATATAACCCCCAGACATCAATTATCATCAGAATAGATGTCAATTTTCACTAACACTAATAATCCCAACACAATGGAACTATCAAATTCATCTTTAATCAATACGAAATTATTCATCATTAATATTATAACTCACAATATTTAACAACCAGGTCGTTCCCAGGAAAGAGAGGGCTTTTCGATAAGGATTTCTCCTTATTGGCGCACAATTAGATGACTAAACCTCTCCTTGACAGAACTTCTAGACATTGTAAATATTGCAATTTAATAATATAAATAACTTTGTCGTTTCAATTATTGATTTAATAATATAACATATTATGGATGATCTTTGTGACAATAATCGAATCAATAATATGAGAGATATGATGCAAAGAATTATTTGTAGCAATAATTGAGTATAACCGAGTGACTTTTCACGTAAGCATCAATAATCAATATCGTGTGCTACTTATGCAACCCACGCCAGACATCGCTTTTCTTTTACTACCGGGTAGTTCAACAGTTTTTTAACGGTAACACTTCCGTAGTTATTTTTATAAAAGATAATTACATCGTTTTCTTATTACGACAATACTTCCGTTAAGGGGTCCACTAATGATTGTGCCATCGCATACGAATATTCCCTGTTAAAAGCGAATATTCCCCACCAATCTAATATTATATAACCACTTGCTTACTTTATAAAATTTGTAAATATTACCTACAACTATAACATTATATTATATCCACACCATAATATTCAAAAATATATTTCGAGAGAAATTAATCTGTATTCATAAAAGTTGGGGTCTTACGATTCAATATAATCTAATTGATTTTTTATTGTATGTGTAATCTGATGCATGTATATATATATATATATATATATATATATATATATATATATATATATATATATATGAACTTCTAAACTGTTGTAGCATAAATGCAAGGCAGTTAAGTTGTAGTTGGTAATCAACGAATCGTGCAAGTATTTCAGTTCTTATTTGCTGAAATACTTGCATAAATTATGGAATTTATGATTAATTTATGCATCGAATGATGATGTAAAATTAGTAGTTAGACGTGTTGTTAACGACCGAAGCCGAGAGTTGAATTGAATGAATTTTGGGGTCGTTATAATTATGTGCGTAAAAATTACTTGATTCTTTTCAGTTAAGTCAAGTAAGCATGTTAATCAGACAAACTCTAAGTAAATAAGATGAATCTTAAATAGTACTACCTCTGTTCTTTAATATATGTCGTTTTAGATGATTTTATTTTTCTTTAATTGTTTGTTGTTTTATATAATTTAGGAAAATTAATAATTTTTCCACTCATAAAAAAATGTTACAAATGAGAGAGTATGAAATAAGTATGATAATTATGTAAATTTAAAAATATTATAGATAATTGATATTATATTTAATATTATATAATTATTTTTTTAAACGATATATGTTAAGGGACGGATGGAATAATTCAGTCAATTTAGACATCGAAAATATTGACATGTTGAATGTTTTTATACAGTAAAACTGAATAATATATTATCCAATTGTATTTACGCTCATATGACCAGAGTTCGTGACCATTCTGACCATTTCTTCGTCAAATTTTTGGTGGTCCCTGTTGTAAATTAGTATATGCTTTTGGGGCAAATATACATGCTATTAGCCCTTATAATTAATAATGTTGCTTTACAATCTTAAATTGTATGAAATTTACATGTATATATTTTTATTTTTATTATTCAGCATTCATACGGTTGGATATAATTGTATTTGAAGTGACGTCCTTAAATAAGTTATGTAAGATCGACATTATCTTAAAAAAATACTTTTTCTCTTTCAAATTATAATTATTATTAACTTTTGAAATTCAATTTGAGATATTTTAAATATGAAATTGAGATAATTTATTAAAAATTATGAAATAATTAATAAATTTTACAACAAGTAGTACTTTTTAAATAGTTTACAATGAGTAAAATTAAAGGAATTTAATTGTGTCAATTTTGAGTTTAAAAATCTCTTAAATTAAACTGATTTTAAAAAATTAACAATGATCAAATAATATGGAACGAAGAGAGAATATTTTTTTATAAGTGAGACTCTTTTTATAAGCGAACTGAAGTAACTAACTCAATGACTTGAACTGAACAAAAACCAACAAAACTAATCCAATAAAATAATAGGCTGGAACAAATGGCTGGAGTTATTTCATACCGAATGAGCTCAGAAATATACCTTGCCACACAGGCAAGTCAAAATAATGCCATACAGGCAAATCAAATGATGCCACATAGGCAACCAAAATAATGCCACACAGGCACATCAAAACAATGCCACACATGCAAATCAAAATAATGCCACACAGGCAAATCAAAATAATGCCACACAGGCAAATCACACATTGACCGGCGAATCAGGTCATATACAAATCGGATAGGTGTGTTTGGCACAACATCACCAATCCATGTAGCGTAGAAAACTAGGGTTAACCCATACGCCTCCCACAACAAAACACCAAATGGCCCACTTCCTCCGGAGCCCAAAACGGAGACGTCGTGGACTAATCACACCGCCACGAAAAGTGTCATGCCTCTCGTGCCAAGACGACATGCCTGTGGTACCCCTACAGGTGGTTATAGCTCAGGTATACCCTACGGTATATTCTAACAAAAAGACTATGTCACAACAAATGCGACATAATACCAACAAAAGGGTTCTATATGTACATGTTGAACCAAATCAAATTATAGTCACGAGGTCTCAAAAAGAAGGTAGCAACATGTACCGCTCTACAATTATCAAAATAAATACTATACATGATAACCTGATTCAAAGAGTACAAGTACGAGTCCAATGTATCAACTCTAAAATGAAACTAATATATTTATTTCACAAGAAATAATTATGTGAAATCATAATAGAATTCGAAATAAGGAAACAAACGAACAAATCAAATTCAACAAAGGTATCGCTGAAAGAGTACGGAATCCGTACCTGATACTTCCAAACCATTTATAGCACACTCCACAAAATCTTACCCTCAAATGCCAACGATATCAAATACGAAACGTTATTCATCACCTAAACATATTCACCTCAAATTAAATATAATCCAATTCAATAATTCCAAAATAATTCATAATCTATTTAATATGCCTTTAATCATCGTCTTATATCAATTATTAATACTCCAAAATTTATATTCCAAATATACTCGTTAGACTCTCTTCGTTCAATCTAAATAATTTAATAAGATTTTATTATAATCCAATCATTAATAACATAATACTATTAAATTTATTATTAAGAACTTTTATAACTATGTCGGCAAAATTAATTAATTCAAAATGATATACGTAACTTCAATTTGATTTGTCAATTCCGATTTATAAGTTTCATGTCCAAATATTTATTAAAATATAATATACCAAGAAACTATTAAAATATAATATATAATATATATATATATAATCCTAGCTTATTAATTACTTACATGCAGCAGCCCATCTTTTGCATCATGATAATCTCTTTTCTCTTTTTTTTTCCAGCTCTGGCCCTTATGACATATCTGTGGAAGGTTTTGTGAGGCACAACAGAGCTACCATCAAATACACATCCAGCAAAGTGCCCACCCCTTGCGAGAAATAAAATCATAAAACGGGTACTATCCCTTGGTTCATGGATCAATTTATTCAATTTCTCGATCACTTCCCTCTCTGTCTGACGTGGCATGCCACCATCATCTATAATCGCAGATTTATCATTCTCGAAGGAGACAATCTCAGATTCATCCTCCGTAGCAGTCCCGATCCTCGTTTGTATAATAAAGTAATATTAGGTTTAGCTATTTATCAATTAAGTTGTAGACTTATAATTGGGTTAATTTAATATTAAATCCCAAATTTTAATCACATAAAATTATCTATTACTTATTAATATTTTTAGCCCGCATAATTTCAATAAAACTTAACCCAACATAAAAAAAAGCCCAACAAAAATATTTAAAATATGAAATTAAATGTTATTTATTTTTCCCATCGTTATTGTTATTTTATTTTATTTTCTGAGTATTACAATCAACATCATGAAAATATGTGTCACTATATACGGTCTTTAATTATTGAGCACCTAACTCGTGAGATGAGCATGATGGGGGATTTTAGATATTAGAATAGTATTGACTCGCCTACCAAAAAATAATGATCCTCAGGAGTACAACACAAAGTTTTGGTTTGTGTTAACACTAAGATCTTTTGCCACGTCCTAATTACGTAAGACATTCTGATTCTACACAATAAATATGATCAACACCAAAAGTTTGACGGTTTCGACCGTCGGGGGATAGCTCAGGCGTGAGAGTCAGTACAGGCGATCACAAGGTTAATAATGGAGTATAAAATATCTAGTGTATTGAGAGAGATAAAATTATCAGTTACCTTTTGTTTGTATGACCTCCTTGCTGTGATATACTATCATTCCAGGTTTACCGTGCCACCCAATACCTTCCGACATCGACCCAATCGATCCTCGACCATCTCGGTAAGATCGCATGCAGTTCACCCACTACATACTGTCACTGTTCCCATCGCCGGCCGACTATGAATCCCATTCACATTAATACCTTGCAGACATCTTGGTCAACAACTATCCTTTTTCATCATTACAAGTCAAAGGTGGAGATATTTAAATATATGATGGGTCAGTCCACTGACCCGACCCAAAACTGGAAGGACTCAATCAAAGATAACATAATGACTAGGGCTGATAACTTTAGGATCCAATAATGATGATCCAATGGAATAACCAAATAAATAGGCCCAATTTATTCGACCCAATAGGAGGAATATCATGGCCCAACATTGCCCCCTAGTTTTTTATTAAACAGGAGGTTTAATAGAAAACTATTAAAGGCCCACAATAAAACCAACTGAAACCCATTTGGCGAATAACATATAGTGAAATGAGATGAAACCGGAAGCCCAAACTGAAAAAACCCAATCCGCCAAATATCTGAGACTTAAATCAGACGCTACCCCTTTCAAATTCGTCATCATTATCAGTATTAAATGTGCCATCCTCGAGCCTTGTAAAACTGTCATAGATGTTCATATAAAAACTCCTTTTACCCCCAATTTGAAATTTTTACCTGCTAATTTGAACTATCAGACTTTTGAGCTCTCTTCTTCTCTCTCGAAATCTTCTCCTTTATGCAATTTTCAACAATGGTTTCTCAAGAATCCAACCAGGAAAGCCCCCTGAAAGTAACTCTAATTACCTCGATTCCTCCTAGCCCTAGCCCTACCAAAGAGGTCTCGAGCTCTAACCCTAAGGTTGCCAATCCAAGCAAGAAATCTCTACCTCCGAAACCTTCGCCGAAACCCTCTGATTTCTTCAAAAATAAGGAACAATTCCCCCATGCCAACACCCCCTCATCTGTTTCTGAGATTGAATTTCGAAAGATTAGGGCTTGTTATCACATCCCTGACAACCACCTAATGAGAGCCCCTAGGTCTGATGAGAAAATGTACCAGCGTCCAGAGGGTTGGACGGTTGTTCCAGTGACCTTACTTGAAAAGGGGGTTCGATTCCCTCTTCACATTTTCTTGGTTACCCTCCTAGGGTTCATTGGTGTTGGGTTCGCCCAACTAGTTCCAAACTCCTACATCCATATCTTAGCTTTCATTGCGTTCTGCCACGAAGTAGGAGTCGAACCCACTCTCGATTTCTTTTTTACCATCTAAAAAATCGATCAATCCCGAGAGAAAGGATTTAAAGCTATAAGTAAGCAATCACCGAAGGCAGGTGAAAAATTTGACAGACACTCCTTGGTCTCCACTCCTTCCAGCAACAAAGGATGGCACAAAGGATGGTTTTTCATCAAAGGACCAGAAATTGCCTCTTTGCCGGGCTGGGTAACTCACGAGAGGGTTTCTGCAGACTTCGGTGATATCTCCGAAGAGCGAGTGAGCGAGATGATAGAGCTTTTCGGGAATTTCCCACAAGAGGAATGGAAACATGGAATCCTTTCCAAACAAGCGTGGCTATATGACCATAAACGTAAGTATCAAACTGCCCTTTGACCCAATTTCTTGAAATCTTTGATAATATTGGCTCTGATTTGTCGCTATATAATCCTTGCAGTGTCTTTGGTCAAACCGAACTCTTCGGAGGTGAAAGATTTTGAAGATTTTTTGGCTGGGAAGTCCACGGAAGTGAATGAAGAACTCCCAACTGGAGAATCCCCCCAAGCTGATCCTCCTACTACTGAAATACCCACTACTAAACCTCAAATCAATGAGCCACAAACCGACGAGCCCATTCCACCTGAAGAATCCCTCAAGCCTCGACGAAGGAAGAGATCTGCTAAGAGATCAAAATCCATTCGCCCAGAAATAAACCCTGAAAGTGACCCAGAAACAAACTCAGAAGCAAACCCTTCATCTGTACCCACTCCCACACCAACAGAATTGGCTCCAGCCAGGGGAAGTCTGCTTGATATTCCCTTAAACGAACGGACACGAGTCCTTCGTATTAAGAAACTGAGAACCAAAATCACCCCCCTGACCACTGATGAACTCAGAGTGCCTCCTTCCTCAACCGATCTCCCCCCAATAATTCCAGTTGAGATTCAAGTTTCTGATGATGAAGAACAAGTCGAACCTTCTCCAGCACTATCCCGAAAAAGAAAACATCCATCTGATAGCCAGCCAAGTTCAACTCTTAATTCATCATCAAGACACGAACCCACTCCTGCCCGGTCCCCATCCCCTGAAAATATTTACACCGAAACGCCACCGCCTCCCGAACGACCCATGCCTTCACCTTCAAAGCCTTCATCTTACGAATTTCAAAATGAGGCCATGGCATCACCAACGCTGTGGCCTTATTTCAACGCCAACTTCCCCTTCAAACTATATGATGCCTTTGTCTGAGATACTGACGATCACCGATTTGGCAACAGCTCAATCATGGATCTGATAGACAAAGGCATGGCGTACTAAGTGAAGGTAAATGTCTTTCCTTTTAACTTTTTTACTTATCCACATGCTATACTACTTGAAACTGATTGAATAACATTGGACATGTGCAGGAGAATGCTATCTTCGGGCATTTACTGTGACGCCCCCAAAATAGGTATACAACACCCATTCTGAGTCGCCAAATACATGGAACAGAAAGCAAACTACAACTTCAATAATACAATTATTGTACAAAATATGACAACACATACTGTGAGTTTAAATACAAATATTATCTTCTAGACAATATCCACACCCAAATAAGTCCTCATTACAATTATTCATACACTATTTTACAGAAATAGTGAGGACTGTTAAAATATCTTTCTAGAACCATCATTCTATACCCCGACTAGATCCTGCTATGTTCTCACCTCCTGAGAAGAAAAATGGAACAAAAAGGAAAAGGGTGAGCTCAACTAGCCCAGTAAAGAATATTATAACTAAGATAATATACAACAAATTATCATTAGTCTTCAATAGGGAAAAATCTGCTAGAATATAATAGAAAACAAGTTTAGATCAACAAATGCAATGGAAACAGCAATCCATTAGAAGAGTCACGTAGAGAATGAATTCTACTATCTTCTAAGATTTAAAAGTCCATCATCAATATTCTATCCCTGTAACATCAATTAATATACATCTTGAATTAAATATTCATCTTTGCACTACAGGCCAAAGATATTCATTTATATCACCAGTTGGTCATATTCATCTCAACACCTGTTCATCTTTGCACTACGGGCCAAAGATATTCATCAGTTAATCATTCATCTTTGCACTACATGCCAAAGATATTCAGTAATATCATCATTTAAGACTGATGATGATAAAAAATATTTTAAAGAAAACGAATCCAGTGAGACAGAAGGACAAATATTAGGGATTCGTATAACAGTTTATCCAAGATCAATAATACTTCATAATAACCAATTGTGAAGCAGAATTCAAAATAAAGATCAAAACATGGATACAATCAAAGATAGTAACCATAATAGACATCTTGAACAAAAAAAAAAAAGAAAATTTTTTTTTCAATTGAATAAAGGTCGATTCGTGAATAATATCAGATATCGTGAATAGTGTCGTATACGTGAATAGTAACCCCGACACAAAAAGGTAGAAATTCCACAATAAAATCCATACCAATATTTTGGTATAATGATATTGAAAGAATAACATCATTACGAAAAAAATAACATCCCTTACCTCAAAATAAGCATTTACGATGGAATATCGGATAGAAAGTCGAAGGAAACTTGTCTTAGAACAACAACTCTCAAAGTATCAAAATACTCACAAAAAATACGCTCGATAATCTAGAGAGAAAGAAAACTTGTTTTTCGGTGTGATTTTCAATTCTAACCTAAGCGCTATTATTTATAGAAAAATCTTTGTAACATATAGGAGACTAAAATAATAAAATAATATTATTTATTTTATTTTTTCAACCTTCACGTCTACCAACCCAAAATGGCAGCCAACTTGGAACCAAAAATCAGTAGCCCACATGTGTTAAAACAAAAGTGGGTCCCACCCCATTTTTAATAAAAATTATTTTATTTTTTAAAACTTCAACAATTTATAAAAAATAGCCCGTTTATCAGAAAAATACGAATTTTATATCCATTTCGCATGAAATCGAATTCTCTACAACTTTGTAGAAGAAAGTTTTTCCAAATTCCCAACAGAAAATATCCAAAATCCACAAACGAATTATTTTTAATACCTCCACTCTGACAAAATACTGATAAAACACCTAAGCATTAATTACTTCATTAATAACCACATAAAATAAATAAATTCATCATTTATATCTACATCAAATAAATATTTTCTTATCATATAAATCAATAATTAATTATTCACAAATAATATTACAGAATCACAATTATGACAACCAGGCAGTTCCCAGGAAAGAGGAGGCTTTCCAATAAGGATTTCTCTTTACTGGTGTGCAATTAGGTAACCAAACCTCTCCTTGATAGAACTTTCTAGAGATTGCCAATAATGCTATCTAATAATATTATTCAAATAATATGAATTATTGATCTAATAATGGGAAATACTGTGCAGTGACAATTATTGAAACAACAATAATATAAAATATCAACGCAGCAATTATTGAATCAATAAAATAAAATATTGAACAATAACTACTATAACAATTATTGAGTAGTGCCTTCTTACGCATTTAATCAATAATTCAACAATCTTATCGCAATACTGGTAGTGCTTTCTTTGTGCCACCACGCCAGACATCAGTATTTTAACCACCAGGTAACCCAATAGTGTTAACGGTAACAATTACATCGTTATTCAAAAAAACTCATACTTTGTGGTTTTTCTTCATCCAACCGTTTTTCGTTATGGGGCCTACAAATGGCTGCGTCGTCGTACGAATATTCCCCGACAACAAGAATATTCCACGACCAAACGAATATTCCCCGACAAAAATGAATATTTTATAACCACTTGCTTATTTTGCAAAATTTGCACATTTCACCCATAACCAAAGCATTATATCAAATTAACACCTTATTAATTTAGAATAATGAATAGAGGAAAAATTCAATTTTATTTATAATAAGTTGGGGTCTTACATTTACGCCCAATGTATATTGAAGCTGAAGCCGAAGAGGAAGCTAGAAGAAAAGAAAATGCCATATTACAGTCGGCTTTGGCTAAAATGAAAGGTGATTATGATGTAGCCCTCTTCAATAATGAATATCTTCGGAAAGACTTGGCTCAAACCAAGGAGGAGCTGAAGACGTCCAATGACGAACTAAAGTCAACCAAGGACAAACACCAAGAGATTGTCAACATGAATGTTGACTTAGTTCAGAGGAATGAGATAAGGATGAAGAAGAATGCAAAGCTGAAGGCAACCAATAAGAGCCTGGCTAAATTAGTCAAAAAGCTAGAGGAAAAAGAAGCCCGCCATCTGAAGAGAAGACAAAAGCATGAAGAAGAACTTCAGGAGCTTCGGGCCCTTCGGGATTTAGGTCCTCCTTTAACCGATGAGCTTCGTAAGCAGATCTGTGAAGAGTACCGTAAGTCAGATGAGTTGAATGGAGAAATCGTTAAGATGTACTCTGAAGGTTACGAGATCTGTTGAAGTCGTGGCAAGGAAAAGCTAGTTGCGGCCAAGATAGATCCAACTCTTCTTGACTCTTCAGAAGGCGAAGGCGATGCTTGAAAATGATCTTACTTCTTCATAGTATTAGGATTTTGTGTAAAAAATTTCTATCTTTTTATGTAAACAGTTCAATATTAATGAAATATCAGCTTCGTCTCTCATGACTTCTGTATAATTCATTTCTTGTCAATAATTCAGTATCAATCAACTTGAAAATTGTACAAGATTCTTTTGCACTTAACTTAAATTGTGAATCAGATAAGGCATATAACAGTTAAGTTTAAGAAGTGATATAAACTGAACTAAATGAACCGAACTCAACACTTGAACAAAATAAAGTAATGCATACTTATCGTTACCGAAGTGTGAGACAGATTAGGTATAAGGTCAATCCAGTTGATCTTCCTTCTACCATTGGGATCTTGTTTACCACACAGGGTATAACAAGTATGTAAGGACTTTTGTTTACCACACGGGGTATAACAAATTTATAAGGACACACCTGCTAATAAGGCTACCATCGAATGGTCAGCGAGTCCACTCGAACCTCCTTACACCGTCGTGAATTTGTTTACCACGTAGGGTATAACAATATTAAAAGGACTATGAAATTTGTTTACCACACAGGATATAACAAATCCATGAGGACACACCTGCCGATAAGGCTACCATCGAATGGTCAGCAAGTCCACCCGAACCTCCTTACTCCAATAAAGTTTGCCTACCACGAAGGGCCTGACAAATTTATAAGGACCACCTGCCAATAAGGCTACCATCGAATGGTCAGCAAGTCCACCCGAACCTCCTTACTCCGATGAAGTTTGGACCAATAAAGAGAAGATCAATTGAGGAAAAATGAATCTTTTATTGATAATGATCCAAACATTTACAGACTTTCGGGAAACTGACTCGATCGTTACTGAAAATACTTTTGAAGCCTGCCAGCATGCCAAGTATTCTTGATCTCGGATCCGTCCAAAGCCCTCAATCGATAAGTTCCTGGCTCTGGCACTTCAACAACTTCATACGGTCCTTCCCAGTTCGGCATCAGATTTCCCAAGTTCTGAGGCGTAGATGCTTCGACTTCCCTAAGGACGAAATCTCCCACTTCAAATCTACGAAGCTTTACCCCCTTATTGTAGTGCTTAGCCACTCTTCACTGATAGGCTGCCAATCTGATCAAAGTTGTTTCCCTGACTTCTTCCGGCAGATCCATGTTAACTTTCAGCCCTTCATCATTGTAAACCTCCTTAAACTGACAGACCCGAAGACTTGGAGATCCAATTTCAACTGGGACTAAGGCATCAGTACCGTAGGCCAGTCTGAAAGGTGAATCCCCTGTTGTAGTCCTCGGTGTAGTTCGGTAAGCCCATAATACGCTGAGAAGCTCTTCTAGCCATCTTCCTTTAGCTTCATCCAGTCTGCGCTTAATCCCATTCAGCAGCGTTCTATTGGTCACCTTGACCTGCCCGTTCGACTGTGGATGAGCTACCGAAGTCTTCCTGTGCTGAACCCTCAACTCTATCAAAAATCCTTCAAACTTCGATCCCACGAACTGACGTCCATTTTTCGATATCACAACCCTAGGAATTCCAAAATGAAACACTACTGACTCCTTCATGAACTTCAAGCATTCTTGTTCCGTTATCAACCTAAGTGGCTTCGCTTCTACCCATTTGGTCATATAATCAATGGCGACTATAAAAAACTGACCTGACCTTTAGCTTTCGGAAATGGACCCAGTATATCCACCCCCTAGACAGCAAAGGGTATAGGAGATAAGATCGAGTATAGCTCTTCTGGTGGCTGATGAGGGATCGGACTGTTGAGCTGGCACTTCTCGCACTTCTTCACGTACTCAGTAGCTTCCTTAAAGTTTGTAGGCCAGTAGAATCCCTGCCGAAGTAATTTGTAGGATAATGACTTAGCAGCCATATGGTCACCACAAATGCCCTCGTGAACCTCTCGAAGAGCATATTCGGCTTCGGATGGAACCAAACACTTCAACAATGGAGACGAAAGAGCTCTTCGATAAAGATCCCCGTCAATAAGAACAAAGTTGGCACTCTTGTACTTGATCTTCTTAGCCAACATCTGATCTGAAGGAAGGACGCCATCTGCCAAATACTCCAGATACGGGGTTATCCAACAGTTAGAACGCTCAATACACATCACTTTCTCGTGCTGAATGCTAGGCTGCTGCAGAATCTCTAAGTAGACTGATCCATCAAAATTGTTGGCGTCCGTAGTGGCCAGCTTCGACAATGCATCGGCAATAAAATTGTCATTACATTCAACGCCCTGAAACACATATGAGAGGAAATACTGAAGTTGATCATTTAATTCTGCCAAATACTTGATCATTCGTGAACCACAAGCTTCATACTCCCCCGAAACCTACTTGACGACCAGCTGAGAGTTACTATAAATGATCAACTTCTAAACTTCTAGACTCTTCGCCAATCAAACTCCTGCTAGCACTGCTTCATAATCTGCCTCATTATTCGTCGCTCTGAACCCAAATCTGATGGCTTGCTGCACTTTGAATCCCTCCGAACTTGTCAAGATAATCCCTGCTCCACTGACGTCCGAAGTAGAAGACCCATCTGCATACAACGTCCATGAACTCTGACTATGCTGAAGAACTACAACTGTTCGGTCAGACACTTCAGCTTCTGGCAACTCTGCATTTGCTTCCGAGAACGAACACTCCACCATTAAATCAGCCAAAGCTTGACCTTTGATAGCAGTTCGGGGATGATACTCAATGAAGAATTGAGACAACACCATTGTCCAAGCAGCCAATCTCCCCGATACTTCAAGTTTGCTCATCACCTTCTTCAGCGGCTGATCCGTGTAAACCACCAAGAGCCGACCTTGAAAATATTGCCTAAGCTTTCGACTAGCTATCATCAAAGCAAAGGCAAATTTCTCAATATTCGGGTACCTGGTTTCAGCATCCCTTAGGACATGACTGACATGTGACGCCCCCAAAATAGGTATACAAAACCCATTCTGAGTCGCCAAATATATGGTACAGAAAGCAAACTACAACTTCAATAATACAATTGTCGTGCAAAATACGACAACACATACTGTGAGTTTAAATACAAATATTATCTTCTAGACAATATCCACACCCAAATAAGTCCTCATTACAATTATTCATACACTATTTTACAGAAATAGTGAGGACTGCTAAAACATCTTTTTAGAACCATCACTCCATACCCCGACTAGATCCTGCTATGTTCTCACCTCCTGAGAAGAAAAATGGAACAAAAAAGAAAAGGGTGAGCTCAACTAGCCCAGTAAAGAATATTATAACTAAGATAATATAAAACAAATTATCATTAGTCTTCAATAGGGAAAAATCTAATAGAATATAATAGACAACAAGTTTTAGATCAACAAATGCAATGAAGCTTGACAATTCATTAGAAGAGTCACGTGAGAGAATGAATTCTACTATCTTCTAAGATTTAAAAGTCCATCATCAATATTCTATCCCTGTAACATCAATTAATATACATCTTGAATCAAATATTCATCATTGCACTACAGGCCAAAGATATTCATTTATATCACCAGTTGGTCATGTTCATCTCAATACCTGTTCATCTTTGCACTACGGGCCAAAGATATTCATCAGTTAATCATTCATCTTTGCACTACAGGCCAAAGATATTCAATAATATCATCATTTAAGACTGAGGATGATGAAAAATATTTTAAAGAAAACGAATCTAGTGAGATAGAAGGACAAATATTAGGGATTCGTATAACAGTTTATCCAAGATCAATAATACTTCATAATAACCAATTGTGAAGCAGAATTCAAAATAAAGATCAAAACATGGATACAATCAAAGATAGTAATCATAATAGACATCTTTTACAAAAGAAGAAAATTTCTTTTTTTGGTGAATAGTGTCGTATTCGTGAATAGTGTCGTATACGTGAATAGTGTCGTATACGTGAATAGTAACCCCGACACAAAAAGGTAGAAATTCCACAATAAAATCCATACCAATATTTTGGTATAATGATATTGAAAGAATAATATCATTACGAAAAAAAATAACATCCATTACCTCAAAATAATGGTACTTCTGATCAGAATATCGGATAGAAAGTCGAAGGAAACTTGTACCGAACAGCAACTCTCAAAGTATCAAAATACTCACAAAAATACGCTCGATAATCTAGAGAGAAAGAAAACTTATTTCTGGTGTGATTTTCAATTCTAACCTAAGCGCCTATTTATAGGAAAATGCTAGAACGTCATAGGAGACTAAAATAATATTATTAATTTTATTTTTTCAACCTTCACGTCTACCCATCCAAATTGGCAGCTAACTTGGAACCAAAAATCAGCAGCCCACATGTGTTAAAACAAAAATGGGTCCCACCCCATTTTTAATAAAAATTATTTTATTCTCTAAAACTTCAACAATTTATAGAAAATAGCCCGTTTATCAGAAAAATACGACTTTTATGTCCATTCCGCATGAAATCGAATTCTCTACAACTTTGCAGAAGAAAGTTTTTCTAAATTCCCAACAGAAAATATCTAAAATCCACAAACGGATGATTTTTAATACCTCCACTCTGACAAAATACTGATAAAACACCTCAGCATTAATTCCTTCATTAATAACCACATAAAATAAATAAATCCATCATTTATATCCACATCAAATAAATATTTTCTTATCATATAAATCAATAATTAATTATTCACAAATAATATTACAGAATCACAATTATGACAACCAGATAGTTCCCAGGAAAGAGGGGGCTTTCCAATAAAGATTTCTCCTTATTGGCGCGCAATTAGGTGACCAAATCTCTCCTTGATAGAACTTTCTAGACATTGCCAATAATGTTATCTAATAATATTATTCAAATAATATGAATTATTGATCTGATAATGGGAAAAACTGTGCAGTGACAATTATTGAAACAACAATAATATAAAATAACAACGCATCAATTATTGAATCAATAAAATAAAATATTGAGCGGTAATTCATCGTAACAATTATTGAGTAGTGCCTTCTTACGCATTTAATCAATAATTCAACAATAATGTGCAATACTGTGTGCTATTATTGTGCCACCACGCGCGACATCAGTATTTTAACCACCGTGTAACCCAACAAAGGTTAATTCGGTAACAATTACGCTCGTTATTCATAAAAACTCATACTTTGTCATTTTCCTTCATCCAACCGATTTTACGTTATGGGGCCCACAAATGGTTGCTTACGTGCATGCGAATATTCCCGATAACAAGAATATTCCATGAACAAACGAATATTCCCAAATGAAATGAATATTTTATAACCACTTACTTATTTTGCAAAATTTGCATATTTCACCCATAACCTAAACATTATATCAAATTAACACCTTATTAATTTAGAATAATGAATAGAGGAAAAAATCAATTTTATTTATAATAAGTTGGGGTCTTACAAGTTCCCCTCCTTGTAAAATTTCGTCCCCAAAATTGACGTACGTACCTGGTGTATCGAAAAGGTGAGGGTACCTCGCTTTCATTTCCAATTCCAACTCCCAGGTCATTTCTTCAATAGCATGGTTCCTCTACAAAATCTTAACTTGTGGTATAACCTTGGTGCATAGGACATGCTCTTTTCTATCCAAGATCTTAACAGGTACCTCCTCGTACGTTAAATCTTCGGCTATCTCGTCTGGTTCTAACTCAATAATGTGATTCGGGTCTTTCACATATTTACGAAGCATAGATATATGAAAAACATTATGAAAATGAGACATGCTTGGAGGTAATGCAAGTCTATAGGCCACATTTCCTATTCGGTCAAGAATCTCAAATGGACCAACAAATCGTGGATTGAGCTTTCCTCTCTTCCCAAATCTTGTAACTCTCTTCCATGGAGCAATACGTAACAGTACATGATCTCCGATATTAAATTCCATGTCATTTCGATGAAGATCAGCATAACTCTTTTGTCGATCTTGTGAGGTTTGAATACGTTGTCGAATCATTTGGATATTTTCTGTAGTCATGCGTACTAATTCTGGTCCCAATAATGTTGTTTCTCCCACCTCGTCCCAGCATACTGGAGAATGACACTTTCGTTCATACAATGCCTCGAATGGAGTCATGCCTATACTTGCTTGATAACTGTTGTTGTAGGAGAATTCCACCAGTGGCAAGTACTTATCCCAACTTCCTTTGAAATCTAGGACATGGAGTCTTAATAGATCTTCAAGGGTTTGAATAGTCCTTTCCGATTGCCCGTCCGTTTGAGGATGGTATGCTGAACTGAATCGTAAATCCATACTCATAGCTTTCTGCAAGCTAACCCAAAATCTTGAAGTGAATCTTGGGTCACGATCCAAAACTATGGATACTTGCATGCCATGCAATCTCACAATCTCATTCACGTACATACGAAAGCAAGACGCGTTCAAGGAATAAGTCTCACATGATCGGCAAGAAATGAAAGCAGACTTAGTTAATCTATCAACAATAACCCAAATCGCATTTATGCCTTGAGAAACTTTGGGAAGACCTGCAACGAAATCCATGGTAATGTGTTCCCACTTCCATTTTGGAATCTCAAGTGGTTGCAATGGACCCTTTGGAACTTGATGCTCCGCCTTTACACGTTGACAGGTTAAACACCTTGAGATAAACTCTGCGATCTCTCTCTTTATATTGTTCCACCAAAATGTATGTCAAAGATCATGATACATTTTGGTACTCCCAGGATGGATTGCAAATGGGGTGTTGTGTGCCTCCATCATGATTCTATGCTTCAAGTAAGAATCGTTAGGAACGCAAACTCTAGAGTTGACTCAAAGTATTCCTTCTTCATCGATTCTTGCTTCTGGAATAGCTCCTTCTTGCACTTTCTTCTTCATACGCATCAGCCCTAGGTTCGTAGCTTGAACATCTTTAACTTTATCGATTAAAGTCGATTCTACTCGTATATTCGCCATCATCATGTGGGTCCCTGGAGTCTTTAATTCTATCTCCATCCTTTGCAAGTCATACAAAATGGGCCTTTGTGTTGACAATATCGTACTCGTACTCGCATATGATCTTCTACTCAATGCGTTAGCTACTACGTTCACTTTTCCAGGATGATATTGAATAGTGTGATCGTAATCTTTCAACAGCTCAAGCCAACGTCGTTGCCGTATGTTGAGTTATTTTTGGGTGAAGAAATATTTGAGGCTTTTATGATCCGTATAGATCTCCACTTTCTCCCCATACAAGTAGTGTCTCTATATCTTCAACACGAAAACGACTGCTGCCAACTCTAGATCATGAGTAGGATAATTCCTCTCATATTCTTTGAGTTGTTGTGAGGCATAGGCTATGACTTTCCCATGTTGCATGAGAACACATCCTAACCCTTTGCCTGAAGCATCGCTGTAGATAAAAAATCCATCCAAACCAGATGGTATTGCGTAAGCAGTGCCGAAATGAGTCTCCTCTCGAAATGTTGGAAACTCTTCGCATTTTTTTGCTCCATATTTGCAATTTTGTATCTTTCGAAGTCAACTGAGTTAGCAGAGTAACGATTCGAGAAAATCCTTTCACGAATCTCCGATAATAACCAGCTAAGCCCAGAAAGCTACGTACTTCGGTCACCGACTTCGGTTGCTCCCAAATTTGTATTGCTTCAATCTTCACAGGGTCAACAGATACTTCATGTTTTGACACCACGTGCCCAAAGAATGTTACTTCCTCAAGCCAGAACTCGCATTTCTTCAGCTTGGCATAAAGCTTGTTTTCACGAAGCCTTTCAAGTATCAGCTTAAAATGGTGTTCATGATCTTCACGGCTTTTGGAATAGATGAGGATGTCATCAATAAAGACAACAACGAACTGATCCAAATATTCCTTGAATACTCGGTTCATCATATCCATGAAAGCAGTAGGAGCATTAGTCAATCCAAAAGACATGACTAAGAATTCATAATGCCCGTACCAAGTTCTGAAGGCAGTCTTTGGAATATCCTCAGTTTTAATCTTCAGCTGATGATATCCAGAACGAAGATCGATCTTTGAAAAGAATTGTGCTCCTTATAACTGGTCAAATAGGTCATCAATGCGAGGTAGCGGATACCTATTCTTGATGGTGACATGGTTCAATTCTCAGTAGTCAATACAAAGTCGCATACTCCCGTCTTTCTTCTTTACGAATAAAACAGGAGCACCCCAAGGAGATGTACTAGGATGAATGAAACTAATGTCTAATAACTCCTGTGGTTGGGCTTTTAACTCCTGAAGTTCAATAGGAGCCATTCGATATGGGGTTTTAGAAATGGGTTTTGTACCCGGTTCAAGGTCAATAAACAATTCAACATCACGTTACGGGGTAGGCCGGAAGTTCTTCAGAAATACATCAGGAAATTCTCTAACAACAGAAATATTATCCAAATCTGACTTGTCTTTATTCAAATCCATAACATGGGCTAAGAAAGTTTGGCATCCATTTTTCAATAAACGAATAGCTTTGGGGCTTGATATGACAGTGACTGATTTTAGTGGTTTAGTTGTTTGAATTCGTATGACAGGTTGGTTAGGAATATGAAAACTAAGAACCTTACAAAAAAAAATCAATTTTGGCATAATGAGTGGTTAACCAATCAATCCCTAAAATCACATCAAAAGCAAGTATCTTTAAAGAGATAAGATCAACAGGTAATGTGATAGTGCCAACTTGGATTAAGCAAGATTTATAAATTATAGATGTAACGAAGGTTTCACCCAACGGAGTTTCAACAGATAAGTTAAAGTCTAATTTCTCCGAAGTCAAGTTTAAACGTTGAGCACAAGTAGGAGAGATAAAAGAATGGGTAGAACCGATATCTAGTAAGGTATAAACTTCGTAAGAGTTTATGATAAGCTTACTCGCGATCACCTCGTTCGGGTTCCTCACGTTTTGGCCAGTCACGACAAACGCTCTTCCAGGAACTGCTGATTTCGACTTATCCAGGACAGCCTTTGGAGTCACCATCTCCGCTGAACTTGGTTTTGCTACAGAACACTCTCGGGCTATATGACCCTCCTTTCTATACTTATAGCATACCTTGGATTGTTGTGGACAGTTTGGGTTGATATGTCCCTCTTTCCCGCATTTATAATACACGACCGGTGGTCGTTCTCCTTCCCTAGCAACAGTTGATGTTGGTGATGTTGCTAATGTCTTCCCGTCATTGTTGAATATCCTCTTTTTGAAATTTTCACTTGAATCACTTCTTTTATTATCATAGCCACGATTACCACCCGAGTGGTTACCGCTTTTGTCCATATTTTTCCCTCCTCGCTGGTTATCATCGCTCCGATGACTGCTGTCACCGGTATGACCCTGGTTGTGGTCCCTTGGTTGATTATATTCATTATTTCTCTCTAATAATTGAGCCCTATTGACAACATCTGAATACAGAGAAAATTTATGAGAGATAAGGTATTGACGAATTTCGGGTTTTAGACCTCTCAGAAACATCCGCGTCATACGTTCCTCATTCTCCACCAAATGAGGTGCAAACCTGGATAACTTCGCGAACTTCGCCTCGTACTAAGACACCGTCATGTTGTTCTGTTTCAGTCTAATAAACTCTACCTCCTTCATATGATGAATACTTTCAAGAAAGTACTTGTCATTGAACAGTTTCTGAAATCTTTCCCAAGACATGTTGAGTGCGTCTGGCTGGGTACGCTTCACAGATTCCCGCCAGTAATCTGCCTCACCACGGAACATAAAGGTGGCGAATGGAACCTTCTGTTCCTCCGTGCATCCCAAGACATCGAATATCTTGGTAATTTGCTTGACCCATGTTTCCGCCTTAATCGGATCGAGATTTCCCCAGAAATCCGGTGGTCCCAAATCCTTGAACTGCTTGGCTGTGACAGACTGTGCGTTGCCATCATTCCCACCTTATTTTGTACACGAGTCTCCCTCGTTTTATTTTTCATGAACTGCAAAAAGCTCCTAAACATTCCATCATTCATCGTTTGCTCGGTAGCATTGTTTACAGGAGGAATATTGCCTTCCTGTTGCACGTTCTCCTGGTTTGTGACTAAAGGTTGTTCCACAGTCTCATACACTCTATTTTTAACGTTCTCAGCAGACATTCTTAAATACTGCCATAAAATAAGGGTTAATTAAACAAATTACCATATCACATAATATCCCTATATTATGACCGACCAACAAATAAGCTTAGATAGGACACACTAGCGAAGGATTTAGTCATCTCTCCCCTCCTAGTTCTATTCCCCGATCTCCACCAGAGACCATATCCCTAAGCTTTGATACCAACTGTGACGCCCCCAAAATAGGTATACAACACCCATTACGAGTCGCCAAATACATGAGCGAAAAGCAAACTACAACTTCAATAATACAATTATCGTACAAAATATGACAACACATCTTTGTGAGTTTAAATACAAATATTATCTTCTAGACAATATCCACACCCAAATAAGTCCTCATTACAATTATTCATACACTATTTTACAGAAATAGTGAGGACTGTTAAAATATCTTTCTAGAACCATCATTCTATACCCCACTAGATCCTCGCTATGTTCTCACCTCCCGAGAAGAAAAATGGAACAAAAAGGAAAAGGGTGAGCTCAACTAGCCCAGTAAAGAATATTATAACTAAGATAATATACAACAAATTATCATTAGTCTTCAATAGGGAAAAATCTGCTAGAATATAATAGAAAACAAGTTTAGATCAACAAATGCAATGGAACAAAGAATCCATTAGAAGAGTCACGTAGAGAATGAATTCTACTATCTTCTAAGATTTAAAAGTCCATCATCAATATTCTATCCCGTAACATCAATTAATATACATCTTGAATTAAATATTCATCTTTGCACTACTGAGCCAAAGATATTCATTTATATCACCAATGGTCATATTCATCTCAACACTGTTCATCTTTGCACTCACGGCCAAAGATATTCATCGATTAATCATTCATCTTTGCACTACATGCCAAAGATATTCAAGAATATCATCATTTAAGACCGATGATGATAAAAATATTTTAAAAAAAACGAATCCGGTGGGAGACGGAAGGACAAATATTAGGGATTAGTATAACAGGTTTATCCAAGATCAATAATACTTCATAATAACCAATTGTGAAGCGTAATTCAAAATAAAGATCAAAACATGGATACAATCAAAGATAGTAACCATAATAGACATCTTGAAAAAAAAAAGAAAATTTTATTTTCAAATTGAATAGTGTCGTATTCGTGAATAGATCAGATATCGTGAATAGTGTCGTATACGTGAATAGTAACCCCGACACAAAAAGGTAGAAATTCCACAATAAAATCCATACCAATATTTTGGTATAATGATATTGAAAGAATAACATCATTACGAAAAAAATAACATCCCTTACCTCAAAATAACGGTACTTCTGATCGGAATATCGGATAGAAAGTCGAAGGAAACTTGTACCGAACAACAACTCTCAAAGTATCAAAATACTCACAAAAATACGCTCGATAATCTAGAGAGAAAGAAAACTTGTTTCTGGTGTGATTTTCAATTCTAACCTAAGCGCTCTATTTATAGAAAAAATGCTGTAACGCATATAGGAGACTAAAATAATAAAATAATATTATTTATTTTATTTTTTCAACCTTCACGTCTACCCACCCAAAATGGCAGCCAACTTGGAACCAAAAATCAGCAGCCCACATGTGTTAAAAAAAAGTGGGTCCCACCCCATTTTTAATAAAAATCATTTTATTTTCCAAAACTTTAACAATTCATAGAAAATTGCCCGTTTATCAAAAAAATATGAATTTTATGTCCATTCTGCATGAAATCGAATTCTCTACAACTTTACAGAAGAAAGTTTTCCGAAATTCCTAACAGAAAATATCCAAAATCCACAAACGGATGATTTTTAATACCTCCACTCTAACAAAATACTGATAAAATACCTCAGCATTAATTCCTTCATTAATAACCACATAAAATAAATAAATTCATCATTTATATCCACATCAAATAAATATTTCCTTATCATATAAATCAATAATTAATTATTCACAAATAATATTATAGAATCATAATTATGACAACTAGACAGTTCCCAAGAAAGAGGGGGCTTTCCAATTAGGATTTCTCCTTACTGGCGCGCAATTAGGTGACCAAACCTCTCCTTGACAGAACTTTCTTGATATTGCCAATAATGCTATCTAATAATATTATTCAAATAATATGAATTATTAATCTGATAATGGAAAATACTGTGCAGTGACAATTATTGAAACAACAATAATATAAAATATCAACGCAAACAATTATTGAATCAATAAAATAAAATATTGCACAAGAATTCTCGTAACAATTATTGAGTAAAGGCTTTTACTTTATTTAATCAATAATTCAATAATCATGCAATACCGCAGTGATACTATGCCACCATGCGACATCAGTATTTTAACCACTGTGTAAGTAACAAAGGTTAATTCAGTAATAATTACGTCATTTTTCATAAAAACTCATACTTTGTCGTTTTCCTTCATCCAACCGTTTTTTGTTATGGGGCCAACAAATGGATTTGCCGTCGTACGAATATTCCCCGACAACAAGAATATTCCATGACCAAAAGAATATTCCCCGACAGAAATGAATATTTTATAACCACTTGTTTATTTTACAAAATTTACACATTTTATCCATAACCAAAATATTATATCAAATTAACACCTTAGTAATTTAGAATAATGAATAGAGGAAAAATTCAATTTTATTTATAATAAGTTGGGGTCTTACAAACATAATAAACTTGATGCTGCATGCCCCCCACTTCTCTAACCAAAACTGCTCCCACCGCCAACGAGCTAGCTGTCAGATACAAATATAGTGGCTCAGCAAGAACTGGCTTCACCAGCAAAGGTGCCGAAGACAAATACGTCTTTATTCCCTAGAAGGCGTCTTCACACTCCGAAGTCCACTGGAACGTCTTTGCATTCTTCGGTCCTTTCAACATGTCAAAGAACGGCAAGCATCTCTCTACCGATTTGGACATGAATCTCCTCAAAGCTGAAATCCTCCCGGTCAGACGTTGAACATCTTTGAATGACTGAGGAGTCTTCATGTTTAGAATAGCCTGAATCTTCTCTAGATTGGCCTCAATACCCCTTTGACTAACCAGATAGCCCAGGAACTTCCCTGCACCGAGCCCGAAGGTGCATTTGGTGGGATTGAGCCTCAACTTGTGATGACGGATCGTCTGAAAGCATTCCTCTAGATCATCCAAGTGTTTTTGAATGATCATGCTCTTCACTATCATATCATCAACATACACCTCCATGTTTCTCCCTAGCTGCTTCTGGAATACAAAGTTCATCATTCTTTGATAGGTGGCTCCAGCATTTATCAAGCCAAATGTCATCTTCTTGTAGGCATACACCGAACGGTGTGTGATGAATGTTGTCTTCGGAATGTCCTCTTTGCACATAGAGATCTAATGATAACCTGAAAAAACATCCATAAAGCTTAGTAGTGCATACCCCGAAGTCGCATCAATGAGCTGATCAATGTGGGGTAGAGGATAGAAGTCCTTCGGGCAAGCTTTGTTCAGATCAGTATAGTCAATGCAGACTCGCCACTTCCCGTTCTACTTTTGGACCAGCACCACATTAGCCATCCACTCCGGGTAGTCTATCTCAAAGATGAAGTCAGTGGCAATCAACTTTGCAATCTCTTCATCGATGACCCGTTGACACTCTGGTGCAAAGATCCGCTTTTCTTTTAGGCGGCTTCTTTTGATGGATCCACATCCAACTAAGGTTTCGGCAATCTTCGGTGACTCAGCATATCCTGAGGCTCCCATGCAAAGATGTCCGCATAACAGCGAAGAAGTTCCATAAGGTTTATCCGGAGAGGTTCCGGAAGACCCGAACCTATCTTCACTATTTTATCCTTCTTACCAATAACCAGCTCGATCTCCTCCATCTCTCCTGCAGGCATGACCAATGGCTCTGAACTGTTTTCGGTAAATGGCTCAATTTCTATCGCCATGGTCTACTTTTGCTTGCTGACCCCTACTCCCGAGGCAATCATAGCATTCCGATAGCATCGTCTGGCCAGATCTAAGTCCCCTGCTACCTCTCCAACTCCATGTGATGTTGGGAACTTAATCTTAAAGTGAGGAATGGAAGTCACAGCTTGTAGAGCTGTCAGAGTAGATCTACCCAGTATGGCGTTGTAAGCCGAATCTACATGCACAACATAAAATTTACACATTATTTCTACCTGTCAAGGAGATGTGCTGAAGATTACTAGTAGCTCAATAGTGCCTGCAACTTTGACCGAATCATTGCTAAAACCATATAAGGGGGCCTCCAGCCCAACCTCCATCTTTCGCCCATCAAGATGCATCCTCTGATAAGCATGGGCATACATAATATCAACAGAAGACCCGTTATCGATCATCATACGCTTCATATCCACCGAACCCACTTGTGATGTTATCACCAATGCTCCTTCATGGGGTTCGATGGGCTCTGAAGGATAATCTGCATCAGTGAAGGATATTACTATTCCTGGAAATGGTCTGTCGGTCTTCGAGAGAACACCCGCTATGGACATGACCGAGTCCAGATATCCCCTCCTCTTCTTCCCTACCAATTTACCTGCTGTCCCACCGGTAATTACATCAATGACGTGCCTTGCCGCCTGATTTGGAGCAGGTTGCACAGGTGGAACCGGTTGAATCACTTGAACAGTACGGTCATCATTCTGCTGTTCTTGCTGATGATCCCTTCCGGCCACATACTGAACCAACATACCACTCTGAACCTTCCTCTCCACAAAGTCCTTCAGACTACAACATTCCTTTGTATCGTGACCTGTGGCTTGATGATAGCCACAAACTTTCGAGTGTTGCCTTGTCCGGGCTTAATATTGTCATGAGGTGATTCATAGTACGGCTGATTCCTAATCTGATCCAATATTATCAACCTATCCGTATTCAGTTTGGTGTATACCCTATTCACTTTCTGGATAGGAGCAGGTGGGCGATTACTTCCTTGTCGCTAGTTGGTGTTGTACTTCTTTGAGCTGCCCTCTGGTCAATCATTATTCCCTCCCCCCTTCTTCTGATTGCCTTCAGCCTTATTGGTGTCTGCCTCCTTCATTCTGTCTGAAGAAGGACGCTTCAGGCTATTCATAGCCTCCTCTACCACAATATAGCCTTCAGCTTTATCAAAAGCTTCAACTAGACTCTTCGGATGGTGAAACATCAACTTCTTCACCAGCTTTTCTGATTTCACCAGATCTAAACCGTTTTGAAATAACCCAACAACTTGAAGATCGTTAAGGTCTGACACTTGGCCAACTGCTTCCCTAAACCGCTTCACATACTGACCCAAGGACTCATTTGAAAATTGTCGGACCTGTGCCAAAGAACCCGTAGGCTTCCCCCTCCTTCTGTTGCTCCCAAAACGAGTATGAAACTTGTCGCATAGCCCAGACCATGATGAGACTGAATCTGCAGGTAAAGTCCCCAACCACTGCCTCGCATCCTTCCTCAACGTTGTTACAAATGTATGACACTTAGCAGCATCGGTAAAGTCATAATAATCCATCAGCCTATCAAATGCCTGGCTATGGTCGTAGGGATCTTCAGACCCATCGTAACTCTCCATATGAGGCAGCTTCTTGGTGGTATCTGCCTTCTCCTTAAGAATATCAGAAGAAAAAGGAGACACCTTCTTTCCCGGAATGTCTTTCACCTGCTGAACTTCAGCCAGTTGCTTTCGAAACTCCTTCAACTCCTTAACCAGAAAATCCACACCTTTCGGCTGTGAGGAGACCTCTTTCTCCGGAGATATCTTCTTCTTCTGAGTAGATCGACCTCTTCCATCAGAACCCACAACTCTCGATGGACTTTCGGACCTACTTCGGCGTGTGGATCTGTCATCACGGTGAGAATAATCAAGTCGATGCACCTTCTTTGTAGTCTCTAGAATACGTTCTCTAGACCTACTTCTTCTCCTACTGTCACCGTGTTCTCGGGAACCAATAAGATAAATTGCTTTCTTTGATACCTTAGGAGTTCTACTTCTTGATCTCCTTCGATCCTGAGGATGGCCTCGAGATATATGACCAGAGTGCACAGGCTCTTTCCCTTCTCTCTGTTGCACATCTCTGGGCTTACTACGCCTTTTCGACTGCACGTAAGTGGACGCCTCGTCCTTCAACTCTGCAATTCGAAGCATCTGTTCGGCTATGTCCTCCCTCTGCTTCAGAAGAACTTCCAAAGCTTTATCTATTTCGTCTGCCATCTTTGCCAACTTGGCAGCTTTGTCATCCCGACCACTTCGGTGATGGGTTTTAGGCGGTGTACCTTCTACACGCCTTCAGCCATGATCATGTTCCTTGTCAGCAGCAAAGACCAACCCCCTTCTGGCTTCACCATGGGGTCTCGAACGAGAACCCCCTGAATCATGCTTGGAAGCCGTACTGTCATGAGCACTCTTTGAGGGACCCAGACGATCCCTAACAGAAATACGTTGTATGGAAGAACTTACAGCCATCGGCTGTCCTTCCGGTGTAACAGTTTTACTTCTCACCATACTTTCCGACGTAGAACAAATGAACAAATTGTGATTGAAAACTCAAGGACACTAGAACACGCCTTCCTTCTAGCGCCAATGTTAACGCCAAGATCTTCTGTCACGTCCCAATCACGTAAGACATTTTGATCCTGCACAATAAACACGATCAACACCAAAAGCTTGACGGCTTCGACCGTCGGGGGATAGCTCAGGTGTGAGAGTCAGTACAGGCGATCACAAGGTTAACAATGGAGGATAAAATATCTAGTGTATTGAGAGAGATAAAATTATCAGTTACCTTTTGTTTGTATGACCTCCTTGCTGTGATATACTATCATTCCCGGTTTACCGTGCCACCCAATACCGTCTGACACCGACCCACTGATCCTGACCATCTCAGCCGACTGCATGCAGTTCACCCACTACATACTGTCACTCTTCTCATCAAGTCAGCATCTAGAGGGCATTAAGGGAGTAGTACCTTGTTCATCCAGAAGAGATCAATTCCGTTGTGTTTATCATGTATTCCAAACAAGGTACACTATTATTATTTTCCAAGTGTTCTGGGTGTTCTTCTCCTATGTTTTTTTATAATATGGAAAGAAGTAAAAATTACTCTTCTTTTTTTTTTTTGAAAAATCGAAGAAAAATCTTTTCGTTAAAAGTCAGAAAAAGGATTAAAATTTACACATTGATTATTTTTTTCGCATTTTTTATTGAATGGTATGCGCAAAAAGACGTATGTACGATTTCTAAGGAATACAATTTTACCATAATCAACCGACTTTATCGAGAACGATTATATGTTAAAGAATTGAATTAATTCTTACATTTAATATTACGAGTATTACTACATTTACAAAAACTGCTAACAAAAAATAGTTTACAAAATAATGTGTCAAAACAAAATTTATATATATATATATATATATATATATATGGCAAATGATCCATGAAAAACGTTAGTTACGAAAAACCTTTATTTCAACTAATCTGTTATCCGGTAGTCCAAAATTAGAGTGAATGATCGAGATGAGAGCCCGGTACCATTACTCCCTCTAGCGGTCCACCAAATTTTTTATGTTGGTCAGCTACTCTCCTCTGGCGGTACCGCTAGAGGGAGTAGTGGCCAAAGATAAAAGAATTTGTCTTAATTAATAATTATCCTTATACATACTACTTATTAATTAGTAAAATAAAATAATAAAAAATTAGAAAGATAATCAGTACTTATACTTATTAATAAAATAATTATGTATAAGGATAACTACTAATTAATAAAATAAGTATGTATAAGGATCATACTTATTTTATTAATAAATATAAGGAGTGGGCTAGAAATTCAAGGGTTCATTATATATATAAAGTGATTCATAGTTAACATTAACTATGAAGCAGTGAATTCATAGTTAACAATAAGTATGTATAAGGATAATTATTTGAGTAGTAATATAATATAAACTCAATCACTATTTTTTATTTATAATTAAAAATTATAAGACGATAATCAATAATTATCCTTATACATACTTATTTTATTAATAAGTATAAGGATAATTATTGATTATCTTTATAATTTTTTATTATTTTATTTTACTGATTAATAAGTAGTATGTATAAGGATAATCAGTAATTAAGCCAAATTCTTTTTTATGTTGATCAGCTACTCTCTCTGCCAAATAAAAAAACACGATCGTTTTGACCTGGCTAGATGAAAAGAAATGACCCAACATAAACGAATTTGGTTGGTTCCTCATCTCAGTTATTCACTCTAATTTTGGACAGTTGGATAACAGTTAGTTAAAATAGTACCCAAAACAAAAAAATTCCATGGATCATTTTCCTATATATATAGAGAGAGAGAGCAAGGATCAAGAGCATTCTCCTTATCTAGCATTCTTCCTTAAATAGCACTTTTTTTATTAAAACTACGTCGTTTTGGAGATTTTTAAATAGAGTGGTCCCACTTATTTTTCTTTTATTTATAAAAATGTCACCCGCAGCCCCACTTATTTTTTAAAAGAAACTCTAAAACGACGTAGTTTTAATAAAAGAATGATATTTAAAGAATAGTACTAGATAAGGAGAATGATCTTGATCCTTCCTATATATATATATATATTAAATGATCCATCATACATGAGTGAATACAATAATTGTAATCGACCATAGACATACACATCATTTTGTATTACGTGTAGTCGAGTCTTTTTTATCATGGAAAAAGTAAATCAATCCATCAAACAATTAATTTCATCAATCAATCCGAATACTCCATTTGTTTAACAAAATAAGGCCATTGATGATTTTATAAAGCTAATTTGACATGTTTTCAAATTCAAAAATTAATGTGACTTTCTTTTTAAAGTAATAAATCTTGAAATTAGTAATATTTTTAGATAACTTGTGTCTTCATAATTGTATCACCTAAAATTAAATAAATTTACTTTAATATTGAATTTAAAATTACTTTACTCAATATTAGATTTAGAATAAAGAAAATAATTTGCTAGTTTAATAATGATCTAAACAAACATCTTTAAACTAACTTAAACAATGTATTATGTAAACCTGGCAATATAGTTGGTTAACTGTCGGGTCAACCCATATTAACTGGAACCAAATGGGTTGGTTAACTATTTTTATTTATTTGGGTTGGGTAAAGTTTGGAACCATATTTTTTTAAAAAAATATAGTTCCAACTCGGTTAACCATTTTTCGACCCATATTTTATTCCAAATCTAAATCAAAAATTCTTTCCAACCATATTTACATATTCAAGAAGTTCAACCACCCACGCACCCCCCCCCACCCCACCCCACCCCACCACCTTACCCACCTACCCCTCCCCCTACCCACATAGCCCCACCCAGCCACCCCACCCCCTTACCCACTTACCCACCTACCCCTACCCCCTTATCCACCTACCCCCACCCAGCCACCCCACTCCCCTCACAACCCTACCAAAAAAAATAACATTATGTGATTATGTATATACCTCTTATAGTCAAATTTTTTGAAAGAGAGTGTTGGGTGGAGGTGGGTGGGGGTGGGGTGGGGGTGGGTGGGGTATACATAATCGCTTAATATCATTTTTTTGGGAGGGAGGGAGGAGGGAGGGTGAGGGGAGAGAGGTGGTGGTGTACATAATCGCTTAATATTAATTTTTTTTGAGAGTGAGTGGGGTGGGGTGGGGTGGGGTGGGTGGAGGTAAGGAGTGGGGGTAAGGGATGGGGTGGGGTATGGGGTGGGGTGGGGTGAGTGGGGTACACATTATTTTTTTTGGGTTTGGGTTTGGGTTTGGGTGGGGGTGGGGGTAAGGGGTGTATACATAATCACATAATATTATTATTTTTAGTTGGATTGGGGTGGTTGGGGTGGGTGGGGTGGGTTGGGGTGGAGTGGGGTGGGGTAAGGGGTATATACATAATCACATAATATTATTTTTTTTAGTGGGGGTGGGGTGGAGTGGAATGGGGTGGAGTGGGGGTAAGGAGTATATACATAATCATATAATATTAATGTCAAATCAGACTTTCATGGAACCCATAACCCATAACAATATTAAAATGGTTAATATGATTTTTAACCATAACCATATGATTCCAACCCACATTATCTATATTAAAAATGGTTAATATAATTTTAGTTCTTAAATTAAACCATAACTATATTTTAAAAACCAAAATCAACCCATAACCATATTTTGCCATCATTCCCCCATTGATATACACCTACATATACATACAGCTTTTGGGGGGACACTGGCTGTATCCAAATAAGCAAAACCATAAATTTTGGTTCAATTACTTCCCCTTAAGAACTTCTCTTGCTGTTTTGCTTCTACATGAGCTAAAGAAAATTCTGAAATCAGGGTACTTAATTATACAAAGAATGAAGCCAGCACCAGTGAATAATCCATCTGAAAAATCAATGGAGAGCAAACTGAAATAAAAAGGGAAAAATAATAATGAGTGCCCTCCTCAAACAATCATACAATCACATTCCTACCCACTGCTTTCTAAAAGAAACGTAGAAGCGCAAGTATCCCCACCAAAAATAGAAAGAGTTGATACATAATTTCTACCTAAAAAAGGAGGGTTAAATTTGACTCCATGTAATCTCCCAAACCAGAAAAAAGAACAATATATTGCATTTTCCGCAAAACATCATCATCATCCATGTCAACACAACACTTGAACCGCCTCATTGGTATGCTTCCTTCGGAGCAGCATAGCTTTTACTCTCGGTGACGTTGGAGTTCATGGCAAGGACCTCCGGTGCAATTTCCCAACTCCCGCTTCTCCTTCCCCAACTCGAGTGCCGTGCATCTGATTGGACTGTTGGAGGTCTTCGATCTGAGCCCACAACAGAATCAAACTCTGAAGAATTAAGATGAAGCACGTTACTTCCTCTGCTGCGTATATCTGCCTCAATATCTTCAAAATTATGGCGCTGGGAGATTTTCATTAGATCACCACCAAGCTCTAGATCATCTTCTACTTTCATACGACGATCCTCACCTGCATCCGGGGTTTCTGATTCCCGGTTGGTGGGCAAAGGAGGCCTTTGTACCTCCTCTTGTACATAGGCTCGGAAGTTGTTTCTTGAAGGCTTTATTGTTGCCCAAAATACTTCGAGAAAATTATTCAAGCAACCCCGATCGTAAACATTTATCCTGTTGTCAGCTCTGTACCGGAAATTCTCATAGGTAGTCTGAAAAGAAATTTCAAGGAGGATTTAACTAGATGACCAGAAAGAAGAAAGCATATACCCTGAGAACCACTAGCTCTTGTCAAAGGAAATGAAAATTGACTCCACGGAAAGGAAACACTATACTGATAATAAAAATAAAAATAAAAATAAAAATAAAAAGATCCAAGACTTTAATATATGCAAAGAATAATGCTTCATAGTCCTACTTTCTACCTGTCACACATAAAAAGTTGCAGTTATTTACAACACATGCTAAGTTTGGGATATCAAAGTGAGTTTCTCATTATTGCGAGGGCTTAAATGGTTGAACACTGCTCTTCCTCTTCAACTTCATATTTTGTGGCTCCTTAAGCTTGCAAAGGATGGTCCAAAAAAGTGAACATAGGTTACTGTGCCAAGTCATGCTTTACAAAGTTGCATGCATGTTAGCACTGATGTACGTTCCTCGGATGCCATTGTGTTTGTAGGACAAAGAAATAGGAGTAGAAAGATTATATTTCTATATGCATTTACATTCCCATACATACATTACAGATGGAACAAAGGTCGTGCACAATATTCATTCCACAACCATCCTTCCACTTGGCTAAGTTTTGAGAACTGTGAAAAGCAACTGTTGTGTTGGTCTAATCCAAATCAAAATAACTGCATCAGTGAACAATCTCATAATTGACAGCAAGCATTCCTTCTAGTAGGCAGCCATTTATCGGGGTTATTCATTCACTCCAGGAGCAGACATGTTGATGCTTGAATTTTTTTCATTTTTCGGCACTACTGCAGTATTAGAGCTTTCTGCTCCAGGAATTAACGGACGCCATGCCACCAAGGCCACCAAATTATACCAACCAGGCCACCAAAATTATGGCACCGTGTTGAACCAAGTGTTGATACTTGAAAATTTTCATTTTCCAGCAGTATTACAATATTAGGACTTTCTGCTCCATGAATTTAACAGACGCCAAGCAAACAAAACCTGAAAATGTTATTGTGCATATGCTCTTTGCTTAATTTGTTTATTGCTTCAATAATTGGCTAAAGGACTGTTAATTTCTCATTGTTATGTGACAGGTTAAAAAAACTAACTGATATTAGCGTTTAAAAAAACAAAAAACTAAATGTAAAACAAAAAACAGTAGCTCAGGATTCATAGTCTAAGCCACCAACAGGTCATAGGGCCTCAAGTAAAATAAAATCATTATTATCATCGATTAATGCACCAAATTTGGACAAACCAAACTAAATGTAACACTAATGAGCTTGTGACAAAGTAAACCACAATATATCCAGTCCGATAGTTTTAAATATAAGGAATTAGAAATCAACTGACCTGATTTGTGCTTATGAGGTACAAATGAAATCCAGTGAGTCCACCAACAAACCAGAGTGAAATAAAACAATAGACCATTAGTATCACGGATGCGGGCGAATGCTTCATTGCCGTCCAAACTGTTCCTTGATAATCATCCATCAGAAACTTGATGTACAAGGCTGACATGGCAAACACGTATATGCAAAGAAGCATTGAAGATGAAACAAATAAAAAGAAGTATCGGTAGTTGCGCTGCAAAGTTCACGTTGAAAAGGCAGTTAGTGTCATGATATGGCTCTTTCAGAAAGTAGGAAAAAAAACTCCAATAATCAAGACTGCATAAAAGAACACCAAAAACAATAAATCTATATGGGACATCAGTCGGTGTACCTGCCCAATGCATTGACCCACCCAAGGACAATGGTGATCAAACCGCTCCACACAATTGTTGCAAATGGAGCAATGTGAACAACGGGGAGGGCGGTAAAGCATGCATGTGTCACAGTACTTCACTCTAACAGGAATTCCATTGACCATAACTTCTTTTGTCCTAGGGAACTGTACACTAGGTGTCTGTCTTCCCCCGATGTCAGCTGATGCGGAAATGTCATAACGAAACTCTTCCTCAGGTGGATGTGAATTACGGGGAACAATACCTGGATCCCGGGCAGAAGTAAGAAGAAGAAGCACCAAGACCTATCAAAATTAACTAAGAGATCATAATAAGCAACAGAATGGATAACTAATTGAAGACAAATTCATCTAATGATATTATGTAGCTGACATACACGGAGAAAGAAAATAAACTTATGAATCACTACTTTCATGAATGGGGTATAAGATAGGTAGGAAATCAGATCTGAATATGCAGGCTTCACGAAGACCCAATTTGAAATATGACAGATTCTATTCTTAGCTAAAATGGAGAAGCTGGAAGAGATATACATGTTCACTTAATTTGCAAACTAAATAGGGTAATCATAACACATTAATTCATTAGCACTAAAGCTCTGCATAACATCTAATATGTTCAATATGATTCTAAACAGCAACCATATTTTATAGCAGGAGACTTCATCAGAACTTAACAATGCTAACTTTTAGAATTATAAGAAATACAAGATCGAAACAATAAGGGGACTGGCATGCAGTCAAATGCAAAATTGATTGAAACAAGTATAGTAGCAGCTGACAAAAGGTACAAGTATGTAGTCACTAAGATATTATGACACTGAAGATGAACATGCAGATATTATGTAGCGACTACATAAATGTCAAGTACCAGATGAAGGATTATGAAAACTAACATAGATGGTAAAGACAATTGCTATCACCAGAATAGCATATCCTGCATTGTATTGGGAAAACTTATGACGAAGATGTCTTCCGACTAATGCACAAAAGAGGATAACCGGAACAGTGATCATCGATACGGTGGCAATAAGTGACTTTGCATCTGGCCCAAAGATCAACCTCCCACCAAGAAAGAACTTCTGCAATATAAGCATCTAGAAGTCAAACGCAGAATATATCTCACAGCAAAAAAAAAAAAAAAGAAATGTGTGATCATTGAAAAGATGTGCAAGGATCCCCCATACAAAACAATATTAATTAGGAATCCGCCAAGTCTAAATATTAAAAAATGGTAATAACAAATAAATCAAAAAGAATATGAGGCCTGATTGGCAGAATGACTGACAAATAACCATTTACAATTAGACCAATGACAAAGGGTTGTTGTCAGAACATGAAAATGACTCTGACAATGCTGAATGGATCACTCGTCCTCTAATTGATAAACTATGTATCAGTACATGGTCACCGCCGTTATTAACCAGCATTAAATCAAACACCTTCCTCTATTGAACGAGGAGTCGATGCCTGAGCTCTAAGAGTCTCATTGATATGAGGAAGTGAGAGTTATCTCCAGGAAAGAGTACGTCCCAGGAAACGTGTACCTTGGATGGCAAAACAATTTTTTTTTAAAGATGAAATTTTTTGTTCCATTACAATATTGGGAACCATGCTATAGATACCATGTTAAATCTACTGTAATAAGCATGCCACAGAGCATATAGACATCACCAGACTGTAACATGTTCTTTTCATAATTGAATATAGTATGTAACCGAAAGAACAAAACCATCCTGCTGCCAGAAAGTTGGATTTTAACATAAATGTTGTTTGCATAAATAATTAAATATATTACCCCTGCCAAGATTAAAAACAGTCCTATTAGGAAAGTCCCAAAATCTGAATCCATCATGAAAATAAAGATACCAAGATGATGTAAGTTTTGATCTAGTACTTAAACTTTTTAAAGTTAAAATTAAATAAATAAATAATTTATTGAGCATAAATGTTGCTTGAATATGTAAGTTTTGATCCCTTAACCTTATTAAAGTTAAAATTAAAATGAAAAAATAAAATAAAATTGTATTGAACACGTATGTTGCCTGCATAAGCATACTTTTGTCCCAGATTAAGATCCTTCTTGAAGTCCCTCAAGAGAGAGAGTTCACTGTGGAATTCAAGATACCCAGTCTCAGTGTTCGAAAAGTCGGCCTAGGCTCGCCGAGTCGACCAGGGCCTAGTTCTTTGCTTTAGTCGCTGGCCGACTTAGTCGGCCTCAAGTCGGCGACTAGTTAGGAAAATCGCCAAGTCGGGAACAAATCAAAAAATATCGGGATAAAAAACTGAACATATAAAATGTTTGGGGCCATAGTATAATTTATTGATTGTGTTTATAACTTTAAATTTAAGCCCTACCTGCAGCCGACTGCTTCTTCTTCGACTACTGCTTCTTCTTCGATCGTTGTTATACCGATTGATTGGATCATTCTTCTTCATACCGACCGGATCGATCGGCCGCCATCGCTTCTCCTTATTCGACTGTTGATGCTGCCGACAACTGCTTCTCCTTCTTCGACAACTGTTGCTGCCGACGACAGCTTCTCCTTCTTCGACTGATGTTGCTGCTACTTCTCCTTCTTCGACTGCTGCTCTTTATCTTCGACTGCTGCCGACTGTGGAGATCTCCTCTCAGCTCAGGTAAGCTCACTTCTCTTCTTCTTCTCCGGCTTGTCTCTCTCTCTCCCTCTCAGTTTCTCTATTTATTTATTTTTGTAAATAGTTTACAATCAACTGATATAAGGCTTATACGCATAATAGTTTGTCGACAAAGTGGGCAAAATTATTGTTTTTTTAATTTTTTTGGTTTTAGTTAATTAGTTCCCACTAGGGCATTAAAGAAAAGGTTAGAGTGTTGCACAGTTAGACTTTTATAATTGTTATATTTCATTTTAAATTTTTTCAACTTCAATTATATATTAAATTATTAAAATCTGACTGTGGGGTTTGATTTGCCCAAATGACCAAATCAACGGAGAAATAACTGATTTTATATTTTTATGCATAGATATAGCCGTATAGTATAGTATCAATGGCTCAATCACCATCTTCGTCTTCAGCAGCCTCTACTATTTCTGAGTGTTCAGTATTAAAAAGAGCTTCAGATGATGTTGGATGGGAATATGGCTTCCTTGTAAATCCTAACAACAAGGATCGTTGGAGATGCAAATTGTGTGACAGAGAGTATGGTGGAGGAGTTTATAGATTGAAACAACACATAGCAAATATCAAGGGAAATGTAACACCATGCCCCAAGTCAACCACCATGCCCCAAGTCAACCAAGCAAGATAAAGAAAAGTGTAAGATGGCACTTGACAAGGCAGCAACTAAAAAGAGAGACAAGAGGATAGATGACGTGAATGTTAGAGCGGAAGTGGAAGTGGAGGCAATTCTAGAAGGAAATGAAGACGAAGAAGTTGAAGTTTTAGGGTCAAGGAAGAGGCCCCATTATCTTGGTCCCATGGATAGATATGCAATGGCCATCAATCCGGATTTGAGTGCAAGTAAGAAGATGCGACAACAAAACATGAATGATGCACTTTAGAAAGAGAGAACTCATGATGTGAATAAGTACTTGGCTCGATGGATGTACGAAGCCGGTATTCCATTTCATGCTATTGACAATGATAGCTTTAAACACTTTGTTGAGACGGTGAGTATATTTGGCCAAGGCTACCAACCCCCAAGCCAATACCAATTAAGGGAGCCGTTGTTGAAGGAGGAGGTAAAGAGAACCAAACAATCACTCAAGAAACAAGAAGAAGAGTGGGCTTCAACGGGATGCTCTATCATGATCGATGCTTGGACCGACCGAAAAAGAAGAAGCATCATGAATTTAATTGTTAATTGTAGGACTGGGACTTGTTTTCTTTCTTCTAAGGAAGATTCGAAGGTGTCGCACACGGCTGAACATATATTTGGCTATGTTGACAAGTGCATTGATGAAGTTGGGGCGCAAAATGTAATCCAAGTAGTCACGGACAATGCCACTAATAATATAGCGGTGGCATTGTTGAAGGCCAAGAGACCACACATGTTTTGGACCTCATGTGCAACCCACACAATAAATCTCATGCTTGAAGGGATTGGAAAGAAACAAAAGTTCAAAGACACTATTGAAAGGGCAAAGAAGTTCACTATATTTATTTATGGTCATCATAGAACATTGGCATTGATAAGAAAACATACAAAAAAGAGAGACATAGTGATAGACCTAGCAATATAGTTAGTTAACTGTTGGGTATATTAACTGGAACCAAATGGGTTGGTTAACCATTTTTATTTATTCAGGTTGGTTAAAGTTTGGACCCATATTTTTTAAAACAAATATAGTTCTGAAACGGTTAACCATTTTTTAACTCATATTCTATTCCGATCCAAATCGAAAAGTACTGTTCTCATCTTTTTTTGCTGTCGACCCTTCCTTACAAAACATATAGTTTCTTTCAACGTGGATATTGAAAAATAAATTAAATTTTATTAATTAAATTTCAACGTGGATATTTTTCTCCAAACAATTTTACAATTTTTTTTGAAAAATTGTTTTGCATTCTGCAGTCAATTTGGAAAAATAAATTAAAGAAGTTAATTAAAGACATACTACAATTGAATCAGAACAATGATTGTAGTTTAAAAAAAATCTCCATAAGTTTTAAAAAAAGCATTTTGACAAATCATTCATTCCCTAGAAATTAAAAGTCATACATAAATATCATCAAAAAGTAAAATAAATAAATAATAAAAAGGAAAAGGGAATTTGGGTATGATGAAATACTTAAGAGTTCTTCTTGCGATCTAGGATGAGGAGAAGTTCATCAAGACACCACGTTGAAAGAAAATATATCTTTTGTAATGAAAGGAGTTGGCTTAGCCCTTTGGAATTGACTTTGGAAAAATATATGTTTTGTAATGTTAAATTTTAATGTCTGTCTAATTAATTAAATTTTAATATAGTCTATAGAATTATATGGTTCAATTTTCTACTTATCTTGTATGTTCTATAAATTAATATGTTCTTATTTTGGGTGACTAATGTTGTTTTGTATGTGTCAGTTTATGTAAATTCTAGTATTCTAGTTACAAAAGTTTTATACTAGTATTCTAGTTACAAAAGAATTATAAATATGTTTCAATATTTAAACGATATTCATAGAATTATACTACGGTGTATTTTGGATTCCAACCTTTCTATTAGCAGGTTAATAATAATTTTGAAAAATTATTTAAATATGGAAGGGTATTATAATAATTTCAATTTAAAATTTTATAAGTATAGTTTTTTAGCATTTTATTATTTATATTAATAATTTTTATATCATATTATTACTTAATTAATTTAATTGTAACGGTCACAATTTCATTTTTCAAAAGTTTTGTTTAAAAGTCAAAACATCTTAAAATGGTTAATATGGTTTTGAACCATACCACACAACCCATATTAAAAATGGTTAATATAGTTTTAGTTCTTAAATGAAACCATAACCATATTTTGAAAACCAAAACCAACCCATAACCATATTTTGTCAGGCACACATAGTGAGGCCAGGTGTTACTAGATTTGCAACCGCCTTCTTGACAATGCAAAGTATGATGGAGAAGAAACAAAAGTTGAAAGTGATGTGTACTACCAATGAATGGGGAGCTCTTCCATGGGCCGCATTTGCTACGGTGATGAGTACAACGTTTTGGAATAGTGTAACTCTTTGCTTGAAAGTGTTTGCTCCATTAGTGATGGTTCTTCGTCTTGTTGATGGGGATTGGAAGCCCTCAATGCGCTTTGTGTATGGAGAGCTCAAGAAAGCGAAAGAAGATATCAAAGAGGCATACAAACAAAATGAGGATAACTACCAGCCAATACTACAAGTCATTGACACAAAAAGCTTAGGTCGACTTGATAGTCCATTGCATTTGACGGCTTACTTTTTGAATCCATTTTACCTCTTCAAGGATCCTACCGTGAAAGATGATCCAATTATCATGGATGGTGTTTTTACTTGTGTTGAATCTTTCTTCCTCGATGATTTTGAAGTTCAAAATGAGGTCATCAATAAAGAGTTGTTGAAGTACAAGAACAAAGAGGGTGGATTTGGTAGACTATTGGCCACAAAGGGATGTGGGAAGAACAATGACACTTATGATCCGGGTAACTTAGTAATTACTTTTCTAGTTTTCTTAGTTAGCAACTTATTTTTTTCACCAATTAAGTAACTTATAGTTAGTACTAAATTACTCATTGAATTGTGCTTCTTTCAGGATTAGTTGGATGGTGGTCTAACTACGGCAATCACACCCAACTTGAAAAAAATGACCATTAGAATTCTCTCTGACTTCGAGTTCATCTGGGTGTGAGGGAAATTGGAGCACTTTTGAGTAAGTACATATTCCCTCTCTTCATTATATGTTGCAAGTTTTTAATAAGGGTATTAGAATTATTAACTTGAGAATTTTCTTTAATGTACAGATACATACGAAGAAAAAGAATAGACTTGATGCAACAAGGTTGAACAACCTAGTGTATGTCCAATTCAATGCCAAACTTGTCAACAAGAAAAGAAGGGTAAAAGAGAAGGATGTCTTAATTACTAGTGAAGCAACAAATGCACAAAGGATGGATTGTTGAAGGTGGTGACGATGAAGTTGAGCCGGGTTCGGGACTTACATGGGATGGTTGGGAAAGCTATGGGAGCGGATGAAGTCCTTCTACCTAAAAGAAGTGATAGAAATGTGCGAGAACTAGATGAAGACGAGTTCGTGTCAAAAGATGATGACAACGAAGAAGATGAGAATTATGAGTCCGATGGAGAGCAAGTCTTGGAGGGATATGAAGAAGAGGAGTGATTGACTATTAATTTTGTGCTACTTAATTTTATTTGGTTAATTTGTTTTGAACTTAGATCGTCGAACTATTTGGTTTTACTTGGTTTTCATGTTTTTATTTGATGATTTGTGTTACTTATGATATTCTACTTGCTCAAAACTTATAAAGGAGGAAGGAGAATATATATTTTTTAAATGAAAATCCGACTAGCCGATTAATCCCCTAGTCCTAGTCGGTAGCCAACCGACATGGGACCGACTAGCGACTTTTAGAACACTGTCCAATCTCATGATGATGATGATGATGATGTGTGTGTGTGTTTAAGTTTTGATATCCTTAAAAAGTTAAAAGAGCTTTAATATGGGGACTCTCTTTTAGCCCGGAGGGAGTATACGACAACAATCTTATCAAAAAAAGAGAAAAGAAAGAAAGGAAGGAAAATAGGCTCTACGAGGCAACAGATAATCAAAGAGTGCAAAAGAATATGCATTAAATGATGAATCCATTATTTCCAAGCTCTTTCATAGCCAAAAATCATAATAAACCATGCAAACCGGTAGTTTACTTGCCAAGCTTTCAAATGAACTTCATGCATTTTCACCAAGCCACAAACCAATAATCACCAGCCTCGTAACAGGGTCCGCGGGGAATCCCAAAATAAACAGTAACAGATTCATCTCCTCTCTCGCCCTTTTTTTCTTGTGTGTATTGTTTGATTCCTCTCCAAAAATTATAGATATGGCCTCCAAGATTAACCAGATGGCAAAAAATGAACCATGAACAAAAACCATGAACATTATGATTGCTAGTAACCTAGTCAGCTCAAATTCTAAAGCAGAAACCATGACCATGATTACTTTGTATCTCTTTATCCTTTTATTACAATGAACAACTCTTTACCCCAAAAAAATGTATAAAAAGTTTCTCTTGAGCTTGTGAAAAGAGCTACTGCAGGAATAAAGATCATGAAGCCAACTCAGAAAATAGTAAAACCTTACTCACGACACGAGTCAGTCCTTATGGTATCTTACTTCCTCAAAAGACATTGTAAAATATATCTTATATCTGCAAATCAGACAAGACACAAATGGCCCAATCCAAACCCAACTTGACTTCTGGTTAGCCTGGCACTGTGGCACAGTCCCTTTGAAGCTTGTGTTGGACTTGATCAGAGAAACACTCACCGTGATGAAACATCTGGTAAGGCATGGAATGAGACTCAAGGAACCCAAGCCACCAGAACCCTACCTAGTAATATTCACACACACACACACACACACATCTAGAAGTGGTAGCGACATAAAGGGAGAACTAGATACACAAGGATATTCACTCTTGTCAGGAATCCCTACTTCAAATCAACCTTATATTCATATTTCCATAACGAGTCCTCGACATTCTAGTATGAACTGATATCTAAATGCTTGATTTTTATTTCTTCATAATCAAACCAGATATACCAAGTTCAAATCAAATCTATATTCATATCTCCATAATGGGTATTCCACTTTCTAGCAGCAAGGACCGACTCTAAATACTTGATCTCTATTTCTCCATAATCAAACTGTATCATCCCCTCACAGCAGTCAAGTCAACCACTTGCAAGTTAGTTTCTGATTATTACTGCTCTCTCTATAAAAGAAGTTTTTATTAAAAAAAATTCTTCAGACCACTTTCAAGCTAGCTCTGAGTGCTTTTCCCATCAAATATTGAAAGACATCATATTTATCCATGAGAAATGTACACATGTAACTAAAAGTATTCATCAAACAATTGCAGAACACATCTCCACCTGCTTAATAACTAAGTAGCCTAATACCGTAAGGAACAAGTGATACATTATCAAAATGTATGAAAAGAAAAGAGTATCTAAAGAAGGTAGTCATAATTCACAAGAGAGCACAATGACTTAAAAAGTCTTGCCTGAAGCCTCTCGCGCAAGATAAGCTAAAACTTGCAAATTGCCAGCTAAATGCCTTCTCACTTAATTATAGCTCACCTATAAAGATTAAATATTAAAAAAGGTAAAAAAATCACTCAAGACTCCACTTCAATCAGCTCTCATTTATTGTTTATTGTTTTGAGAAGAGTATCACTTCTGTACAATGTATTAAATTAGTAAGTACTTAATACAACAAACTCCCCAGATCATAAAAGAGCATTAGTTCTCCTAAACAAGGAAATACCAGAAGTAAACAAAAATATCCCCATAAGCAACGACAACAAAGGGGCTGGGAAAATCATATAACTCGCCTGATCCAGATTTCAGTATTAATAATTAAAATATTTAGAAAGCACATAGCATTTTGATACAACCAAAACCAAAACCAAAACCAAAATATAAGCTATCAGTTTGTTCTAACTTCTAAGCTAGAGCTGAAGTGCTAGACACTAGACGAGAAAATTTATCAAAGGACCAAAACTCCAAAAGTATAACTTTTCTTAATTTTTGAATGATCAACTCCTTTCATGGTTTTGGGCGGAGTAAGGATGTCAATATTCTCCAAATATGTGGATGTTTTGCAATTCTTTAAGGCGTGTGGATGAAACATAATAATGCTCCAGATTCTTGATAAGCATGTTATCCATTTTCATATTTCGGGGGATAGTGTTTCCTTTATCACTTCTTAATTGGCTTCATTTATTCCTTCATAGGGATTAAGGTACAATCTTTGTCCTCCCTTTTGTATCTCTTTCCTTCTTAAAAGAAGTGCAACCTAAGAATCACATGCATTTTACAAGGTAGATTGCCAAGGAGGAGACATATGGACCCCGACACTTCTGGACAATCTGGCACAAGTCATAACACCCAATGTTTTAAGACCTGGACCGGACCAACCGATCGGACCGGTTGAAACGTGAACAGGTTAAGAAAACGATTCAGTTATGCTCGTTAAACCGGAAGTGCCAAATAACCAGTAAAAACCGGTGAATCGGAGGTTGACCTGTCGAAACCAGAGAACAGGTGACTGGTCCGCAATTTTGCCCGGTTGTCGACCACGGTTCACGGACAGAGACAGAAAGCCAAAATAAATAAAAATCCAATCAACCCATGAGAACTTTAGATTCCATGATTAAAAGAGTTTGCTAGATAATCCTTCTCAAAGATTATGCTTGAGTTTGCCATAGTGTTGGATATATGTAATTTCGTATGTAACATGGGAAGAGTTGGGAAGGAGTAAAGAAGTTAGAGAAGAAGATAGGAAAGAAGTACGAATAGGTAAAAGGTAAAGGAGAAAAGAGTTGGAGATGGGCATCATAAGTAGCTAGTGTGAAGATGTGTCATGAGAACCTTATCTAGTATTTACAATTCTAAATTACTCTTTTTCTTTTATTATTGAGTTATTTAATAAGTTTAAATAAAAAAGTATTAACAATGTGTTAGACATAATTAAATCATAATAATCCCAATAATAATAATAATAATAATAATAATGGTGTTCGATAATTTTAATTATGACTTGAGACATATACTTATATATATGTAATATAAATATTTGTCTATATTTATACTTTTATAATATGTTTTAATAATAAATTTATGAATAAATAACAGGCGTGATGGCACTAATATACTAATTTTGGTTTTAGCATATTTAATACTTTCTATTCTAAAATATAAATCATTTGATTTTTAAAAATATAAAGCCTAGTACTTTTAAGCTTTGAAACAAAGTAATATATTAATACAATTAAACAACTATTAATAAATTTAATTATTTAATAATAAATATGACGTCACCGGTTTAATAACGATTCAACCGTTGGTTCAACCGGTGACCCATCCACGATTCGATAACCGGTCCAGATCTGAAAACATAGATAATACCTTTTGAAACTGTACATAATTATGTTCTCACACTTTAATAACACCCCTAGGCATTTTGGGCACATGATCAATACCCTATCGAATGTCAACAGAGAATGGCCTTTTTCTTTATTATTTATCATGAATGATTGATTCAATGTGTTACACTTTACACACAGCATGCCGAACAACCATCAACGCGTTTCCTGTTTTACACCCCACAATTCGTCTTCAGTCAATCTAGGACAGAATATAATAGGACAGAATAGAAGAGCAAGTACAAGAATTAGTATAATAACAAAAATGTTTTCCTCATCATTAATATGTTTGCTCCACTTCAACCTTCTCTACTTCATAAGTCACTGAGATAGACGAATCTTGAGAACCTACATCTGCTAAATGAACACCTCAACATTTTGGCCACGAGCATGAAAGCATGGTTTAAAACACTCAAAAACTGAAATTTCACATAAAAAGAGAACAAAACATATGAATTTTTCCCATTGGTTATTGCATTAATCTTGTCTGAGCAAAATGTCCAAATATTCCTTCTCCCAAAGCACTAACCATATTTAACTGATAGCAAACCTAAAGTAACACAGAAATGTCAGGGATTTGTCCACGCCATATATCTTACCAAAGTAGTGTGGAGTCCGTCTTTTGCAAGTGTCGAGTTACCAACTCATCTATAAGCTTAAGTTATTAGAGAGAGGGCCCCAAACCATGCACCCCCACATTAAGTTACCAACTCATCTAAAAACTCAAACAGTTAGAAAGAGAGGGCCCAACAATGTATATCATTCTAAAAGTAAGCAAACCTTCTTTAGCAAGTATGATTATATACCGTCACCCAATATCAATTCTAGAAGCATTAGCCTTTCATACTCCCATAATACCTAGTTTCAATATTTAAAAATATATATATATTCAACTTTCTAGTTAGGATTAGCAACAAAAAAAAATCATTTTGTTTTTCCATTCTGAGGTCATAATTATTTGCTTACACTCAAATTATAACTTATTCATTATCTCAGCTCACCTTTTCATTAAGAATTCTCTGTCTTCAAGATATTGTTCAACAAATTGTCTCAATTATATGGTGGAAATTTAAAACCAGGTAACCATAAAAATTTACTCACTCACTCAAAATAATGCCTCCAAGTGATGACGCTGGCATAACAAATTGTTTAGGGGTGTTTTTAGCTTTACAAGACACGTAAGGTGACAAAGAAAGCATATGGTCAAATCTTCAGAGATCGCAATACTTCACTTTGACCTCCACGTCATCAAATATGGAGCAACTTCTTATCATACTGGGATAATATTAAAATAGTGCTATAGGGAACATCAGAAAGGAAAAACATGCATTGGGAGTAAAACAAGATTAGTAACAAAGACGTATAAATACATGTACATGGTCAAAGAGAGCCTGCTTATTGGTTGCTTGATTAGGAACAGACTCCTCTCTAAAGCATCACAGGAGATGTAGCAGCAACTCACTGAATCTTCAGGAAAAGGAAAAGGACCCATATGTCATGTGTTTCAGGCATTAACCTAGGTATATATGCGAAATCCTTAGGGATAGATGATTTAAGGTTAGGTATAGATCTCACTCTAAGGGAGAAATCAAAAGAAGAAAATGCATTAATAGTAATATATTTTATGGTTCTCTCCCTTTCCTGCTTATAATACTATGAACCCTTTTCTAACTAGTCCTAGATAAATATATAGAGAAAAGAGTATATTTCTTAGGTTTGAAGATGTGAGTTGGTAGGATCATTAAATAAAATTACAAATATCTTAGTACTATTCCATAATATCTTTGATAATATGGCAAATTCTTGCAAGAGGTAATGATTTATATTTAATCTTAAGGGGTAAGTTTCGATAGCTAATCATCTCAGCCAAAGGACCTCCCTAGTCACCTCCATAATAGTCAATATCAGCACGCTTCCTTCTCCCCTCCTTGACTTTCGCCAAAACAGTGGGCCGCTTCCTGACAAAGTTAGCCCCTTGTTAGCTTTAGAGAGGGATTGGGAAGTGTGCAATCATATTGGAGTCCGAATCCTACCTACTATTTTGACATAGCCACATAGGCAACTTTCCCTCTAAGGAGATCCACAAAAGTCCAAAGGATATGGCTATGTTTACATAAAGTAAAGGGCCTCCTCCACATCCTCAAAGTCACTACACAATGACACATTTATGAATGGACCCCAATTTCACTCTTGAAGGATGATTACACAAATTCCTAATAATGAGGAATTATACCCTTTTTTAAGATAGGATTATGTCCAGACATTCATGAATGGACCTTTTATACTCTTTGTCAAAGAGTATTACCATCATACCTCATGGCCAGCTCCCATCCTGGGTTCATCCATGTGAGATCGCCCCAAGGATATGTGTCTTGGGTTTACGTCCAGCCATGCATCACTTGTAAGAGATTGCCCTATAAGCCTATTTTTAATGTGTTACTGTTAGGAATGGAGACCCAACCTCAAAATTATAAAATAGGTACATGGGCATGATTAATCCCTTCAAGGCCCAATTATCAATAAGATCTAAAGGTTTTCTCAGGAAGATTTAGTAAATTCTTATCACTTATCCCTTTCTATTTCTACTGAAAGCCATGTGGGCTCACCATTCTTATTTTGACAGTCAAAAGGTCAAATTGTCCACCTAGAAAAATCTGAATAATCCATGTGGAGTGAATCATTTTTGTGTACAAACACTCATTTAACTCCATTCTAATGCAATACTAAACACATTTTTAAATTGAATCAGGACAATCTTGATCATCAAGATGTAGTATCATATCCTAATAAAAATGGCAACCATTTTCAGCCAGTTATCTTTTGTGTTACCCCTAAAAATTGGTACTATTTCTAGCTTCACAAACACATGAACTTATCTCTACTCTTTCATCTCTTTTATCATTCCCTTCCACATTATCTTCTTAATTAGCTCAATTGAAGAATATATTATTTCTATCCTTCCCAACATCTCAATGCTCTAAACAACTTACGCATACTTCAATAGTCAATACAATTGCGCAACACTCAAATAGCCTGTACTTTATCCCCCGCTCATTAAATGGGGCACACTTAATTAAAGCTTGCATAACTAGGATGCTACAAATTCAGCCGTTTTCAGCTTATGGCTCTTGGCTTACCAATTTGAATTTCCAAAATCATAAATAGCATTCCATGAATTCAATGTAAATTATATTCTAAATTATATTCTACTGGTAAAGTATCTCTGTGCATTCACTTTTGAGCTAACTCTTTGAATAAACACCCATGTTTTAATAACTCCAGCTTGGTGCTAGTTTATGCATATTACAATTGATTCCCAAAATCACAACAAACTTTCTTCAAAACCAACAAAAGCATTTCAAAATTTTAATCACAAAAACACCAAAAGTACACATTTTAACCTGTAGCAAACCGAAGATACCAAAAACCCCTAAAACAATCAGAACCCACTAATTATGCAAAATAACCAGAAAAAATAAAGCTTATCCAGACGATAAAAGTCAACGAACAACTCCATCAAACTATGAGATTCAAAAAGTAAGACAAATCTTACATTGCTTCCTTTCCAAACTTCATACACGCGCTTCGCCATGTGAAACCCAACTCACACACGATCTCAACTATGCCGGAAGAGAATCGAAGATTTGGAAGCTGTGGCTGTTCATACTCTGTTCTTTTCCTCAAAAACTCACCTCAAATCTCAGTAGAACAAAAGGTCGATTTTGATTAATACTGTATAAATATGACAAAATTAGGATTTACAGAGGGTTTTGGGGGGATTTTATGAAAATGGTGTTTGAAAATCTGATTTCTAGAGAGAGAAAATGACGAGGGTTTGAATTCCCTTCGTGATCTGAGGAGAGAGAAAGTGAGGGCTGTGGCGGTTTTGGAGTTTTTAGATTTGGATTTGTGTGTTTTTTTAGTGGAATGTTTTGGGAAAGCATCCTTCGGAGTTTATATATAACACGGATACACAGTCAAATTGAAAACATTTATAAAAAAATGAAAAATAAAATAAAATTCCTCTCTCCTAATCTTATGTCACGTTTTGGAATAGTTAAATGACTTAAGTATGATTTAATTACTTATTTGGCCTGTCAAAGTGCTCTTTTCTATTTATATTTTGAATTGACTTGACTGACAACAACGTTTAGAAATAGTACTATAAGGATTATTGTAACTAGTAATCTCCCACGACAATGACTGCATTTTAGATTATCTTTTTTAAGTTTTATGGTTTCTCAGGTGAATAATATAAGAATAAAAGTTGTGAAAATGTAAAAATACAAACTTGTTAAATCAACAATTTCATTTGCTAAAACATATTATATTATATGTTTTTTTTTATGAATATAGCAAGTTCATCCTACTAATGCTTCTTTTTTCTTTAAGATCTCCCATGTTGGTCTCTTTTTCTCTCGGAACTGATTCCCCTTCTTTTGCGAGCTGCTGCTTTTGGCTCATCCTCTCGGATCTGAAAATAATATGGTCTCAAGCCAATTACATAGAACGTGATGAATATTTAGTTTGTAATCTTATTCATTTATAATAAAAAAATTTATTTAATTAAAGGTATTCTTTATCCATGTTTAATTGATTGAATTAAATAAATGAGATAAACTCATAGGTTTGAAGCAATAATTTTAGAATCATGATATTGATCATGCTAATAAGATCTAAATTCTAGATAGCTCAAAAACTAAAATGCTCATAATCGTTGGATCACTAATGTAGGATTACTGATTCCGGATAGATTAGTACATACTACGTTTGCTCTGTTGAAGAGGATGATTTATCTCCTAATCATTTGTGTGGAGACACTAAAACAAGCATGTAGGTGATTATTAGAAAATAAATTCACTAAACGTGACTCACTTTAAGAAATACCTAATGGAGTTTTTCTTGTATGACAATAGGAGTTCCTATAGTGATAGTTGTACAAATGACTTGATATCATCATAGTACCTTGTGTATTTTGAGTTATACTTTGTCATATTTCTTAATACTTCAGAGTATATATCATAGGGTATGTTCAGTTATAATAAAGTGTACATGGAGGTAAGTTAATAAAGGATATACCACTTTTAGTAAAGGAAGAGAATGTCCTATGAGACTCAATAAGTCACAACTCAAAAATCATTGGCCAAGGTGAATGAAAATTAGAAAAGAGTTTCTAATTTACATTAATTAAAGTTGTACATTTGAGAATCGAAATGCATCTGATTAAATAAATAAGATTTGTTAGTAATTACATGTCTTATGTTTAATCGTGACATTGTATGGTAGAATAATTGAATTGTACGATAATTATTCACAAAATAGGTTATTTGTGATTAAACGTTGAATTCATATTATCCGGATAATCATGATATACTGTCGTAAGGTGTCACTCTTGATGTAGAATAAATATTCGTTCTTTATATTTGAATTCAAGGAGTTCAATTCATTATAAATAATATTATAATGGTTCTAATTTATTTATTCTACTTATCGGCTTAATATTGATACTAAAGGATAACACCATAAAAAAAGAAATATAATTTTGAAGTGATTGACTTAATAATAATTAAGTGTATTTAATTTATTAGTGGAATAAATTAAATAGTTTAATATTTATAATTAAGTATTATTATTATTATTATTATTATTATAAATAATTTAATTCTTAAATAGTTTTGGAAAGAAATTCAATTAAATTAAAATCCTGAGTTCTAAAAGGTTTAGAATGGAAGGGTGGTCTATAAATAAAAGGGGTCGTATTTGTAATGTAGATGAATGAGACTAATCATCATTATTCTCAAAACTTAAAAAGAGTTAGGAGTGAGAGAATTAGGTTTAGTCACCCAAGATCTTGTAGAATCTAAATTCACTTCTTCAATGAATATACTCTTGGTGGATTACTTCTAGGCGTTGCACAATTTGAGTAACGAAAGTTTGATCTGAGAAATTGGAGACGCGCGAAGGATCAAAGGATTGGAACTTGAAGATCATAGCAATGAGTTGTATCATTTTCATAAGATATATATTTTATCCTTTTTCAATTAATAATATTACATAAGGTGATTCTTGGGATTACAGAAAATTTTAAATTCGATTTATGTCATGCTTCTGCTGTTTTACAATATGATTGTATGTATGTTCTTGTTTCTACAAACCAACAGTGACATCAAAGTCATCCTTATACGAATTATTAATTGTTTTAATTCGATATATATATATATATATATATATATATATATATATATATTGATATGTGTCAAAAATAATTTAATTGGGCATAATTATTAGTATAGAATCATATTTTTGGAGAAAAACAACCAAAATCGCGATCTGAAAAAAGTCAAAAGCGAATTTGGTGAATGGGCGCGTCATAATAAGACACTGTAAGTCGCGACGCTAGGCTTGAGCGCCATGAGTTTGTTTCGCTGCTTTAAAAGCAACGACCCTGAACCTTCTATTTGTCAGCTCATTTTTTTTTTCTTATTTCAACTACTCTAATGAATATATTTTAACTTGGAATTGGATTTCAAATTAATAAATGAGTTTATTTTGATTTGGAATTGAATTCCATATTAAATAAAATAAAGGAATTTATTTTGATTTAGAATTGGATTCCATATTAATTAAAATAATTGAGTATATTTTGATTTGGAATTTGATTAAAATAAAGGTGTCTAGTTTAATTGAAATTGAATTTCATGCTAACTAAAATTGTCCATTAAATAATATTAATATATATGGAATATTTTATTTTTCATGAGATGAATATTTTATTGATACATATGATGATATGTATGATAATAAAGGGGATGATTATAGACTATTGACCAATGCAATTGGATTTAATTTTTTGAATGGATGCTTGAATGAATGGATTTTATAAATGGACTCTGTATACCTCACATATCTAATTTTCTGATATAAATTCTATCTCCCTCTTATGTACTTCCCCTTGATTACTACTGATTAAGGTTTATGTTTTATTAAAAATAGATTGTAATAGGATTTAGTAGAATTGAACAAGAAATTGGAGTTGAAGAGCAGAAGCATTAAAGACATGTTTGTAATGAAGGTCGGGATGAATGTAATAGTTATATTTATATTTATTCTTGCACCCTAAGTTTGACCTTTTGGTTTATGGTGGCTCCAGTAAACCATACTAGAATAAAAGCCATAATCATCACAAGTAGAATATAGTATTCTATATGTGCATGCTAATTATATATTATTATACATGGTGATGTATGTTTAATATAATGCGTATTTATATATATATATATATATATATATATATATATATATATTTGCATGTGCTAAACAAGATGAGATAATTAATAACAAAACCCTCAAGAAATAAAAATATTAAGTTGATTACATTCAAGGATATTCAGAATGTTGAACGTAACCTTCTAACATGATAAAGCAATAGAGTATCGAGTATTTAATATGAGTTTGTTGTGCACACATATGGCTTATATTAAGTATTTGAAATGTTGACTTTATTACATTGGATGTTTTTAAGGAATTGAACAATACATGTTTTGTTATGCACATACAAGGATTGTATTTTTCTCTTCACCTATATGAAAATGTTGGGTCTAACTTAACTAAGATAATTTTAGTTTGGATGTACAAACACATGACCATTATTATCTAAGAGGAAAATATAAAAGGAGTTACACAGAGATGTAATTAACAAAAGTTGTCTACCTATTGAATAAATATATAGTTTGTTGTGCACACACAATGCTATATATTTATGGAAGTAGGATCCTTTCTCCTAAGCGGAGTTTACAAACTCGTTTATACAAGATTTGCTGAACTATATATGGAGGGTCATATAATTTTAAAAAATAGTGGGAAACACAATTTTAATAAAGACCTAAATTAATCTGGTGATTAATAAAATGAATGCATGTTAATGTTATTAAATTACAATTTCATTTACAAAATTTTACTATGCCTAATTTACTATCACTGCAGAGCATATTGGATGTTAATAAGTTAACCGAACCGAATTATACAAATTGGTTAAGGAATTTGAGAATAGTTCTCATGACTGAAAAACTATCTTATGTCCTAAATTCGTCAGTTCCTGCAACAGTTGTAGACAATGCCTTTGAGGAAGAGATGACTACTTTTAGAAAGTAGCAAGATGATACACAATGGGCTCATTGCATCATGTTGGCATCCATGAGTAACGAGTTACAGAGTCAACATGAGAAAATGGATGCGCCTACTATGTTGTTGCACCTTCAAGATTTGTTTAGTGAACAGGGTAGGTTTGTCATATATCAAATATCAAAGAAACTCTTCCGATCTAGAATGACCAATGTCACTACAGTACATACACATGTCTTCAAAATGATCAATTTTATTGAATAATTGGGACAACTGAGTTTTATTATGGATGGAGAGTCGAGTCAAGATTTGATCTTGCAGTCACTTCTAGACTCCTTCTCACAATTTGTTGTGAATTTTCACATGAACAAGCTAGATGTCAGCTTGCCTGAATTGCTTAATTAACATGTTGAAAACTATTTAGTATCACTTTCCAGCCAAGAAAGACCAAGTCTTACTGGCAGATGAATCTTCTAAAAAAAGGAAGCGAGCTAAATGATCTTCTGAAAAGAAGAAAAATTCAAAGAAGGCAAAAGAAAAGGCAAAAACAAAGGACAATAAGAAGAAAAATGATACAAATAATAAATGAGTTTGCTTCCATTGCAATAAGTCTAGACACTGAAAAAGAAACTGCAAGGATTATCTTGTAGAGGCTAACAAGAAGAAACTTAGTGAAGTTTCGGTTACAAATACAAGTTCGTTCATGATTGAAATAAATCTTTCCGTGAGTCAAAGTTGTACATGGGTATTGAATATCGGTTGTAGTTCTCACATATGCAATTATATGCAGGGACTAAGCAGAAGTAGAAAGCTATACAAAGGGGAAGTAATCCCTCGTGTGGGGAATGAAGTAATGGTTATTGTATTAGTCATAGGGACTTATAGTTTAGCGTTGCCTACGGGCAAGTCTATTAAGTTAGTAAATAGTTACTATGTTCCAGTTCTTATAAGAAACATTATTTCTGTTCCATTGTTAGATAAGGAAGGTTTTGCTATTATAATAAAGAACAATGGTTGTTCTATTTATAATGATAATGTTTTGTTTGGAACTAGAAGATTACTTGATGGACTTTATATACTTAAGTTACATGAAAAATATTTTGCAAATTGAACAACCTAATAAAAGAAAAGAAGATGATCATTCAACAGTTGAATATGTGTATTTGATGAAATATAAGTCTGAATCATTTGAAAGGTTCAAAGAATTCAAAAATGAAATAAAATGTTAAAGTATTAGGATTTTTCGATCAGATCAAAAAAGGGAATACTTGATCAATGAGTTTCTAGATCATCACAAATGATTTTCTCTCACAATGGACGCCTCCTGATACGCAATAATTGATTGGTGTATCTGAAAGGAAAAATCATACTTTATTGGACATGGTGCGGTTTATGATGATTTTTACCAATATTCCAGTATCTTTTTGGGGTTATACCCTAGAAACGACTGCATATCTACTATATAAGGTACCCTCAAAATTTGTTTCCAATACTCCATATGAGTTATGGACATGGAGAAAACCTAATCTTAAGCATGTTAAGATATGAGGTTGTCCAACTTGTGTGAATTTTTTTTAAAAAGGATAAGTTTGGGACAAGATTTGACAAGTACAAATTTGTGGGATATCTTAAAGTAAGTTTAGGGTATTATTTCTATAATTTTACTGAGCAAAAGGTGTTAGCTATGAAACACGCTGCCTTGTTGGAAAAAGGAGTTTATCCTTAAAGGAGCCAGTGGGAGGAAGAATAAATGTTATTTATTTAATTTAATTTAATTTATTTATTTATTTAAATAAGATTAGAATTATTTTAATTGATTTATTCACAACCAGTTTAATATGGATAACCTAAAGGGTAACACCATAAAAGGAATAATATTTATTTAAGAAGTAAATGACATAATCGTAATAATAAGTTAAATGTATTTAATTTAATCTATGATGATAGAATAAATTAAATAGCTTAATATTTTTATTTAATATTTTGTAAATATTAAATATAAATTAATAAGAGGAGTCTTATTATTATTATTATTATTATTTAATTCTAAAGAAGTTTGAGAATTAATAATAAAAGTTACTCTCATATATTCCTAATAAGATTAAGAGGCTAATTAATTAAAAGAGTTTAATTAATTATTCCTAATAAGATTAGGAAGCCTAATTAATTAAAGTAATTTAATTAATTAAAATAAAACTTAATTCCTAAATTGTTTAGGAAGGTTTTTCACATTTATAAATAAGAGGAGTCTTATTTTGATTTGGGGTGAATGACAATTCCAAGAATTGGGAGAGTACACAATAATTCTATAGAGATAGAATCCAGGGTTTTGTCAAACACCCATCTTCTTGAATATTTGTTTTTCCTTGGTGGATCACCTCTAGAGACCAAATACTTGGGTGGCTAACGTTAATCAAAGGAAGGAATCAAACCCGATGGATTCAAGTTGAAAGTGAAAAGGAATTGGAGGTGAACTCGTACATGAGGAAGCTCGTTTCTACAAGGGTATGAATCTGATCTCCATCTCTTTTCTATTGATTGATAATTATGTACAAAGTATGATCATGGTAATAGTTTGTATGAAAATTTTTAAAGTATGTTTTATCGCACTTCAACACCTTTTATGTAAGTTGATTGCATTATCGCGCTATATACAAACATAACAGTTTAAATATGTAAATTAATATTTATATTACATTTTTATTGCATTATTTTTGTCTGGAATGAGTTTTCGTGGCATAAATTTATCATATAACATCAATACCATCATCTTGAAACTTTATTAGGCTTTATGTTGCTTAAAATCTAGCACAAACGCGATCTAGAACGTCGAACGTCAAAACAACCCATGGCGGCTAAGTTCGGCGTTGCCCATTAACAAGTTCTGACATGCATGTTTGCCCATTTTTAATTCTTAAAGCACTAATTGAATCGACGAATTCTGGTATATTATAGTCCTTATGTCATAGTACATTTAAAAATTTTCCAACCGCGAAAACAAACCATGGAAGCCACTCGAAATGAGGCTCAAAAATGGCACCAACAATGATCTGCGAGGCAGAGCCAGTGGCGTTCTTTGCCACTGCTTCCTGGCTACAACGCTTAACGAATAACCCACTTCACGATTTTCTCACGCACTGCTCATTTATCGGATCGATCCCAAATTTGAATATGTTTTTTGTATCATATAAGACTATTTTTTAAACATATAACCCTCCCATTCCGGGTTCATTAGGCTGCCAAAATAGTGCGCCAAAAGTGGACATTCGAACAAATTTCTAAATTTCTATTTTACATCCAAAACTCATCTCTAATCAATTCAACCTAACTCACTTCCCAATTAAGTCTTAATTAACATATTAGGATTGTTCTACAGTCTCGACTTCGTAAAATTCCAAGTTTTTAGTCACTTTTTACTCTTTATGGAATTTATACGAACATAAAGCGTGCGTTATTGATTCTATTCGATTTCTTAGTGTTTAGGTTGCGGTTATTCCATAATTTCTTTCCTTATAACTCTGCACAACCAAACCTAGTCACCAAGTCACTAATTCCACCATCCAACAACATTTACATAACCAAATAAGAGATTTACATACACTAATTTAAATAGTTAGCTTACTAACTATATCAAACTTTTTATTCTTTGACTAAATATCAATTATAATGCTATAACACCCAACTTATGATCAAAATATGATCTATTACATAAGAACTTAATCCAACTTCAAACCATAAGCCACTAAGTTCATTTTTTTTTATTTTTTATTCCATTTATACACATGGTTTACATAATTCTCAATTCAAAACAAAATTGAATTCAATTGTATACCTCTTGCTTTGTGAATTCAAGGTTCAATGATTTCTAAAGCTCTAATCATTGTTTTGGCTTGAGCTCAATTAGGATTGTAATTATGGAACTCACGGCTACTCCATCTTTTTGGCTCGGGAGAACAAAGCTTTTTAACTAAGGAAAGAGAGAGGGGTTCGACTATTATGGGTGGGAGGAGAAATGGCTAAACTCTCAATTTTTGTAAGAATACAAGCTTGGAGCCCAAGAAAAATTCTTGGCCATTACTCCTCTTCAAGCTCACGGCAAAGAGAGAAAAGAATGGCTTGGAGAAAAAGCTTATCACAATGTTTGGTTTGTTAAGAATAATCCAATTTTACTTGGCTTTATTAATTAGTTTAATTACCCAACCTTTAGTAACCTATAATTTTATTAAATAAGTTACCACTTAAATAACTTAACCCTCTTTCAACAATTCTTACTTTCTTGAAAATACATAAAATATATATAACCATTAATATATATATATATATATATATATATTAATTATACATTCCAAAAATAAAAACATAACTTGAAATATTTTTATTACATTTTCATTTTATATACATAAAATAAATGTGTTAAACATAATTTCCCATATAAAAGAAATTATTCAATTACTTAAGATATTATACTAAATATAGTATCCTTGCTTCATTAAAATAATTTCATTTAAGAATTTATTTTAATGCTCTTGGGTAAAGTATATATAAATATTATATACTTAAACTACCTTATTCGCTTTATTACTCAAATTGTTCACCACAATTTTATTTCTTCACATAATAAATATATATATTTACCAATTCACAGATAAATGTTATATTGGACATTCAAATAACACAGTGAAAAAAAATTTATTCACCAAATTCTTGCATTATTATTATGAGGAAATTTTAGGTTCTTACACTTTACACTTACGATTCTTAATCTTTTAATCAATGTTCAACCTCTATCTAAGGTTTTAACCACTCCTTAATGTGTTAAATTAAGTGAATTTTAAGTTCATAATTGTTCCATATACTTCTTCTAAGTTTTGAGTTAATAAGAACTTATTACTGCGCCTTGCTTTGTCCCGGCGCTGCGGCGCCCAACTCCAATTATAATCTAGCGTTGCAGCTCCCAAAGACAGAAACCAACCTCCTAGAGCGGCACTGTGGCTCCAGGCTTAAAACTCAGAAAATATTGTCAGTTTAACATTATGGTTCTGATGCTAACTTTACAAACCTGTAACTTCATCATCCTAACTTGGAATGAATCCGTTCCTAAGCCTAAATCTTACTTTCATTGCATACTTCCAATCTCTTCGAACAGAATAATTTCATGAACTTTCTAACAAGCCTTTCAACCTGCTCAAAAGTCCATTGACGCTCACTTTCTTAACTTAGCGTTCTTGACGCTTATTCTTCATTTCTTCATAACTTACTCATCCGAACCCGGAATGAGTTCGTTTTTAAGCCCACGGCTCATATTTTCTAAGTCCTACAACATTTTTATGGAACCTTAATTATTCAGATTTATTAACTTGCATCCTAATTTTGTCCGAAAATCATACCAAACTAGGAATTCAACGTTTAACGTCTTTTACTTAATTTTCGTCATAACTTCGTTATAGCATGTTCTTAATCTGTTCCATTCAGGACTTTTCAAATCTAACTTACGCATAATGGTTTTAAAGTTGTCCATCAACAACATCCTATAGATGGTTTTAAATTTGTTCATCAACAACATTTATTACGTTCTTCTCCCGTTCTTCATTCGTTCTTCGTTTTAAATCGTTATTTTGATTACGTTTCCACGTTGCATACATATATTATTATTTTAAATCCAATAATTATTCCTTATTTCTCTAGAACACCTGTATGATTCATACGAATCATCCAACCACCAATAAAGCACTTCATTAACAATCTACAATGCGATTAATATATGAAAAACTTGAATTTTCGTTTATACCTCTTGGTTTACTTTTCATGTTCTTGATTAATGGATGAATTAATCTTGCTTTTTCTTCCTCTGAGACTTGAAGAATCCTAGTCTCTCACTTCCTCTATTAAATTTTCTAGAGTTTCTTGTAAAACCCCAACTTATTATAAATAAAATCAAATTTTCTCTATTTATTATTTTGAAATAGTAAGGGTTGATTTGATTAATGTGGTTAGTTATGGGTAAAATGCGCAAATATTTCAAATATGCAATTGGTTATAAAATATTCATTTTTATCGGAGAATATTCGTTTGGTCGTGGAATATTCTTACTGTCGGAGAATATTCGTACGACGGCGCAACCTTGTGTGGGCCCCATAACGGAAAGCGATTGGATGAAGAAAACGACAAGTATAAGTTGTTTATAAATAATGGCGTAGTTATTTACAGATTAATCTTGTTAGAATACCGTTGGTTAAAACACAAGGTATTTACGGTATTGCACCAATTATTGATTCTTACGTAGGAAGACATTACTCAATAATTGTTACAGTAGTTACTGTTCAATATTTTATTTTATTGATTCAATAATTGCTACATTGATATTTTATATTATTATTATTTCAATAATTGTCACTACACAGTATTTTCATTATCAGATCAATAATTCATATTATTTGAATAATATTATTAGATAACATTATTGGCAATGTCTAGAAAGTTCTGTCTAATGAGAGGTTTGGTCACCTAATTGCGTGCTAGTATGTAAAAATTCTTATTGAAAAGCCCCCTCTTTCCTGGGAACTGCTTGGTTGTCAGTATTGTGATTCTGTAATATTATTTGTGAATAATTAATTATTGATTTATATGATAAGAAAAATATTCATTTTATGTGGATATAGATGGAGAAAATTTTTAATGTGACAATTGTTGAAAAGTTGTTATTTTATCTTTTCTGATAAATAATTAATTTAAATATATTATTATATTTTAATAATATAATAATGGTGATATTTTTACAATGAATGTGGGATATATGAGTATATGAGGAGGAAGAGTATTTTTGTTACAAAAATTGTTTAAAACATGTTAAACATGTTTGTGGGCCCATTTCATGACTGAAATTTGATTATAGCCTGTAAAATTGTCCGTTTGTAGATTTCGGTCAATTTCTGTTTGGAATTTAGAAAAACTTAAACTTACAAAGTTGTAGAGAATGAAATTTCCTATGGACAGGACATGAAGATCGAATTTTTCTGATAAAAGGGCTATTTATTATGAATTATTGAAGTTTCTAGAATAATTGATTTTTGGAGTTTAAAATATTTATTTTAAGAAAAACATTTTTTACATTTTGTGGGCCTCATTTAACATGTGTTAAGTTGCTGAATTCAGATTCTTGGTGTGCATAGGAAATTTATATAAATATATTATTATTTTATTAAATTTTCTGCTTTGGTGTTCTAAGCATTTTCCTATAAATAGGATGCTTATGTTAGAATTAAAAATCACACGAGAAACTGAAGTTTTCTCTCCCTTTCTCTCTCTATATTATCGAGCGTATTCTTGTGAGTATATTGATACTTTGAGTGTTGCTATACGGTGCAAGTTTCCTTCACCACTATATCCGGTATTCCAGCTAGAAGTACAGTCTTTTCAAGGTAAGGGATGTTATTTTCTTCTTAAATTATATTATTTTCTTCAATATCATTATGCCAAAATATTGGTTTGAACTTTTAATCAAATTTGAAACTTTTTTGTGTCGGGGTACTATTATTCATATATATCAAGACTTTATTCACGATATCGACCTTTATTCACTTAATACGGCACTATTCATCGAAAAATGAAAATTTTCCTTTTCGTCCAAAATATTTAATATGGATACTAGCTTTGATTGTATCCATGTTTTGATCATTCTTGAATTTTATTTCACTATGATTATTTATGAAGTATTTTTGAACTCGGATTGCTTAAAGTACGAATCCTTAATGTTTGTTCTTTTGTTTCACTGAATTCTTTTTTTTAAAAATATTTTTCATCATCCTCAGTCCTAAATGATGATATTATTGAATATCTTTGGCCTGTAGTGCAAAGATTAATGATTTTATGATGAATATCTTTGGCTGTAATGCAAAGATGTACAGGTGTTGAGATGAACATGACCAATTGATGAATATCTTTGGCACCTTCAGAGTCTAAACGATGAATATTTGATTCAGATTGTATATTGATTGATGTTCTGAGGATAAAATATTGATGATGGACTTTTAAATTCATAGATAATAGTAGATTTCATTCTCTACATAACTCATCTATGAATTATTATTCTATGCGAATATTGATCTCGAAACTTGTTTGTCTATTGTATTTTATCGATTTTCCTGTTGAAGATTAACGATAATTTGTTATATATTATCTTAGTCATAATATTCTTTCTTTGGGCTAGTTGAGCTCACCCTTTTCCTTTTGTTCCATTTTTCTTCTCGGGGAGGCGAGAATGTGGCAGTACTAATCGGGGTATGGAATGAAGGTCTTAGAAAGTTGTTTTAGTAGTCCTCACCATTTTGTAAAATAATGTACCAATAATTGTAATGAGGACTTATTTGGTGTGAATATTGTCAGGCGACAATATTTGTATTTAAACTCACAGCTTTTTATGTTGTATTAATAAAGTTGTAGTTATTTCTATACCATGTTATTGATTGACTCGGAATGGGTGATGTATACCTATTTTGGGGCGCCGGTTGGTATCGAGCTTAGGGATATGATCTCCATGAGATCGGGGAATAAAACTAGGAGGGAGAGACGAGTAAATCCTTCGCTAGTGTGTCCTACCTAAGCTTATTTGTTAGTTGGTCAAGATATAGGGATATTATGTGATATGTTGATTTCCTTAATTAACCCTTGTTTTATGGCGGCAAGATTTGAGAATGTCGATCGAGAATGTTAATAAGTGGAGTAAATGAGACCGTGAAGACACCTTTACTCACCAACAAGTAGTAACGGCAACAGTGGCAATGTTCCTCCTGTGAACAACACCAATGAAAGCGATGATGAACGACGGGATGTTTAAAAGCTTTTTATAGATTCATGCAAAATCAGACGAGGAGACTCGTGTACAAAATACAGTGGAAATGATAATAACGCGACGGGTTTATCACAATGCAAGCGAGTTCAAAAGTTGGGACCACGCACTGCGGGGAAAGCCGGATCCGATTAAGCGTAAACGTGGGTCAAACAAATCACCAAGATATTTGATGTCTTGGGATGCACGGAGGAACAAAAGGTTCCATTCGCCACCTTTATGTTCCAGTAATGAGGCGACATCGTGGGAATCGTGAAGCGTACTCCATCCGTACCGCAAGACTCAAAGATGTCTTGGGAGACTTTTCAGAAACTTTTCAATGACAAGTACTTTCCTGAAAGTATTCGTCATATGAAGGAAGTGGAGTTCATTAGACTGGAACAAAATAACATGACGGTGTCCCAGTACGAGGCAAAGTTTACAGAGTTATCCAGGTTTGCACCTCATTTGGTGGAGAATGAGGAACGTATGACGTGGAAGTTTCTAAGAGGTTTGATGTGACGCCCCCAAAATAGGTCCATTCCATCCAACCCATTCTGACTCGCCAAATACATGGTACAGAAATAACTATAACTTTATTATTACAACATATAAACTGTGAGTTTAAATACAGATATTGCCATCTAGACAATATCCACACGCAAATAAATCTCCATCATAATTATTGATACATTATTTTACAAAAATGGTGAGGACTACTAAACAACTCTCTCTAGAACCTTCATTCCATACCCCGACTAGTAATCGCTACATTCTCGTCTCCTGAGAAAAAAAATGGAACAAAAAAGAAAAGAGTGAGCTCAACTAGCCCAGTAAAGAATATTATGACTAAGATAATATACAACAAAATTATCGTTAGTCTTCATCAGGGAAAAATCTAATAGAATACAATAGACAACAAGTTTTAAATCAATATTCGCAGCGGAAATAATAATTCATTAGAAGAGTTAAATAGAGAATGCAAACTACTATCTTCTATGTATGAATTTTAAAGTTCATCGCTCTATCTTTTATCCCCGTAACATCAATCAATATATATCCGAATCAAATATTCATCTTTGCACTACAGGCCAAAGATATTCATCAGTTGGTCATGTTCATCTAAACACCTGTTCATCTTTGCACTACGGGCCAAAGATATTCATCAGAAATCATTCATCTTTGCACTACAGGCCAAAGATATTCATCATAAATCATTCATCTTTGCACTACAGGCCAAAGATATTCAATAATATCATCATTTAAGACTGAGGATGATGAAAAATATTTTTAAATAAACGAATCCAGTGAAACAAAATGACAAGGATTAAGGATTAAGGATTCGTACTTTGTTTTATCCATATCCAAAAATACCTCAAAATAATCATAGTGGTGTAAAATTCAAGAATGATCAAAACATGGATACAATCAAAGCTAGTATCCAGAATAGATATTTTGGATTTAAAAGAAGAAATTTCATTTTCGATGAATAAGTGTCGATTCGGGAATAGTGTCGATATACGTGAATAAGGCCAGATATGCGTGAACAAAGAACTCTAACACCAAAAGATAGAAATTTCACAAAAAAACATCTTCACGCTTCGTGAATAGTACTCATGAATAGTAACTCGTGAATAGTAACCCCGACATGAAAAAGTTTCAAATTTGATAAAAAGTTTCAACCAATATTTTGGCATAATGATATTGAAGAAATAATATCATTTTTAAAAAAATAATATCCCTTACCTCGAAAGACAAGATTTCTAGTTGAAACACCGGATATAAAGCTATGACTTGAACTTGCACCAGTATAGCAATACTCAAAGTATAATCGAAAATACTCACAAGAATACGATAATATATAGAGAGAAAACTTCAGTTTCGTGTGATTTTCAATTCTAACCCAAGACCCTATTTATAGGAAAATGCTTAGAACACCAAAGCGTAAAATTTAATAAATTAATAATATATATATTAAGTTTTCTACGCCAACCTTCCTAGATCCGAATTCAAAGAACATGACACATTTATAACATGTGGAACACTCACCAAAAAACGTTTTTATTATTTAAAATAATTAAAACTTCCAAAAATCAATTATTTTGGAACTCCGAAACTTCAATAATTCATAATAAATAGTCCTTTTGCTAGAAAATTCGAATCTCGCAATTTGTATAGGAAATTCAATTCTCTACAACTTTACGTAAGAAAGGTTTTACAAATTCCAAAGTAAATTGGTCAAATCCACAAACCAAGCGATTTTTTGAGTTATAATCAAATTTTAGTCAATAAATGGGGTCCACCGACATGTTTAACATGTTTTAAACATTTATTGCAACAAAAATACTCTTCATCCTCGTATACTCATATATCCCACATTCGTTGTAAAAATATCACCATTATTATATTATTAAAATATAATAATAATATATATATTTAAATGAATTATTTCATCAGAAAAAGATAAAATTTCAATTTTCAACAATTTTCACATTAAAAATTTTCTCCATCTATATCCATATAAAATCAATATTTTCTCATCCTCATCATATGAATCAATAATTCATTATTCACAAATAATATTATGTAATCACAATATCGACAACCAAAGCGCCCTGTGAAAGAGGGGCTTTCCAATAAAGATTTCTCCTCATTGGCGCCGCAATTAGTGACTAAACCTCTCCTTAGATGTAACTTTCTAGACATTGCCAATAATGTTATCTAATAATATTATTCAGATAATATGAATTATTACTTCGATAATGAAAAAACGTGTAATGACAATTATCAAACAACAAAGAATATAAAATATCAATGCAAAGAATTATTGAATCAATAAAATAAAATATCGAATAAAGAATTATCGTAACCATTATTGAAAGTGTCTTCACGTAAGAATCAATAATTGTGCAATACTGCAAAGCTATCGCTCAACAACGCTATATTAGTGTGTTTTAACCATCGGGTATTCCAACAAAGATAACTGTGAATAATCGCTGCTGTTATTTATAAACAACTTATTCTTGTCGCTTTTTTCCTCCAATCGCTTCCGTTATGGGGCCCACATATGGTCATACTGTCCGCATTTAATATTCTCCGACAAAGATTTAATATTCCACCACCAAAACTAATATTCCCCTAACAATAATGAATATTATATCACCACTTGCTTATTTAAAATATTTATGATTTTACCTATAACTAACCACATTAATCAAATCCACCCTTACTATTTCAAAATAATAAATAAAGAAAATTCCTTTTATTTTAAAAAATTTCGGTCTTACAACCTCCCTCCTTATGAAATTTCGTCCACCGAAATTGACGACGCGATACTGTGTGTTTCAAAAGATGAGAATACCTCGCTTTCATTTCCGTTTCTAACTCTCGTGTCATTTCCTCAATAGCATGGTTTCTCCACAAAACTTTAACTTGTGGTATAACCTCTCAGACATAGGACATGTTCTTTCCTATCCAAGATCCTTATAGGTACCTCCTCGTGACGTAAGTCTTGGCTATCTCGTCTGGTTTCTAACTCAATGACGTGGTTCGGGTTGTCCACATATTTACGTAACATCGACACGTGAAAAACGTTATGAACACGCCGTCATACTTGGCGATAAAACGAGTCTATAGGCCACAGTTCCTATTCGATCGAGAATTTTAAATGGATTAATAAATCAAGGTTTGAGCTTTCCTCACCTCACCAATTCTCGCTTTTGAAATAACAACTTCTTGCACCTCCTTCTTCAAATTCATCAGTCCGGTGTGTAGCTTGAAATACTTTTAACTTTATCGATTAAAGTCGATTATACACTTTATATCATCACGTGGGTACCTAAAGTTTTCATCTCCATCTCTATTATTTGTAAATTATATGAAATGAGTCTTTGACAATATCGCATCAGATTTGTATACGATCTTATACTCAACACGCCGCTACCACGTTCGCTTTTTTCCAGGATGGCATGGTCGTAACACGTCTTTGAAATGAGTCTCCTCTTGAGTTCTTCGAAGCTCTTCCCACATTCCTTGCTCCATTCAAATTTTGTATCTCTACGAGTCAGCTGCGTTAATGGAATAACGATTCGAGAATATCCTTCAATGAATCTCCGATAATAACCAATTAAGTCTAGAAAGCTACGTATTTTGATTACCGACTTAGGTTGCTCTCAACTGTGACTCATATCCCAATCTTGGATAGCACGTCACAATGACACCTATTAGTTTACTACCGCACGAATATGGCGTCCCCTACGGAGAATCTGGCTTCGATGCATTCCACAAAGGAAGTCACCAGATAGAGGCTCGGGTATCAACTTCTATAGTTGGGTTTTTAACTCCTGAAGTTCAATAGGAGCCATTCGATATGAGATTTTAGAAATGGGTTTTGTACCGGATTTAAAGTCGATACAAATTCAATATCACGCTCTGGGAGTAGGCCAATGAATTCTTCAGGAAATACGTCAGGAAAAATCAATAACAACAGGAATATTATTCAAATCTGACGTGTCTTTATTCAAATCCATAACATGGACTAAGAAAGCTTGACATCCGTTTTTCAATAAACGAATCGCTTTATGATTAGATATGATGTTGATTGATTTTAAATGGTTTAGTTGTTCGAATTGAACAACAAAGTTGATTAGGAATATGAAAACTAACAACCTTACGAAAACAATCAATTTTGGCATGATGAGTAGTTAACCAATCAATCCCTAAAATCACATCAAAAGCAAGTATCTTTAAAGAGATAAGGTCAACAGGTAAGATAAGGGTGCCAACCTGAATCAAGCAAGATTTCTAAACAACGGATGTAATGAAAGTTTCTCCTAACAGAGTCTCCATAGATAGGTCAAAGTCTAATTTCTCCGTAGTCAAGTTCAAACGTTGAGCGCAAGCAAGAGAGATAAAAGGATGGGTAGAACCGGTATCTAATAAGGTATAAACTTCGCAAGAATTTATAATTAACTAACCCGTGCTAACTTCGTTCGGGTTCCTCGCATTTTGACCGGTCACGACAAACGCTCTTCCAAGAACCGATTGACTTTGACTTTTCGGGACATCCTTTTGAGTCACCATTCTCTTTGGATCTGGGTTTCGATACCGCATAATCTCGAGCGATATGTCCTTCTTTTCCACAATTATAGCATACCTTAAACTGCTTGGGCGGTTTAATGATATGTCCCTCTTCCCGTGATTTGTAACATACGACCGATAGTCTTTCTCCTCCTTGGAACCCGATTCTTCAAGCGCCGACGTCTTCACATGGTCGTTGTTGAATCTCCTCTTTTAAAATCTCCTCCCGACTCGCTTCTTCTATTCTCATGGGTCTCGATTACCACCAGAGTGGTTACCATTTTTTGTCCGTCTTTTTCTTTCTCCATTGGTTATCGTTATTCGATGATCGCTATCTTCTTGAGATAATCCTCGGTTATGGTCCTCGGTTGAACGTACTCGTTATCTCGCTCTCTAACAACCGAGCTCTGTTGACAACATCTCGAATAGAGAGAAAATTTATGAAATGAGATATCGACGTATCGCCGGGTTTCAAACCTCTCGTAAACATCCGCGTCATACGCTCCTCATTCTCCGCCAAATGAGGTACAAACCTGGATAACTCCGCGAACTTCGCCTCGTACTGGGACACCGTCATGTTATTCTGCTCCAGTCTAATAAACTCCACTTCCTTCATATGACGAATACTTTCAGGGAAGTACTTGTTATTGAATTGTTTCTGAAACGTCTCCCATGACATGCTGAGTGTAAATTTGGATGGGTACGCTTCACGATTCCCACCAAGAATCGCCTCGTTACGGAACATAAAAGTAGCGAATGGAACTTTCTGTTCCTCCGTGCATCCCAAGACATCGAATATCTTGGTAATTTATTTGACCCACGTCTTCGCCTTAATCGGATCCAGCTTTCCCCAGAATTCTGGTGGTCCCAACTCTTTGAACTTCTTGGCTGTGACCACCCGTGAATTGCTATCATTTCCTCATGTATTTTGAACACGAAGTCTCCTAAATCTCGATTTTGCATGAATCGCAAAAAGCTTCTAAACATCCCATCATTCATTCATCGCTTCGGTGGTGTTGTTTACAGGAGGTACATTGCCACTGTGTTGCACGCTCTCCTCATTGGTAAAGACAGCATCTCCACGGCCTCATTCACTCCATCATTAATATTCTCACGACATTCTCAAAATCTTGTCATAAAACAAGGGTTAATTAAGGAAATCAATATATCACATAATATCCCTATATACTAACCAACTAACAAATAAGCTTAGGTAAGACACACTAGCGAAGGATTTACTCGTCTCTCCCCTCCTAGTTCTATCCCCCGATCTCCGCCAGAGATTATATCCCTAAGCTCTGATACCAACTGTGACTCCCCCAAAATAGGTCCATTCCATCCAACCCATTCTGAGTCGCCAAATACATGGTACAGAAATAACAACAACTTTATTATTACAACTTATAAACTGTGAGTTTAAATATAGATATTGCCATCTAGACAATATCCACACGCAAATAAATCTCCATCATAATTATTGATACATTATTTTACAAAAATGGTGAGGACTACTAAACAACTCTCTCTAGAACCTTCATTCCATACCCCGACTAGTAATCGCTACATTCTCGCTCTCGAGAAGAAAAATGGAACAAAAAGGAAAAGGGTGAGCTCAACTAGCCCAAGAAGAATATTATGACTAAGATAATATACAACAAAATTATCGTTAGTCTTCAACAGGAAAAATCTAATAGAATACAATAGACAACAAGTTTTAAATCAATATTCTCACGTGAAATAATAATTCATTAGAAGAGTTAAGTAGAGAATGCAAACTACTATCTTCTATGTATGAATTTTAAAGTTCATCGCTCATCTTTTATCCTCAGAACATCAATCAATATATATCCGAATCAAATATTCATCTTTGCACTACAAGCCAAAGATATTCATCATTGGTCATGTTCATCTAAACACCTGCTCATCTTTGCACTATGGGCTAAAGATATTCATCGTAAATCATTCATCTTTGCACTACAGCCAAAGATATTCATCATAAATCATTCATCTTGCACTCTGTGCCAAATATATTCAATAATATCATCATTTAAGACCGAGGATGATGAAAAATATATTTTAAATAAACGAATCCAAAGTGAAACAAAATGACAAGGATTAAGGATTAAGGATTCAGTACTTTGTTTTATCCATATCAAAAATACCTCAAAATAATCATAGTGGTGTAAAATTCAAGAATGATCAAAACATGGATACAATCAAAGCTAGTATCCGAATAGATATTTTGGACGAAAAGAAGAAATTTCATTTTTCGATGAATAGTGTCGATTCGGAATAAGTGTCGATACGTGAATAGGCCGTACACGTGAACAAAGAATTTCGACACCAAAAGATAGAAATTTCACAAAAAACATCTTCACGCTTCGTGAATAAGACTCATGAATAAGAATCTCATGAATAGTAACTCATGAATAGTAACTCGTAAATAGTAACTCATGAATAGTAACCTAGGCATATGAAAAAGTTCCAAATTTGATAAAAAGTTTCAACCAATATTTTGGCATAATGATATTGAAGAAATAATATCATTTAAAAAAAATAATATCCCTTACCTCGAAAAAGATTACTTCTAGTAAAAACAGGATATAGGCTATGACTTGAACTTGCACCGTATAGCAATACTCAAAGTATACTCAAAATACTCACAAGAATACGCTCAATAATATAGAGAGAAAACTTCAGTTTCTGGTGTGATTTTCAATTCTAACCTAAACACCCTATTTATAGGAAAATGCTTAGAACACCAAAGAAGAAAATTTAATAAATTAATAATATATATATTAAGTTTTCTACGCCAACCTTCCTAGATCTGAATTCAGCAACATGACACATTTATAACATGTGGAACACTCACCAAAAACGTTTTTATTATTTAAAATAATTAAAACTTCCAAAAATCAATTATTTTGGAACTCCGAAACTTCAATAATTCATAATAAATAGTCCTTTTGCTAGAAAATTCGAATCTCGCAATTTTTATAGGAAATTCAATTCTCTACAACTTTACGAAGAAAGTGTTTACAAATTCCAAATGAAATTGGCCGAAATCCATAAACCAAGCGATTTTATTGTGCTATAATCAAATTTCAATCAATAAATGGGGTCCACCGACATGTTTAACACGTTTTAAACATTTATTGCAACAAAATACTCTTCCTCCTCGATACTCATATATCCCACATTCGTTGTAAAAATATCACCATTATTATATTATTAAAAATAATAATATATATATTTAAATGAATTATTTCATCGAAAAAGATAAAATTTCAATTTTCAACAATTGTCACATTAAAATTTTCTCCATCTATATCCACATAAAATCAATATTTTCCTCATCATATGAATCAATAATTAATTATTCACAAATAATATTACGTAATCACAATATTGACAACCAAGCGGTTCAGGAAGAGGGGGCTTTCAATAAAGATTTCTCCTTCTTGGTAGCAATTAGGTGACCAAACCTCTCCTTAGATAGAACTTTCTAGACATTTCCAATAATGTTATCTAATAATATTATTCAGATAATATGAATTATTGCTTCGATAATGAAAAATACGTGTAATGACAATTATTGAAACAACAAAGAATATAAAATATCAATGCAAAGCAATTATTGAATCAATAAAATAAAATCTCGAATAAAGAATTATCGTAACCATTATCGAGTAGTGTCTTCTTACATAAGAATCAATAATTGGTGCAATACTGCAGTGCTCTTGTTCAACAACGCAGATTAGTGTGTTTTAACCACTGGGTATTCCAATAGTATAATTGGTAACAATTCATGCCGTTATTTATAAACAACTTATTCTTGTCGTTTTTCTTCCTCCAATCGCTTTTCGTTATATGGGCCCACACACGTGGGCTGCATTTCGCCGTGCATTTAATATTCCACGACCAAACGAATATTCCCCAACAATAATGAATATTATATCACTACTTGCTTATTTAAAATATTTGCGCATTTTACCCATAACTAACCACATTAATCAAATCCACCCTTACTATTTCAAAATAATAAATAAAGGAAATTCCTTTTTTTTTTAAAAAAATTTCGGGGTCTTACATTTGAAACCCGACATACGTCAATATCTCATTTCTCATAAATTTTTTCTCTATTCAAATGTTGTCAACAGGGCTCAATTGTTAGAGCGAGATAACGAGTACGTTCAATCGAGGGACCATAACCAGGATCATACTTGGTGATGTAGATCATCGTAACAACGATAACCAGCGGAGAAAGAAGAATACGGACAAAGGCGGTAACCACTCTATTGGTAATCATGGCCATGCGAATAGAAGAAGCGAGTCGAGATGAGATTTTAAAAAGAGGAGATTCAACAATGACCATGTGAAGACGTCAACACCAACTGGTTCTAAGGGAGGAGAACGACCACCGGTCGTATGCTATAAATGTGGAAAAGAGGGACATATTAGCCCAAAATGCCCACAACAGTTCAAGGTATGTTATAATTGTGTAAAGGAAGGACATATCGCTCGAGATTGTACGGTAGCGAAACCAAGTCCAGCGGGGATGGTGACTCAAAAGGCTGTCCCAGAAAAGTCAAAGTCAACGGTTCCTGGAAGAGCGTTTGTCGTGATTGATCAAAATGCGAGGAACCCAAACGAGGTGATCACGGGTAAGCTAATCATAAATTCTTGTGAAGTTTATACCTTACTTGATACCGGTGCTACCCATTCATTTATTTCTCCTGCTTGTGCTCAACGTTTAAACTTAACTCCGGAGAAATTAGACTTTGATTTATCTGTGGAGACTCCATTAGGAGAGATTTTCATCACATCCACTGTTTATAAATCTTGTTTGATCCAAGTTGGCACCATCACATTACCCGTTGACCTTATCTCTTTAAAGATACTTGCTTTTAATGTGATTTTAGGGATTGATTAGTTAACTACTCATCATGCCAAAATTAATTGATTTCGTAAGGTTGTTAGTTTTCATATTCCTAACCAACTTTGTTATGCAATTCAAGCAACTAAACCATTAAAATCAATCATCGTCATATCTAGTCATAAAGCTATTCGTTTATTGAAAAAGCAGGATGTCAAGCTTTCTTAGCCCATGTTATGGATTTGAATAAAGACACGCCGATTTGAATAATATTCACGTTGTTAGTAAATTTCGACGCGTGTTTCTGAAGAACTTCCGGTCTACCCCGAGCGTGAAGTTGAATTCTTTATTGATCTTGAACCCGGTAAAAGCCCATTTCTAAAATCCCATATCGAATGGCTCCTATTGAACTTCGGAGTTAAAGGTCCAACTACAGGAGTTTTTGGACATCGGTTTCATTCGGCCCTAGTACATCTCCTTGGGGTGCTCTTGTTTTATTTGTAAAGAAGAAAGACGTAAGTATGCGACTTTGTATTGACTAACCGGGAATTAAACCATGTCACTATCAAGAATAGGTATCCGCTACCTCGTATTGATGACTGTTTGACCAGTTGCAAGGAGCACAATTCTTTTCAAAGATCGATCTTCGCTCGGATATCATCAATTTGAAGATTAGAACCGAGGATATTCCAAAGGCGCCTTGAGAACTCGTCGGGCATTATGAATTTTTAGTCATGTCTTTTGGATTGACTAATGCTCCTGCGACTTTCATGGATATGATGAACCTAGTATTCAAGGACTATTTGAATCAGTTCATTGTTGTCTTTATTGATGACATTCTCATATATTCCAAAAGCCGTGAAGATCATGAGCACCATTTGAAGCTGGTACTCCAAAGGCTTTGTGAAAACAAGCTATATTCCAAGTTGAAGAAATGCGAATTCTAGCTTAAGGAAGTAGCATTCCTTGGGCACGTGGTGTCAAAACATGGAGTATCTGTTGACCCGGCGAAGATTGAGGCAATACAAAGTTAGGGAGCAGAAGTCAATCAGAATCAAGTCACGTAGCTTTTTGGGCTTAGCTGGTTATTATCGGAGATTCGTGGAAGGATTTTCTCGAATCGCTACTCCGTTAACTCAGCTGGTTCGGAAAGATAAAAAATTCGTATGGAGCGAGGAATGCGAGAAGAGTTTCCAAGAGCTCAAAAGGAGACTCATTTTAAGACTGTTCGACAATACCATCCGGTTCGGATGGATTTGTTATCTCATCGCGATGCTTGGTGCAAAGGGTTAGGATGTGTTCTCATGTAACGTGGGAAAGTCATAGCCTATGCCTCGCGACAACTTAAAGAATATGAGAGGAATTATCCTACTCATGATCTAGAGTTGGCATCAGTCATTTTTGCGCTAAAGATCTGGAGGCACTATCTATATGGAGAGAAAGTGGAGATATATTCAGACCATAAAAGCCTCAAATATTTCTTCACCCAAAAGGAACTCAACATGCGACAACGACGTTGGTTCGAGCTATTAAAAGATTATGACCACACCATTCAATACCATCTTGAAAAAACAAACGTGGTAGCTGACGCGTTGAGTAGAAGATCATATGCAGGAACGAGTGCGATGATGTCAAGTATACGTATAGAACCAACTTTAATCGATGACGTTAAAGTTGCTCAAGCCACAGACCCGGAGCTGATGCGTATAAAGAAGAAAGTATAAGAGGGTGCTATTCTAGAAGCAAGAATCGATGAAGAAGGAATACTTCGAGTCCACTCCAGACTTTGTGTTCTTAACGATTCTGATTTAAAGAACAAGATCATGATGGAGGCACACAATACACCATTTGTAATCCATCCTGGAAGTACCAAAATGTATTGTGATCTTCGACATACATTTTGGTGAAACAATATGAAGAGAGAGATCGCGAAGTTTATCTCGAGGTGTTTAACTTGTCAACGTGTAAAGTCGGAGCATCAAGTGCCTAAGGGTCCATTGCAACCAATTGAGATTCTGAAATGGAAGTGGGAACACATTACCATGGATTTCGTTATGGGTCTTCCCACGGTTTCTCAAGGCATAAATGCTATTTGGGTTATTGTTGATAGATTAACCAAGTCTGCTCATTTCTTGCCGATACGGGAGACTTATTCCCTTGAATGTCTTGCTCATATGTATGTAAATGAGATTGTGAGATTGCATGGCATGCCAGTATCCATAGTTTCGGATCGTGACCCAAGATTTACTTAACGATTTTGGGTTAGCCTGCAAAAAGCTATGGGTACGGATTTACGATTTAGTTCGGCATACCATCCTCAAATGGACGGACAATCAGAGAGGACTATTCAAACTCTTGAAGATCTATTAAGACTCTGTGTCCTAGACTTCAAAGGGAGTTGGGATAAGTATTTACCATTGGTGGAATTCTCCTACAACAACAGTTATCAGACAAGTATTGGTGTGGCTCCATTCGAAGCATTGTATGGACGAAAGTGTCGCTCTCCAATATGTTGGGATGAGGTGGGTGAAGCAACATTGTTGGGACCCGAGTTGGTACGTATGACTACGAAAAAGATCCAAATGATTCGACAATGTATACAAACGGCTCAAGATCGACAAAAGAGTTATGCGGATCTTCATCGAAAGGACGTGGAATTTAGTATTGGGGATCATGTATTGTTGCGTGTTGCCCCATGGAAGGGAGTTACAAGATTCGGGAAGAGAGGAAAGCTCAATCCATGATTTATTGGTCCATTTCAGATTCTTGGTAAAATACGCAAATATTTCAAATATGCAAGTGGTTATAAAATATTCATTTTTATCGGAGAATATTCGTTTGGTCGTGGAATATTCTTACCGCTTGGGAATATTAAATGCGATTTACGTATGAAATTGTGTGGGCCCCATAACGGAAAGCGATTGGATGAAGAAAACGACAAGTATAAGTTGTTTATAAATAACGGCGTATGTGACGCCCCCAAAAATAGGTATACATCACCCATCTTGAGTCGCCAAATACATGGTACATAAATCAAATACAACTTAATTATACAACTATCGTGTAAAATACGACAAAACATAAACTGAGAGTTTAAACAAGAATATTGCCTTCTAGACAATATCCACTCTCAATGGAGTCCTCATAGACAGTATACAAACTCAAATTCAGTCCTCAATACATTTATTATCACACTATTTAACAGAATAGTGAGGACTACTAATACTATCATCTGGTCCATCACTCCGTTCCCCGACTCGTCCCAGCTATATTCTCATTTCCTGAAGAGAACAGTGAAAGAAAGGGTGAGCTCAACTAGCCCAGTAAGAAATATTATGACTAAGATAATGCGAATAAATTATCATTAGCCTTCAACAATGTTAAACTGATAAAATACAATAGACAACAAGTTTAACTGCAGCGGAATAAGCAATCTATTAAAAGAGTCAAGTAGAGAATAAAATCTACTATCTTTTATGATTTAAAAGGTTTTTCATCACTTTTATTGCTGAGACTCAGCTTAATAAATAAACCACATCATCGAATCACCCCTGCACTACAGCCAAGGATATTCTTTAGTATCACGACCACAATTATCCATGCACTACGGGCCAGGAATATTTGTGTATTCATCAATGGTCATGATCATGCAAACAACTGTCCATCAATGCACTACGGGCCAATGAAGACTTTTATCACATCATTTGTAACATTATGGTCATGATTATACCGAATAATCCCTGGTCATAATCATACCAAGTCCATCTATGCACTACAGGCCACAGATGACTTTCAAAAATATAAACATGAGGATGATGACAATGATATAAGAATTCAATAAAACAAGTTCAAGAATTAATTTATCCAAGAACTAATAACATCCAAATTGTCAACATGATACTTCTTTGTAAAGTAAAATTCAAGAATGCTCAGAAGAATATTTCCATGAAAAGATACTGGATGAAGCGCAAATATCAAGGATATTTCACTAATTTCATGGAGTATAGAAATTAAAACTTTTAACCAACTGAGTATAATAAAGAATGGAATAACAACAGAAATCACCATGCATGCGGTACTTAGATGATAAAAGTTATTCAATGTAATAATAAATAACGGAACGGTGTCGGTGAAATTCACACCCATGCAGGATGTTCCAATGTAATAATAAGTGCGGAATAATAAATAATGGAACTAGGTCCCATGTAAAAACGCATGCATGTGATATTACGGCGAATAATAAATAAAGACGGAACCAGTCCGGTGTAAAATACATGCATGACAGGATATTCCAGCGGAATAATAACAAAGAACAGAACTGTGTCGGTGTAAAAACATACGCATGGATATTCCAATGTAATATAAAAGATGAATAATAGAAGAATGTCACCAAGTATAGGGTAGACCAGCGTATACAAAAGTTATTCCAATGAATAATAAGAAATGGAATAACAATAGTTCTCTTCATGAATAAGAAAGAATAACACCCCTTACCGTAAAGAAACTGGATATCGAAGTAGTGAAGTAGTAGAAAACTCTTCTTCTTTCTCTCTATAATTTTCTCTCTCAGAGTTTCAAAGTGAATTCGTAAGAAATAATGAAGGAATGAGCTTCTATTTATAGAAGAGCGAGAGTGGCTCTTGGTTTTAACGAAGGGTTAAAATGACTCTTGGTAATATTGAAGAGACAACTACTATTTGCGAAGGGGCAATTAACTCTTGGAACACCGAAGAGGCAAATAACTCTTGGAAAGCTGAAGAGTCAAATAACTCTTAGAAAACCGAAAGGACAAGTTACTATTAAAACTCGTGAATAGTAACTCATAAATAGTAACTCATGAATAGTAACTCATAAATAGTAACTGGTGAATAGTAACTCATGAATAGTAACTCATGAATAATAACTCGTGAATAGTAACTCCAACACGAAAAGTTTCCCAAATACCCGATTGAACAATATAACCTCCAAACATCAATTATCATCAGAATAGATGTCGATTTCTACTAACATAAATAATCCCAACATAATGAAACTATCAAATTCATCTTTAATCAACACGAACTTATTCATCATTAATATTATAACTCACAATATTTAGCAACCAGGTTATTCCCAGGAAAGAGGGGGCTTTCCAATAAGGATTTCTCCTATTGGCGCCGCAATTAGGTGACCAAACCTCTCCTCGATGTAACTTTAGACATTGTAAATATTGCAATTTAATAATATGAATAACTTTGTCGTCTCATTTATTGATTTAATAATATAACATATAATGCAGATGATACTGTGATAATAATTGAATCAATAATACGAGAGATAGGATGCAACAATTATCTTGTAGTAATAATGCAAAGATAAGCGAGTGACTTATCACGTAAGCATCAATAATTAATACCGAGTGTGCTACTTATGCAACCACGCCAGACATCGTACTTTACTTTACTTGGGTAGTTCAACATTGATAACTCAGTAAAACCTCCGCCGTTATTTTCATAAAATATCTTTGTCGTTTTCTAACTACGACAGTACTTCCGTTGTGGGGTCCACCAATGATTGTACCGTCGTATGAATATTCCTTGACAAAAAGAATATTCTCCGACCAATCGAATATTTTATAACAACTTGCATACTTTGCAAAATTTTTAAATACTACCCACAACTATAACACTATCTCAAATTCACACCATAACATTAAAAAAAATATTTTGAGAAAATTAAATCTTTATTCGTAAAATTTTGGGTCTCACAACAGTAGTTATTTATCAGTTAATAATTTTGTTGGAATACTGGGTGGTTAAAATACAAGATGACACTGCAGATATTGCACCAATTATTGATTCTTACGTAGGAAGACATTACTCAATAATTTTTACAGTAGTTACTGTTCAATATTTTATTTTATTAATTCAATAATTGCTACATTGATATTTTATAGTATTGTTGTTTCAATAATTGTCACTACACAGTATTTTCATTATCAGATCAATAATTCATATTATTTGAATAATATTATTAGATAACATTATTGGCAATGTCTAGAAAGTTACATACAAGGAGAGGTTTGGTCACCTAATCATTGGGCCAAGAATGAGAAATTCTTATTGAAAGCCCCCCTCTTTCTGGGAACTACCGTTGTCGATGATTGTGATTCTGTAATATTATTTGTGAATAATTAATTATTGATTTATATGATAAGAAAAATATTCATTTTATGCGGATATAGATGGAGAAAATTTTTAATGTGACAATTGTTGAAAATTTGTTATTTTATCTTTTCTGATAAATAATTCATTTAAATATATTATTATATATTAATAATATAATAATGGTGATATTTTTACAATGAATGTGGGATATAATAATGGTGATATTTCTGATAAAAGGGCTATTTATTATGAATTATTGAAGTTTCCAGAATAATTGATTTTTGGAGTTTAAATATTTATTTTAAGAAGAATGTTTTTTACATTTTGTGGGCCTCATTTAACATGTGTTAAGTTGCTGAATTCAGATTCTTGGTGTGCGTAGGAAATTTATATAAATATATTATTATTTTATTAAATTTTTCGCTTTGGTATTCTAAGCATTTTCCTATAAATAGGTGCTTAGGTTAGAATTGAAAATCACATTTAAACTGAAGTTTTCTCTCCCTTTTTCTCTCTATATTATCGAGCGTATTATTGTGAGTATTTTGATACTTTGAGTGTTGCTATTATACGGCAAGTTTCCTTTAACACTATATCAAATTATTCCAAATTTGAAGTACAGATCTTTTCAAGGTAAGGATGTTATTTTCTTCTTAAATGATATTATTTTCTTCAATATCATTATGCTTAGAAATATTGGTTTAAACTTTTAATCAAATTTAGAACTTTTTGTGTTGGGGTTCTTATTCACGATATCTGACTATTATTCACGAATCACGACACTATTCATCGAAAAATGAAATTTTTTCTTTTCGTCCAAAATTTCTAATATGGATACTAGCTTTGATTGTATACATGTTTTGATCATTCTTGAATTTTATTTCACTATGATTATTTATGAAGTATTTTTGAACTCGGATTGCTTAAAGTACGAATCCTTAATGTTTGATCTTTTGTTTCGCTGGATTCGTTTTTTTAAAATATTTTTTATCATCCTCAGTCCTAAATGATGATATTATTGAATATCTTTGGCCTGTAGTGCAAAGATTAATGATTTTATGATGAATATCTTTGGCTGTAATGTAAAGATGTACATGTGTTGAGATGAACATGACCAACTGATGATATCTTTGGCCTGTAGTGCAACGATGAATATTTGATTCCAGTTGTATATTGATTGATGTTACAGGGTAAAATATTAATGATGAACTTTTAAATTCATAGATAATAGTAGATTTCATTCTCTACATAACTCATCTATGAATTATTATTTCCGCTGCGAATATTGATCTGAAACTTGTTGTCTATTGTATTTTATCAGATTTTTCCTTGTTGAAGACTAACGATAATTTGTTATATATTATCTTAGTCATAATATTCTTTACTGGGCTAGTTGAGCTCACCCTTTTCCTTTTTGTTCCATTTTTCTTCTCAAGAGGCGAGAATGTAGAGAGTACTAGTCGGGGTATGGAATGAAGGTCTTAGAAAGTTATTTAGTAGTCCTCACCATTTTTGTAAAATAATGTACCAATAATTGTAATGAGGACTTATTTGGGTGTGAATATTGTCTAGACGACAATATTTGTATTTAAACTCACAGTTTTTATGTTGTATTAATAAAGTTGTAGTTGTTTCTGTACCATGTTATTGACGACTCAGAATGGGTGATGTATACTTATTTTGGGGGCGTCACATTTCTTCTCTTGGATTTGTGAATTTATAAGGATTTAGGAAGAGAAAAGACTTGTATATATAGAAATTTAAGACTTGGGGCATTTTGGTCATTTGTCATCTAAGACATGGCTTTTTACCCTTTTGCCCTAACATATTCCATGGAATATTCCTTGCTTAGCTTATAAGTTTTGTGCTTAGCTTCGCTGTTTCATGATATTTTAACTGCCGAAATTCATTCCACAGTCAAAAAACTACGTTCTTCGTTTCTAATTTTTTTTAGATATTCCGTCTTTCCTCTTCATCTTAACATTAACGCATTCTTCGAAAAATTAAAAAACGCGAAAAGTATTTTTGGTGAATAGTATTTTCGGCGACCATTTCTCAGAAAATAGTTAAACGATCGAAAAGTTGATAAAAGTATTCGTCTTTTCCCTATTTTGTCTTATTACTACACATTTTTCGAAAAAAACTTTTATTGGATAATACATCTTTTCATAACATATTACCAACAGATCTTGAAACGGAATGTCATTACGATATACATATCTCTCTAAACAGCTTAGGTTATTCTAACCCTTAGGTTTCATCGGATGAATAATATTTTTCCTCCTTTTTCTCAAAAATGTTTTATTTTCTTATATGAACTCAAATTCGTAGACCCTAACACGTAAATACATTTCGAGGTCATAGAATCGACCTCTAAACACATAATACAGAATAATATTCATAAAATATTATTTTATTCAATAATATTCTACAACACTTAATTATAAGTTAAGTAAAATTTCTCGGTCGTTACAGTGATCGTGGCCTTCCATTTTCATTTCATCGTGGCCGTTAAGATTTTAAATATAAATCATGATCCATGTTGTCTTGACAATTTTTTACTTCTTGCTTTAAATTTTAGCAGAAAGAAACTTTCAATCTTGGGATTGTTTAGGGCTTCAAATCTTTTATCATATCCAAAATTTTTCAAATCTGTCGCAGGTAAGTTTTCCTTCCTATCTTTTGAGTTTCGTGCTGTTATTGCTCTTGTATTGCTATTCTTGTTTTTCTTCTTCTTCTTTCTGGTGTTCTTGTTCTTTACTATGATCCTTTGTTAATGAGTGGTGGTCTTTAAGGTTGTAGAAATGGATGATTTAGAGGCTACCGTCGAAGAGACTGTTCCTCTTAAGACTGTGGATCGTACCCAACTGTCTAGTGGGAAGAAGTTTAACCCCGATATGTATTATTCCGATGAGTCGGTTTTTCCTTGTTGTAACTTTCCTTCAACCCTCCCTCTACTAGTAGATTTAAGGATGATTTTCACTTTCCTGATGGTTATGAAAATTTTGTTTCGGGACCAGATGATAGGATATATAACCTTCCCGAAGGGATCTGAGTCGAGGTTTCTCGTGAGGCACTTCGTTGCGGCCTTTGGTTCCCTTTACACCCTTTTTATTTTGAAATTTTAGGTGTCTTAGGAATCTCGTTAGGGCAGTTGTGTCTGAATGTCTTTACACATATGTGTTGTTTCCTTGCTATGTGTAAGCCTCGCGATATTGAGACAAAGAAGGATTATTTCTGGTATACTTTTAACATTGCATGCTAAAAGAAGAAAGGTTTCTACATTTTTGGTCGCAAGGCAGGGAGGCAAAAGTGGATTCTTATGATTTGAACAATAAGGATTGTAGTAAGGAGTGGTTGTAGCTGGGGGTGTAACACCCTAGTCCAACATCGAAAAATAAGGGACAAATTTATCTGTATATAAGGAAATAAATTACTACACTAGTACCTTCAAGTACAAAATATATTTTTATACATAATACAAGGTCATCTTATAAATAGTGTTATATATGTATATTTTCTTTTTCCTTCTTTTCAAAATAGTTGTTTCTACAAGTTTTGTTTAGTTTAGTTCACAATTTTTGGTACTATTAAATACTATATATAAATTCCATAAGTACTCATGTTAATAAGTGAAGATTCTACCTTTTTGTATGATGTAGTCCGTAAGTCCATTTGCTATAGTTACCTGATTGGAGCCAGTAAAGTGCAGATTGTTGTCCGTAATTACGAGTAATTCTAAAATTATGGTAACCATGTTCTTGTCCGTAATTACGTGTGTGTATGTATAAATGTATTGCTGCTGCTTTGCGTGCAGGTTATATATATATATATATATATATATATATATATATATATATATATATATATATATATATATATATATTAACATAATGAATTTTGAACTAATAACACAAAATATTTGGTTTAATTTTAAAGTTACAGTTTCAATATTTAAGTTATTTTAATTTCAAAAAATTATTATAATTTTAGGTATATTAATTAAATACAATTGTAGTATAAATAAATAAATATTAAATATTAGTGTGTTAGACATAAAATTAAAATAAGTTTGAGTTAGGATATTGTATCCAAATGACTTTTATTTGTTCTAATATTATATTTAGGACTTATTCGCTTTTAATTTCGTGTTTCGCAATATCGAGGTAAGAGGTTCTCCGAACTATTTAGTGCTTTTAAGATTATCGTTACTTTTATGTATGCCTTAAAAATTATTCAAATGCTTAAATGTATGGTTTCAAAATTTGTTATTTTTTAAGGCTTCCATTTAAATTAAACTATTATGTTCTTCTATTCCAAAATTTGGATCAAGTATTTATTTTTGAACTGTGAATGAGATTATATGATTTTAAACTGTGAAAAAGTATCGTTTATACTATCGATAATATTGAGAAAATATTTTAAAATCCTCAGTGTGACTATGTATGGAACCCGTTATTGATTATGTTTAGTTCTGGAGTTAATATAGGACTTACTAAAGAGCACACCTTTTAGATGCCCTTCGGGGAGCTTGCATTTTTTATAGATACCTTAGTAGGGTGCGTATCATAACGTTATTGAACTTTTGGGCCGTGTTACATGACTATTATAACCTTAGTCGCTAAGGCTGTGGATTAAAGGATATATTATATACATTGAAATCATTTTTGAATTGTTTTAGTTTTGAAAGCTTATGTACTATTTTTATTGAACAAAAAGTTATTTCGAAAAAGTGTTTTGCAAATTGTACTTGATTCAGCTAGATAGGGAGGATTGCTACTTGTTGGGCTTCATTGCACACCCCTTACAGATTTTTACAGGTTCCATCGTCGAAAACTGAGCACTTATTTAATACGCTTGGAATAACTAGAGTTTAGTTTTAGATATTATTTCTTTTGTTGATGGATTTGATTAAAATTCTTAATTTCGAGGAGTTGCGTCTCCGTTATTTGAATGTGGTATTTATTGGTATTTCATTTGGATTGATTTAAAATATATTTATTGTTGGGTTTTTCGTTAAGATTATTGTTGAGTTGTTTTGTTTGGACTGCGTATTATTGATATTGTTGCCTTGCGTGCCTTTAAGCTTGTGATGTGTAACACTTCGGACCTATATTGGTTTCGGGGTGTTACAGGGGGGTCCTGATCTTCATGATCTGCCTTTGTACAATCTTATATGCAATGATTATATTGAAGAGACGATTGACTTCTTGGGTGAGACCTTGGCTTCCTATAATACTTTTTCCTGATTGGCTCGTAATGAGAGGCCTTAAAGGATGGTTTCCAATCATGGTTTAAGACAAATGAATGTTGTTAGTTTCTTTTTTCTTATTTGTTTCTTTTGATGTGTTTGTAATTTCCTTTGTGACTGGTGCATGAACTGGTGCTCTATCTATGTACTTCTGAGTAGGGTTGAAATTGGATCTTGCATTTTTGGCCAAGGCTGCCTCCTGTTAGACCGATAAAAAGAAGGCACCTGTTCGGTCATCTTCTAATCCCGCCCCATGGTTTGCAGACCATCAGGGAACATTGTGATTCGTGAGCCAGGTGATATTGTAGTCATTTCTGCCATGGATCAGGCTTTGGTCCAAAGTGCCCCGGGTCGGGGTAAGAGGAAAGCAAAGGTGAGTATGGCTGACACATTCTTAAAAGAAGTTTGGATGGAATCGTCATCTTCTGAGGCGTGGTATCCTTCTTGGGATATTCATAAGGGAGATTCTCTCTTTCATTTAAACAAAGGTGGTTGGTTTATCTATACAAGCCCAATTGATGTTGTGATGTCCCCAAATCTTAATACTTTTAAACTCTGGATATGGTGCTCAACAGTACTAAACATAAACATACATATTCATACATTTATACTAATAGGAAAGTAATTACTAGCTATTACAGTCCTATTACTACGTACCCAGGTTCTAAGACCTTTAAATCATTGAAATATGATAATTAACATAGTAATTATTTACAATAAACCTATCTATTGTAGATAGGATCCATATCCCCTAAAGCATTCAACTTGTCTTTGCCCTTGTCCTTTTTAGAACCTTTTATACTCTCAGTTTTCATTGAAAACATTTAATTTAAAGCAAGATGAGAATTTACATGCCTAACAAGTATAATAGTTGCATATAAAACAACATAATCAAGAATCATGTTCTCATACTTTTAAACCTTCAACAACTGAACAAAAGTTATGAAGAAATCTTGAATGATAGGAAATTACTTCCTTCGTTTCCAAAATATATTTTTGAAACGACATATTGAATTTAGCTTAGCGGTCATAAGACCTCGAACTTTCATTTTCATTTCAAAAAGGTTTGAACAACTATTCCGATGTAAACCGTTATAACTCATGAGTATGTTGGGTGATCAGCCCACTGTACCCTGTATTGATCAATACTACATGAAGAACGACTATCTTTGTATTCTTTTGTCACTCAACATTACATATCGATAATATAAAACATTTCCCCCAATATTAGGGTTGTTCATTCTTAGATTGAATCCGTACCAAGTGGAAATTGGTTTGGAAACTTAACTTAAACTCAATAAAAATTCAAAAGATCATACAACCGATCATTGAAAAGTTGTAACAGGTGTTTAGCTGATACAGTTGGCAGTGACTGATGAGTGAGATTTATACTCGCGAATCAGATACTTTATGACTTAAATAGTTGCTTGATCTCGTAGATTTTATATAGTTTTATATGATTATAGTGCTATTATGCTTAACTGATGCAATGCATGGCTTATTAGGTCTTTCCCATGCTTTTAGGGGCAAAACTAGCATTTTATGTAAGACCCCAACTTCTATGAATAAAGATGATTTTTCTATGAATATCATTTTTGAATATTATGGAATGAATTTGATATAATGTTATAGTTGTGGGTAATATTTATAAATTTTGCAAAGTATGCAAGTTGTTATATAATATTCGATTGGTCGGGGAATATTCGTTTTAGCAGGGAATATTTGTACAACGACACAATCATTGGTGGACCCCGCAACGGAATTATTGTCGGATTGAGAAAACGATAAAAATATTTTATAAAAATAACGGCGGAGGTGTTACCGTTAAAACTGTTGAACTACCCGATAGTAAAAGTACAATAATACACGTGGTTGCATAGTAGCACACGACATTGATTATTGATGCTTACGTGAGAAGTCACTCAGTTATACTCAATTATTGCTATAGTAATTGCTGCATCGTATCTCTCATATTATTGATTCAATTATTGTCACAGTATCATCTGCATAATATGATATATTATTAAATCAATAATTGAGACGTCAAAGTTATTCATATTATTAAATTGTAATATTTATAATGTCTAGAAGTTCTGTAAAGAAGAGGTTTGATCATCTAATTGCGCGCCAATAAGGAAAAATCCTTATCGGAAGCCCCTCTTTCACAGGAGCGACACTGGTTGTTAAATATTGTGAATTATAATATTAATGATGAATAAGTTCGTGTTGATTAAAGATGAAATTGATAGTTCCATTGTGTGGGAATTATTAGTGTTAGTAGAAATCGATATTTATTTCGATAATAATTAATGTCCGGAGGTTATATTGACACTCGGGTATTCGGGGCATTTTTCGTGTCGGAGTACTATTCATGGGGTACTATTCCCGAAGTACTATTCACGGGATACTATTCACCCAAAAAATATATTTCTTTTCGGTCCAAATCATTTTTGAGTACAATATTATTCCATGAGAAACTGTGATAATTTTTCAAACAGTTGGTTGAAATTATAATATTAAATCAATTTTGATCGTTGGTTTAAAGTTTTAATAGTAACTTGTCCTTTCGGTTTTCCAAGAGTTACTTGTCCTTTCGGTTTTTCAAGAGTTACTTGTCCCTTCGGTTTTCCAAGAGTTACTTGTCCCTTCGGTTTTCCAAGAGTTACTTGTCTCTTCGGTGTTCCAAGAGTTAATTTTCCCTTCGCAAATAGTAGTTGTCTCTTCAATATTACCAAGAGTCATTTTAACCCTTCGTTAAGACCAATAGCTACTTTCAATTCTTCTATAAATAGATTACGAATTCACTGAAACTCTAGAGAGAGAAACTATAGAGAGAAAGAAGAAAAGTATTCTGTTACTTCACTACTTCAGTATTCAGTTTTTATAAGGTAAGGGGTATTATTTCTTTCGTATTCATGAAGAGAACTTCTATTATTCCATTCTTTATTATTACGTTGGAATAACTCGTATACATAGACTCACCCTATACTTGGTGAAATTCTTACATTATTCCATTCTTTATTATTATGGTGGAATAACTTTTGTCTATCGCCAAATACCGCATATATGGTGAAATTCTTACATTATTCCATTCTTTATTATTATGTTGGAACATCACATGTTCGTGCGTTTACGCATGACACGGTTCCATTATTTATTATTCTATTGGAATATCACATGCAATGCGTTTACGTATGACACTCGTTACATTATTTATTATTACATTGGAATATCACGTAAAATGCGTTACGCATGACCGATTCCGTTATTTATTATTCTATTGGAATAACATGTCTATGCGGTCTATCGCATGCCTGGTGATTTCTTTTGTTATTCCATTCTTTATTATACTCAGTTGGTTAAAGTTTTGGCTTTTATACTCCATGAAATTAGTGGAATATCCTTGATATTTGCGCTTCATCCAAATATCTTTTCATGGAAATATTCTTACGAGCATTCTTGAGTTTTACCCCCAAAGCGATATCATGTTGACAATTTGGGCGTTATTGGTTCTGGATAAATTAATTCTTGAACTTGTTTTATTGAATTCTTATATCATTGTCATCATCCTCATGTTTATATTATGTTGAAAGTCATCTGGCTGTGGTGCATAAATGGACTTGGTATGATTATGATGACGAGGATTATTCGGTATAATCATGATCGTAATGTTACGAATGATGTGGTAAAAGTCCTCATTGGCTATGTAGTGCATTGATGAGCAGTTGTTGGCATGATCATGACCATTGATGAATACACGAATATCCTTGGCCTGTAGTGCATGGATAATTTGTGGTTGTGATACTAATGAATATCCTTGGCCGTAGTGACGGAGTGACGGTCCAGATGATATCATTAGTAGTCCTCACTATTCTATGAAATAGTGTGTTAATAAATGTATTGAGGACTTATTTTGAGTTTTGAATCGCCTAGAAGACAATATTTGTATTAAAACTCACAGCTCATGTTGTATATTTAAGATTGTATTTGTATTCTATACTACGTATTTGGAGACTCAGAATAGGTGATGTATACCTATTTTGGGGGCGTCACAGTTGGTATCAAAGCTTAGGGATATGATCCCTGGCTGAAATATGAGATAAGAACTAGGAGGGGAGAGACGGAGAATTCTTTCGCTAGTATGACCTACCTAAGTTTATTTGGTATTTAATTGGCCGTTCAGAGTATAGGGATAATATGTGATATGTTAATTAATCCTTGTTTTGTGGCAGTATTTAAAAATGACATCCGAGAATGTTGAGAACATCAATAGAGCACAGGAGACTGTTGAGTCTCCACAGATCAATAATCAGGATAATGTGCATTAGGAAGGCGACAATACTTAGGCAAACAACAACACTGACCAGATGATGAACGATGGAATGTTCAGAGGCTTTATGCAATTCATGCAACATCAGGCAAGAGCGGCTCATGTCCAAAATGCAGGTGGAAACACTGACAACTCTCGGACGGTCACCGCCAAGCAGTTCAAGGAACTGGGACCACCAGAGTTTTTTGGAGAGCCAAAACCACTTAAGGCGGAGACGTGGATAAAGCAGATCTGCAAGATATTTGATGTCTTGGGGTGCTCCTATTCTATTCGTGAAGAAGAAAGATGGGAGTATGCGACTTTGTATTAATTATCGGGAGTTGAATAATGTCACCATCAAAAATAGGTACCCATTACCACGTATTGATGACCTGTTTGACCAGTTGCAAGGAGCCAAATTCTTTTCAAAGATTGATCTTCGTTCCGGATATCACCAATTAAAGATTAGAACCGATGACATTTCAAAGATGGCTTTCAGAACTCGGTACAGGCATTATGAATTCCTAGTCATGTCTTTTGGATTGACTAATGCTCCTGCTGCCTTCATGGATATGATGAACCGAGTATTCAAGGAATATTTGGATCACTTTGTGGTCGTCTTTATTGATGACATCCTCATATATTCCAAAAGCCGTGAAGATCATGAGCAACACTTGAGGCTGATACTCCAAAAGCTTTGTGAAAATAAGCTTTATACCAAATTGAAGAAATATGAGTTCTGACTTGAGGAAGTAGCATTCCTTGGGCACGTAGTATCAAGTCATGGAAAATCTATTGACCTGGCAAAGATTGAAGCAATTCAAAGCTGGGAGCAACCTAAATCAGTGACTGAAGTACGTAGCTTTCTCGATTTAGCTGGTTATTATCGGAGATTCGTGGAAGGATTTTCTCGAATCGCTACTTCACTAACTCAGCTAACTCGAAAAGATATAAAATTCGGTTGGATTGAGGAATGTGAGAAGAGTTTTCAATAACTCAAGAGGAGACTCATTTCAGCACCTGTTCTGACAATACCATCTGGCTCGGAGGGATTTGTCATGTACAGTGATGCTTCGGGCAAAGGGTTAGGATGTGTTCTCATGCAACATGGGAAAGTCATAGCCTATGCCTCTCGGCAACTCAAAGAATATGAGAGAAATTATCCTACTCATGATCTAGAGTTGGTAGCTGTTGTCTTTGCACTTAAAATTTGGAGGCATTACTTGTATGGGGAGAAAGTGGAGATCTTTACGGATCATAAAAGCCTCAAATATTTCTTCACTTAAAAAGAACTCAACATGCGACAACGACGTTGGCTTTAACTGTTGAAAGATTATGATCATACCATCCAATACCATCCTGGAAAAGCGAGCGTGGTAGGTTATTTATTGAGTAGAATATCATATGCAGGTACGAGTACGATATTGTCAACGCAAAGGCCCATTTTGTGTGACTTGCAAAGGATGGAGATAGAGTTAAAGACTCCAGGGACCCATGTGATGATGGCGAATATACGAGTAGAACTGACTTTAATTGATAAAGTTAAAGCTGCTCAAATTACAGACCTCGAGCTGATGCGTATGAGGAAGAAAGTGCAAGAAGGTGCTATGCCGGAAGCAAGAATTGATGAAGAAAGAATACTTCGAGTCAACTCCAGACTTTGTGTTCCTAACGACCCTGATTTAAAGTATAAAATCATGATGGAGGCACACAACACACCGTTTGCAATCCATCCTGGGAGTACCAAAATGTATCGTGATCTTCATCATACATTTTGGTGGAGCAATATGAAGAAAGAGATAGCGCTGTTTATCTCAAGGTGTCTAACTTGTCAACGAGTCAAGGCAGAGCATCAAGTACCAAAAGGTCTATTGCAACCACTTAAAAATTTCAGAATGGAAGTGGGAGCACATTACCATGGATTTCGTTACTGGTCTTCCCAAGGTTTCTCAAGGCATAAATGCAATTTGGGTCATTGTTGATAGAATGACCAAGTCTGCTCATTTCTTACCAATACGAGAAACTTATACACTTGAACGTCTTGCTCGTATATACATAAACGAGATTGTAAGACTGCATGGTATGTCAATATCTATAGTTTCTGATCGAGACCCAAGATTCACTTCACAATTTTGGGTTAGTTTGCAAAAAGCTATGGGCACGGATTTATGATTTAGTTCGGCATATCATCTTCAGATGGACGGACAATCAGAGAGGACTATTCAAACTCTGGAAGATTTATTAAGACTCTATGTCCTTGACTTCAAGGGAAGTTGGGATAAGTTCTTACCATTGGTGGAGTTTTCCTACAACAATAGTTATCAAGCGAGTATTGACATGGCTCCATTTGAGGCGTTATATGGAAGAAAGTGTCATTCTCCAGTATGCTGGGACGAGGTGGGTGAAGCAACGTTGTTAGGACCGGAGTTGGTACGTATGACTACGGAAAAGATTCAAACGATCCGATAACGTATAAAAACCTCACAAGATCGACAAAAGAGTTATGCTAATCTTCATCGAAAGGACATGGAATTCGATATTGGAGATCATGTGTTGTTACGTGTGGCTCCATGGAAAAGAGTTACGAGATTTGGAAAGAGAGGAAAGATCAATCCTCGATTCATTGGCCCCTTTTTTAATCCTCGATCGAGTAGGAACGGTGACCTATAGACTCGCTTTACCGCTAAGTATGTCTCGTGTTCATAACGTTTTTCACATATTCATGTTACGTAAATATGTGGAAGACCCGAACCACATTATTGAGTTAGAACCGAACGAAATAGCGGAAGATTTAACGTATGAAGAGGTTCCTATTAAAATCTTGGATAAGAAGGAGCATATTATACGCTCCAAGGTTATACCTCAAGTCAAAGTTTTATGGAGGAACCACGATGTTGAGGAAATGACCTGGTAGTTAGAATTTGAAATGAAATCAAGGTATCATTACCTCTTCAACATACCAGGTACGTACCCTAATTTTGAGGGCGAAATTTCATAAGAAGGGGAGGTTGTAAGACCCCAACTTTTATGAATAAAGATGATTTTTCTATGAATATCATTTTTGAATATTATGAAATGAATTTGATATAATGTTATAGTTGTGGGTAATATTTATAAATTTTGCAAAGTATGCAAGTTGTTATATAATATTCGATTTGGTGGGAATATTCGTTTTAGCGAGAGAATATTCGTATAACCAAGCACAATCATTGGTGGACCCAGAATGAAATTATTGTCGGATTGAGAAAGCGACAAAAATATTTTATCAAAATAACGGTGGAGGTGTTACCGTTAAAAGCATTGAACTACCCGGTAGTAAAAGTACGATGTCTGGCGTGGTTGCATATAGTAGCTTTACGGTATTGATTATTGATGCTTACGTGAGAAAGTCACTCGGTTGTACTCAATTATTACTACGATAATTCTTTGCGATAATTCTTTGATCATATCTCTCATATTATTGATTCAATTATTGTCACAGTATCATCTGCATAATATGATATATTATTAAATCAATAATTGAGACGACAAAGTTATTCATATTATAAAATTTTAATATTTACAATGTCTAGAAGTCTGTCAAGGGGAGGTTTGGTCATCTAATTGCGCGCCAATAAGGAGTAATCCTTATCGGAAAGCCCCCTCTTTCCTGGGAACGACCTGGTTGTTAAATATTGTGAATTATAATATTAATGATGAATAAGTTCGTGTTGATTAAAGATGAAATTGATAGTTCCATTGTGTGGGAATTATTAGTGTTAGTAGAAATCGATATTTATTTCGATAATAATTGATGTCTGGAGGTTATATTGACACTCGGGTATTCGGGACACTTTTCATGTTAGAGTACTATTCACGGGGTACTATTCCTGAAGTACTATTCACGGGGTACTATTCACCCAAAAAATATATTTCTTTTCGGTCCAAATCATTTTTGAGTACAATATTATTCCATGAGAAGATGTGATAATTTTTCAGACAGTTGGTTGAAATTATAATAGTAAATCAATTTGGATCGTTGGTTTAAAGTTTTAATAGTAACTTGTCCTTTCGATTTTCCAAGAGTTACTTGTCCCTTCGATTTTCCAAGAGTTACTTCTCCCATCGGTTTTCCAAGAGTTACTTGTACCTTCGGTTTTCCAAGAGTTACTTGTCTCTTCGGTGTTCCAAGAGTTAATTGCCCCTTCGCAAATAGTAGTTGTCTCTTCAATATTACCAAGAGTCATTTTGACCCTTCGTTAAGACCAAGAACTACTTTCAATTCTTCTATAAATAGAAGCTTATTCCTTCATTATTTCTTATGAATTCACTAAAACTCTAGAGAGAGAAACTATAGAGAGAAAGAAGAAAAGTATTCTGCTACTTCACTACTCCAAAGATTGGCTTTTATAAGGTAAAGGGTATTATTTCTTTCGTATTCATGAAGAGAACTTACATTATTCCATTCTTTATTATTACATTGGAATAACTTTGTATCACGCTGATGGACTACCCTATACTTGGTGAAATTCTTACATTATTCCATTCTTTATTATTATGTTGGAATAACTTTGCTCATGCATCAAGTACCGCATACATGGTGAAATTCTTACATTATTCCATTCTTTATTATTACGTTGGAACATCACATGCGTGCATTTAAGCATGACTGGTTCCATTATTTATTATTCTATTGGAATATCACATGCGTGCGTTTACGCATGACTGGTTCCGTTATTTATTATTCATTGGAATATCCTATCCGTGCATTTACGCATGACTGATTCCGTTATTTATTATTACATTGGAATAACTCATCTGTATGATCTATCGCATGCCTGGTGATTTCTTTTGTTATTCCATTCTTTATTATACTCAGTTGGTTAAAGTTTTGGCTTTTAAACTCCATGAAATTAGTGGAATATCCTTGACATTTGCGCTTTATCCAGTATCTTTTCATGGAAATATTCTTCTGAGCATTCTTGAGTTTTACCCCACAAAGCAATATCATGTTGACAATTTGGACGTTATTGGTTCCTGGATAAATTAATTATTGAACTTTTTTTTTATTGAATTCTTATATCATTGTCATCATCCTCATGTTTATATTATGTTGAAAGTCATCTGTGGCCTGTAGTGCATAGATGGACTTGGTATGATTATGACCAGGGATTAATCGGTATAATCATGACCGTAATGTTACAAATGATGTGGTAAAAGTCCTCATTGGCCCGTAGTGCATTGATGGACAGTTGTTGGCATAATCATGACCATTGATGAATACACGAATATCCTTGGCCCGTAGTGCATGGATAATTTGTGGTTGTGATACTAATAAATATCCTTGGTCGTAGTGCAGGGATGATGTGGATTATATATTAAGCTGAGTCCCATCGATAAAAGTGATGAAAAACCTTTTAAATCATAGAAGATAGTAGATTTTATTCTCTACTTGACTCTTTTAATGGATTGCTTGTTCCGCTGCAATTAAACTTGATGTTTGTTATATTGTATCAGTTTAACACTGTTAAAGGCTAATGATAATTTATTCTGCATTATCTTAGTCATAATATTTCTTTCTGGGCTAGTTGAGCTCACCCTTTTGCTTTCATTGTTCTCTTCAGGAAATGAGAACGTAGCAGGGACTAGTCAGGGAACGGAGTGATGGTCCAGATGATAGCATTAGTAGTCCTCACTATTTTATAAAATAGTGTGTTAATAAATGTATTAAGAACTTATTTTGAGTTTGAATACTGTCTAAAAGACAATATTTGTATTAAAACTCACAGCTCATGTTGTATATTTAAGATTATATTTGTATTCTATACCATGTATTTGGCGACTTAGAATAGGTGATGTATACCTATTTTGGGGGCGTCACATTTTATATATACCGCATCATGATGCTACTGAACTAGGCTTAAGCTCGTCTTTGCGATTGCCACACCACGGTCCTTCTTGATGTCATCCGTGTACTGCATTTCACCACAATTCCTTTATGGACTCAAGATCTTTGCGGTACGACCTCTGGTCTTTTTGTGGATGACGTGACGTCGCAGCGCCACCCTTAGCTTTATTGCCCGTGCTGCAGCGCGAGATCCGGTGCCCAGGCAGAGAAGGCTTGCTTTTGACCTAGCTAAAGAAGGAAAGATATATATAAGCCAAGACGTCTCTGCAGACAGATATATCTGATATCAGACATTATAGATCATAATATAGCTTATAATAGATTAGCTTAGTTCTCTCTCTTCTTTTGTACTTTCTCTCTGTAGTTCTTAGTTAATGTCTGTAAATATAGATTAGGGAGAAGTCTGGGATTTCCCTGGAGTAACAAGAGCAGTGAGTTACACGGATTGGAAAGCTTGATTTGAGCGGAATGCTTGGTGACTGAAGGGCTTTGACAGAGTTTCCTCTTATCCATTTATTTCCTCTGATTTTGTAATCCATTAATGTTGCCTTTATTGATACTTATAGTTTGTTCAATAGCTATGAACTGAGTATTTGCTCTAAGGTTATAATGGAATCCTTTGTTATTTAAATTGACTGTCTTATCTCTTTGGTTGGCACCATATGGTTTGGTTTAATATATTTATGCTTAATGATTCTCGCTAAGACATTAGTGATGATTTTGGTAATTTACAGGATATTGAAAGAAGGATTGTAGATTTACACATAAATATATTAACATGTGATTATGGGTTTCGACTGCATAAGTTGTGCGTAGAGTAGACATATATCTGTGCGCCACGTGCGACCTTGAGAACTTATGCTTAAATCCTTGTTATGATTAATTCGTATAGACATGTGTAGGATTGTATCTAGCTTGGATGTTCTTTTCTGTTCTATTCCCTATCGGGTGGATCTGGAAGGGTTATGTTTGTGCATACCTCGACAGAGGTGTATGAGCACCTGTGTGTTCTCGGTCAACAAATTATCGTGACCACTAAGACCAAAGAGAGAAGGGTAGGAAGTTTGATGAAGCATAGCACACCAGGTGTTCGAAAGATGGCCTGTGTGGGGTGAAGTTGTAACCTTTGCTTATAATTCCTTCGATTACCATTCGTTATCCATTTACTTGCTTTAATAATTAGTTATACTTAGATTAATCACACTTCTATTTATTGCTGTTCAAATAAGACTTTAGCTATACAAAGTCGGTACTTGGTAAATATTAGTGATGGTTTCTCGTGGGTTCGACACTTTCCTTATCACTGTATTACTTGTTAGACCACGTATACTTGCGCGTGTTTAGTGATCGATTTTTTGACCAACAAGTTTTTGGCGCCGTTGCCGGGGAACTATTATTATAATATTGTCCAATATTAATTTAAATCAATATAGTCTTAATTTCAACGTATATATATTTCTTTTATTTGTTTGATCTTCCTTTTTGTTTTTAAGTTTACAGGTTATGGACGATCATTGTTATTAATGGCCTTATGAGTGGACGACACAACCAAGATCGTAAGAAGGACTTGAGCAATTGCAATTTCAAATTGCAAATGTCTTGAGGTTTTCTGACAATCTTGAGTGTCAGTCCACTCAGAATGCCTACTGTCAGGAATGAGCTGACATTGAACAGATCTCCTATCATGCAAACTGTCAGGGTTATCCAAACTCTTGGAACTACAGTCAAGAGCAATATCATGATCCAAATTACTCCTATTCAAATCAGTTTGACTATCAGTCTCCGCCGCAATGTGAGGTTCTGAGTACTCAACACGAGAAGAAGTGAATAGGCTTGGGGAGCTTCTCACCAACTTTATTGAGAGAAATGATGTTCGGATGGCAAGCCAAGAAGTCGCATTGAAAATCCTTGAAAATTAATTGGGACAACTCGTTAATGCCATCACAAATCCACCGCAAGGCAATCTACCGGTCATAATTGATCTCGACGATGAAGCAGTAGAGCATTGCATGGTGGATACGCAAGGAGAAGGTGATGAGTCTCGTACAATTGTTGAGGGGGACGTCATGGTGCAAACTATCCAACCGGTGGAGTCTGAAGTTGGAGAAAAGAGGATCAAATAGTCAAGACTGATCAACAACTAGAAACCACACTCACGACTGTGGAAACCCTGGAGGGCCTGCTAGCGCACAAAGAACGCTTTCAAATTGATGAACATGGTGAATTAGTGGATAATTCTAGTGGTGAAAGATTCTTCATGCCGATGGGTGAAGAAAATGGGGATGATCAATCATCCATGTCGGCCAAAAATTTAAAGGAATTAACGAATAGGATGCATGAAACGGTCATTTTCGCTTATGAGCCGAATTGAGCGGCATCGGTATAGTCAAGCCGATAACTTTAAAACAAGCGCTTGGTGGGGAGGCACCCCCATCTCAGTATCATTTTTCTCTATTTTTCCTTACTTTTGTCTAGTTTATATATTATGTTTGTTGTCTTTACTTTGTAAACATTGCTGCCAGTTTAATTATAATTTTAGAGGCATGTTTTTGTGGCTTTAGAATGCAGGCAGCATGTTTTCCTTTTGTGTTGTTATTTTATATATAGTAGTTTAGTTAAGGTAGTTATTAGGTGGGTTAATATAGACATATATATATATATATATATATATATATATATATATCTGTGTAATATATGTTAGCTAATACATGGTTTTTTGTGTAGGAAGCTAGATAGTAAAAATAGTCCTCATGTGGGCTTATTGTCCAGATAGAACTCTTTACTAACCAACTCATGCACCACCACCACCAACGAGTCAACTCATTGTTAATTCATGCCACAACGCCAAGTAAAGGAGGACATTTCATGTGCAATACTGTGCAATGAAGTTTTGGTTTTAAAACCGATTTTAGCTATAGTTAGCCCACTTCTCCTCCCAATTCTCTTGACAGATTAGGCAGCACAAACGCGCCCAAGCAATCCCAAAACCTCGTCGCTTCACATCTAAGATCCCTAGTCTTCCATCAACATTCTACCCACAAAACCACAATTGAGACAGCCTTCCCACAAGATCCCAAGCCAGAGCACGCAACAAGAGGAGATCAGTCAATCTAGGGTTTCCCACTTAATGTATTTGGGGATTTCAGTCATTCATTTATAGTTTTGTTTGATTTTGATATTTGGGTTAGTTTTTCTCTGTTGATTGGGGTGATTTCCACTAACGGAAATCTGGATAAAGCATTCACAAGAAAGGGATATATAGTTTGGTTTCAAGAGCGCGCACAAGGTGTTCGACAAATTTCCTGAGAGAGAATTTGACTGCTTGGGGCTATTTGAAATTGAAATTTCATTGGGGATTACTCTAGCCTAAGTTTGGGGGAATTTGGAATTGAACCTTCTGTTTTTGCCGAACCAATTGATTTTTTTAGGCTTGGCTTTAAAAAGGCAACACCTTAGTGTTAGAGGATCATCGTCTGCAGCACCATCAACGGTTTGGGACAACACCAAGTTCATCAATGAGGAGGCCTGGAAAAGGTACAAAAGTTCCTTTGCCGCACGAAATTTGATTCCTGAGCGGGGGTTCAGGCTGGACAAAAAGGATGGCGAGCTAACAACCATGATACTTGAACGCAACTAGGTGCATTTAACAAAACCACTCGGGTCAGCTATTGTATCTGTGGTTCGGGAGTTTTATGCAAATGCCAATCTCGAAGGTCCTGCTATTGTCCAAGTTAGGGGGAAGTCAGTGGCGTTTGGTAGTCAGGCCATCAATGCATTGTTCGTGGCACCCAACTATGAGGGTAGGGATTATATGGAGCCGGTACTCCGTAGCTATGACCTCGAGGATATAATTAGGCAGCTCTGCAAGCCCGTGACTACATGGAAGACGAATGACTACAAGGGTGAAAAGACCAGTTTCCCGTCTTCAGCACTCAGTCGCTATGGGAAGGCGTGGTTCAGCTTTATTTGTGCCAACATGATCCTAACCCGTCACTTGAGCGACGTGACTAAGGATAGGGGGACTTTGTTATTCGCCATTGTCACGAGTCTGCATGTGGATATTGGAGTTCTTATTCACGAATCAATTCTAAAGGCGATCAAGAGTAACGTCGCTGCAGGACTTCCACATCCATCATTGATCACTCGCTTGTGCAAGCAAGCAAGTATTTAATGGGGGCCAGAGGAGATAGCCTTGCTACCCATGGCAGTCATTGACCATCAGACTATCGCATGCTATAATGTGTGGGATGGGGCAGATTCTCATGTTAGAGGCGAAGGATACGGGCCACCTACTGTGCCACCTCACACGGCGATGGTCGAGCCCTCATGACCTCAAGACGCAAGTCCGGTTGCCGCGAGGACTCTTGGCGGACATCATGGCATCCCTCACCTTCTTTGCATCGAAGCACGGCGCCGAGGCTCGGGAGGCGGAGAGGCACATCGGTGGCTGATGGCCCGGAGGCGGGACATAGCTATCACGATGCAAAGTGAAATTTGGTAAACACGATGCAGAGTATATACATCGATTATTGTGGCAAAAATGCTGCGTTCACGCCATACCAGTTCTCAGAGCCTCCTGTCTTCCCACCATACCCTCCACCATCACCGCCCGCCGAAGCTGATGAGGACGATGCTGATGCTGAGTGAGCAATCTTCAGGGAAGCCCTCTTATATTTGAGTGATCTATGTTTAGTAATGAGGGCATTGATCCCCTTAATTTTGGGGGTTTTAGCCTATTATATTGTTATTTATGTCTAATGCCATGTTAGGTTGCATATTTACTACTTTGCTTTTGTTTATTTGCAGTATTGTGGTGCAGTCATTTTGAACTGCGGGATTATGTTCTGAATTGTTATTATTATGGATGCCATGAACTATTTTTGGTTATTAGTATTAATGCTTTGATTATTATCAGCATGGTTGATTGGTTTATAGCCATCTTTTTAGGGCTTATACAAATTTATATGTTGGTGCCATGTTAATGGCCTTTTTACCCTATTTTGAGCCACTATTAAGCAAGGGTGTTATATTTATCATTAATTTTTTGATTGTGGCTAATGACAAGCGCCAAGTAATTATGTCTATCTCTTAGAGTCATGTAAAGCATGCATGAGCTAGGGGTTTGTTCAATCAATAAGTTTAGACTGTTATTGATCTGTCCTTCTTAGCAAGCACCGACCAACTGTGTTAACTAGTTATGTTTTCAAATTTAGTTCGCGTGTTTATTACTTTGAGAGCATGTTCATTCTAATAAACTTTCATTTTTACAAGGTAATAAAAGACTTAGACGTTTATACAGTTTTGGATCTTGAATTCTGGCATATTGACATATATAAAAAAAATAAAAATAAAAATTTAATTAGAATAAAAAGAAATGAAGATTGAATATCGAAAGTCTTGCGGTGGGTCGAGATGGAGCGTAAAATGCACTCGCCCATAAACACAGGACCAATATTGAGATGGAGCATAAAATGCACTCGCCTAATAATCTTCAATTTTCGTAAAGTCTAATTTGGCTTATGTTAATTACGTGGCCTTTACTGCTTGAGTTATTAGATTCATAGGGGTGTTCTACACCTAGTGCCCTAAAGTCATCTGGCTTGGGAGTCACTGTTCAAAAGCCCATTAATGGGTAGTTCTAATTAGCCTAAGGTAATTAAGGACTGTCCGAGTCAGATTTTATTTTCTTCATGCTAGAACCTTTTGATCCTTTCCTGTACTTGTGTCTTATTCTTAATGCTTGTTGAATGTTTAAGTTACGGAGTTTGCATATTAGTATTAACAATCGACTGTGTGAACTTATTTGAGCTATGATTAGTCAGGACGGTTGGTCTCCACACACACATAGAATGGATCGAATATAGTCTTATGCTTGAAATAGAATGAACCCTTACTTCTATATCTGTTTTTGCCCTGTTCTCTGGGAGTAGCTATGATCGAGCTTAGAAGCCATGATACTAGTATGCAATTTTATTTTTCTTTCTCATGTGTTTTACTATTGTTCGTTTTGTGTTAGATAGTTTGCTCGAGGACAAGCAAAGACTTAAGTTTGGGGGTATTTGATGAGTGAGATTTATACCTGCGAATTAGATACTTTATGACATAAATAGTTGCCTAATCTCGTAGATTTTATATAGTTTTATATGATTATAGTGTTATTATGCTTAACTGATGCAATGCAGGGCTTATTAGGTCTTTCCCATGCTTTCAGGGCCAAAAGCAGGCATTTTACATGTGTACTATGCAACGCCATAGACATAGGCTTAAGCTTCAGCTCGCTGATGCACACACCTACGGTCCTTCTTGATGTCATTCGTATTTGTGGCGCCCACAATTCCTTCATGGACTCTTTTTATGGACGACCTCTCCGATATTTTGTGGATGGCGACATGGCTGCATGACGCCACCCCTAAGCTTTATTGCCCTTGCCCATGATCATGAGCTCAGGTGCCTAAAGCGAAGAGAAGGCTTGCTTTTAACCTAACTAAAGAAGGAAAGATATATATAAGCCAAGAAGCCTCTGCAGATAGATATATCTGATATCAGACATTATAGATCATAATATAGCTTAGTTCTCTCTCTTCTTTTGTACTTTCTCTCTCTAGTTCTTAGTTAATGTCTTTAAATATAGATTAGGGAGAAGTCTGGGATTTCCCTGGAGCAACAAGAGCAGTGAGCTACACGGATTGGAAAGCTTGATTTGAGCAGAATGCTTGGTGAGTGAAGGGCTTTGACTGAGTTTCCTCTTATCCATTTATTTCTTCTGATTTTGTAATCCATTAATGTTGTCTTTATTGCTACTTATAGTTTGTTCAATAGCTATGAACTGAGTATTTGCTCTAAGGTTATAATGGAACCCTTTGTTAGTTAAATTGACTGTCTTATCTCTTTGGTTGGCACCATATGGTTTGGTTTAATATATTCATGCTTAATGATTCTCTCTAAGACATTAGTGATGATTTTGGTAATTTATAGGATATTGAAAGAAGGATTATAGATTTACACCTAAATATATTGACACGTGATTATGGGTTTCAACTGCATAAGTTGTGCGTAGAATAGACATATATCTGTGCACCACATGCGACCTTGAGAACTTATGCTTAAATCCTTGTTATGATTAATTCGCATAGACATGTGTAGGATTGTATCTAGCTTGGATGTTCTTTTCTGTTCTATTCCCTATCGGATGGATCTGGAAGGGTTATGTTTGTGCATACCTCGACAGAGGTGTATGAGCACCTGTGTGTTCTCGGTCGATAAATTGTCATGACCATTAAGACCAAAGAGAGAAGGGTAGGAAGTTTAATGAAGCATAGCACGCCAGGTGTTCGACAGAATGCCTGTGTGGGGTGAATTTGTAACCTTAGCTTGTAATTCCTTTGATTATCATTCATTATCCATTTACTTGCTTTGATAATTATTTATACTTAGATTAATCACACTTCCGTTTATTGCTGTTCGAATAAGACTTTAGCGATACAAAGTCGGTACTTGGTATATATTAGTGATGGTTCCTCATGGGTTTGACACTTTCCTTATCACCGTATTACTTGTTAGACCGCGTATACTTGCGCGTGTCTAGTGATCGGTTTTCTGACCAACAGTGACATACTTCTTAAACAATTCATTCATATTAGAACTTAAAAACTTGAGCAATTCATGCGTTATAGCAACAATACGTCTCTATCACATATAACTGCTCACATACACTCACATTCATATTGGCATGGCCCATCTGCAGAGCAAGTCAGGTGGGCCATGCCAATATAATCTTGATATATATGAAATGATATAATGAGCGATTATATGTGATAGTAAACTTATTTTTATAGCAAAGCTTTAAACATTTAATGCATTATAGCATAACTGAATACTTATACAACCAACAAAGAGTGTATATAAGTCTAAAGTTTACACAACTGATAAACATTGTGTAAACTAAAGCATACATAAGGATTATTCATTAGAATATATCCACATTCTTAAAACTAACATTCAAGTGAAGATTGAATGGAGTTAGAATACTTGCCTTATTGGTCTTTAATACTTTAGCGTTAATCGCCCTTTATAAGTCCTACACATTTAATGCATATAAACATACCAATTAGCCATGTATAAATGTCACTCATGGTTTACATTAACTCTATTTCATATTTTATAATGTCTGTTTCATAATAATCGGAACACTATTTAAGTTCATTAACATTTGACTTAGTGTTTCGACGTTCGTACATCGTACGCCCGACTTTTCTAACCTGAACGCTTAACTAACATGCCATTATGTACAATTGCCACGTCCAATACATCTACCATTCCTTGGTTTACATTTCTATAGACTATTTCCAAAGTCCAATTTTTTAACTCAAAAATACTAGCCAAACATAGCTTGGCGCCATGGCGGTTTGAAGAAACCACCACGGTTTGCCTCCTATTGCACAACAATCCTAAAAAAGGCTCATTTTAGACCTTGATCCAGACCTTATCTCTCAATTCTTAAAGAATTAAAGTTGTAGGTATACTTCTTATCTTTCCAGATCATCCTGAATCACCTTAATTAGAGTTTATACGAAAGAGTTATGATCAATTTAGTAAAGCATGTTCGAACTGGTTTTGGCCTAACACTTGATCAGCGCCTAGGCACTCAAAATTTGCCTTGGGGTAGTGCCTAGGCACTTGGGAATAGATTCTGAGCACCGAGTCAAGTGCCTTGGCGCTCGACCTTGACAGTTGAACTTAAAATTTTCAACTCATGCAACCTTTTCTCCGCCTTCCTCACCGCTCCATAACTTTGTCATCCGATATCGAAATGAGTCCGTTCTTAAGCCATTTTCTTCCTTGAAACAAATTCTTCAAATTCCCCAAACAAAAATTTTGTTTAAGGTTCATTAATTAGTTGTGAAATTGGTCTGAAAGTCTCTCGGAAGCTATTTTTTCATTGAAAGACGTTTTAACAACAAATTTTTTAAACGTTACAACTAACACATCTGAAGTCAGATTGAGCTCATTCTTGAGCCTACAACTCACATTTTTGCCCAACTACATAACGTTTAGAAAGAAATAATTTTTTGAAAGCGTTAACTACCTATAAACTTGACCCGAAAAAGGGTACCAAGCTAGGGTCTTTTATACTTCACATATTTTACGAAAAAATTCGCCATAACTTCATTATAGAGTATTTTTCCTCCGTTCCACTTGGAAAATCTCGTCAACTCTCATAACTATGATTCCATCTATTCCGAATCAATCAACAACACATAGACAACATATATTAAGGTCCGTTTATATTCCATTAGTTAAATCTTTTCATCCTCAAGCATAAGCTTATGTTTTAATCTTTTGTTCACTTGTCAAGTATCTTTAGGGTAGTTTAATAAGATTAAATCCTTTAAAACCACCTTATAAATTCAAGGTCCATCATGACCTTTACTTATAACCAACCACCAACAACTATCAAACTCAAGGAAAAATAATTCAAAGAGATGAAGGGATAGGGTTCTAGGATTACCTTTTGTGTTCTTATACTTTAAATTTTTCAAGCTTCAATGGACAAAGATTGATCCTTGATAAAATTCTTCTCACCCTCTAATCCGACCCTCTCTCTCTCTCATTCAAGCTTTTAAGCTCTATTTTCTTGCTTTCTCTCTTCCTCTTTTAACACTTAGCAAATTTGATGAAAAGTGAAGAGAGAATGAATTAGTTTTGTATATATAAAACCTAATTTCCACTTCTTACAAGTTGTTCACCCAACTAAAGTCACACAAGGTCTTTCCCCTCATGTTTAGAAACTTACTAATGACCCATTTGAGTTAGCCCAATCAAACCACAATTAAACTAAGGTGAGTCATACATTGTGACTCATCTTTTGTCCCCTCCACCTTGCCATATTGCCGCCCCTCCTTGGCCATTTTTCCACTTCTCATTTTATTTAGATAAGATGAGTAACCACTTCAGTATCACACATGGGATAATGCCCAACACATTAGCTTTGGCTCCAAGTTTTAGGTTTTAACCCTAAGGCTTGGGCCATGGCTCAACCCTAAGCTAATTTATCCTCAACCCTTAGCTTTACCCTTGACTCAACCTTAGCCAAGCCTCTTTAACCTAAAGCTCAACCCTAGGCTTAAACCTTGGCTTAACCCTAGCCAATTTTCAAATTCTTTCCAAGCCTCAAAATTCTTTGATTAGTTAGTCCAACTAATTCTAGTTAAGCATTTTCTTATCTAGTTAGTTAATCTAACTTTATCGGTTACACTTTTGTAATCCGCTCAGTTAACTGAAAGATTAATTTTTGATTTTCGAAAATCTGATTTCGCTACTGATCTCCCTTTTTCAAAGAATTGTTCTTTAAAAATTATTTTTCAAAAAGAATGCAAAGTTGCATGGAAATGACATTCTTAAAATTGAAACAAGAGGACATGAGTTTTCTCTATTTGCCACAAAATTTAATAAGTTGGCAAGGTTTGCTCCTCATCAAGTTGATATGAAGGAAAGAAAGGCGCGGAGGTTTGAAGAGGGTTTAAAACACTAGTTTTATAGTAGAATGTCAGTGTTGCAGATTAACAATTTTGCCACCCTTCTAGAGAAGGCAATTATAGCTGAGAGAGGTAGTTAAGCCCTGATAAAGTACAATCAGGAAAATAAGAAGAAAAAATAATGGTGGGATGCAGGGGGATGTAAGGATCGCAAAAGATCGAATATCCTTGTAAATAGGAATTATAAGAAATTATTTAATAAAATGAGATTTTATTGATAATTTGAGTTTTATGTGACTTATGGTCATTATTTGATGGCACTACGAGTTATGTGAGCGTATAATAGCGTTTAGAGGGTAAAAATGGAAAAAATAAAATTTTCCACTAAAAGACGAAAATAAAAACATTATTTATAAAATGTAAAAAACACTAATAAACTTAATTTTTTGAGAATTTAGAATTTTGTTATAGCATTTAATTGAGAATGAGAGATGAAATCTTTAATAAAAGTTTTTTCGGGATAAAGCCGTAAAAACACTATTCACTCTAAAAATGCAAACTTGTTTTTTTGAATTTTCGAATTATGGCATAACGTTTATTCGAAAAAGGGGGATCGGTGACGAAATCGGATTTTCAAAACTTGAAAGTCAATTTTTTCGCTAACCAAGCATTTTACGAAAACATAACCAATAAAGTTAGAAAACCTAACTAAATGGGAAATGTCTAACTAGAATCTAGTTGGACTAACTGAGCCTAAGTTCTTCATGACTTGGTTAGAGAATTTAAGGCTTGGCTAATTTTAAGCCAAAAGGAAAAGAAAAAAGCTAAGCCAAGGGTTAAAGTGGCTTGGTTAAGTGTGAGCTAAGTGGGAAGCCAAGTGCAAGCTAAGGGTTTTATGGCTTGGCTATGTTAGGAAGCCATGGCTCAAGCCTTAGGAGAAAACCTAAGACTTGGAGCCAAAGCTTGAGCAAGATAAGATTTAGTCCATGTGATGGGAGCTAGCATGCTAGCACATGTTAGCACATGTTGGCACATGGGAGTGGGCACAAGGGGCCACATAGGGGGCATATAGGCCATAAGTGGCCAGGTAAAGAAGAGAGGAAAGGGAGGAGCATAAGTGATTTGCAAGATTTAGGTGGCAATAAGCATTATATGCTAGCTTATCTCCATAAGAGTTGCCTTAACCTTGCATAAGTTAAGTGGTGGGAGAGTGAGATAATTTCCCAACACTTAGTCATTTATCTTGTTTATCAAATTGCAAACAAAGAGAGAAAAAGAGAGAAAGAAAAAAGAAAGCAAAAGAGAGAGAGAGAGAAATAAAAAAGTGGCCAGACATAAAAGGCAAAGAGGAGAAGCAAGATCAAGGTTTAATCTAAGTTAAGAAGGAAGGAAGAAGAAAAGCTAGCAAGGTAAGATCATCCACCATTCAATTCATCCTTTTCTTTTAAGTATCTTATTTAATTATAAAGAGAAGTGAATGTTGGTGGTTGGTTATTTTGATAGATCATTGAAGGATCTTGGAGAGATAAGGTTTAAAGGTTTTATAATGTCAAAACACCTTAAATTGATATATGTCAAGCAATCCAAATGACTAAAAAGGTTAAGCCTAAGCATGATGATGGAAGAACAAGATAATAGTGGACTGTAAATGGACTTTCATAACTATTTGTCCATGTGTTGTTGTGTGATTTCAAAAGATGAAATCATAGCTATGTAATTTATGGATATATTTCATTGTAATCGAGGAAAAATAAGCTATAACCAAATTATGGCGAAGTACCAAGCTATAACTTCGTTCAAATAAGGAAACCCTAGCTTGGTACTTCGTTTGAACCAAGTTTACGGCTAGTTAATGTAAGACCCCAACTTCTTATAAATGAAATTAAATTTCCTCTATTTATTATTTTGAAATAGTAAGGGTTGATTTGATTAATGTGGTTAGTTATGGGTAAAATGAGCAAATATTTCAAATAAGCAAGTGGTTATAAAATATTCATTATTGTCGGGGAATATACGTTTGGTCGTGGAATATTCTTACCGCTTGGGGAATATTAAATGCGACGGCCGCAAATGATATGTGGGCCCCATGTAAAGCGATTGGATGAAGAAAGCGACAAGTATAAGTTGTTTATAAATATGGTAGTAGTTATTCACAATTATCTTTGTTGAAATACTAGGTGGTTAAAACACAAGAATATTGCGATATTGCACCAATTATTGATTCTTACAAAGAAGGCACTACTCAATAATTGTTACAGTAATTCTTGTTCAATATTTTATTTTATTGATTCAATAATTGCTACGTTGATATTTTATATTATTGTTGTTTCAATAATTGTCTACTACGATATTTTCCATTATCAGATCAATAATTCATATTATTTGAATAATATTATTAGATAGCATTATTGGCAATGTCTAGAAAGTTCTGTCTAAGGATAGGTTTGGTCACTTAATTGCGCGCCAGTAAGGAGAAATCCTTATTGGAAAGCCCCCTCTTTCCTAGGAACGGCCTGGTTGTCGATATTGTGATTCTGTAATATTATTTGTGAATAATTAATTATTGATTTATATGATAAGGAAAATATTCATTTTATGTGAATATAGATGGAGAAAATTTTTAATGTGACAATTGTTGAAAATTGCTATTTTATCTTTTCTGATAAAATAATTCATTTAAATATATTATTATATTATAATAATATAATAATGGTGATATTTTACAATGAATGTGTGATATATGAATAAATGAGGAAGAAGAGTATTTTTGTTACAAAAATTGTTTAAAACATGTTAAACATGTTTGTGGGCCCATTTCTTGGCTGAAATTTGATTATAGCCTATAAAATCGTTCGTTTGTGGATTTCGGTCAACTTCTGCTTGGAATTTGGAAAAACTTAAAACTACAAAGTTGTAGAGAATTGAATTTCCTATGGAATGGACATAAGATTCGAATTTTTCTGATAAAAGGGCTATTTATTATGAATTATTAAAGTTCCAGAATAATTGATTTTTGAAGTTTTAATTATTTTTTTTAAGAAAAACGTTTTTATTATGTTGGTGGGCCCCACTAGTATTGAAAGCATTTGAATTCAGTTGGTCTAAGGTGTGCGTAGGAATTTTATTAAAATAATAATATTTTATTAAATTTTTACGCTTTTTGGTGTTCTAAGCAATTTCTATAAATAGGTGCTTAGGTTAGAATTGAAAATCATACTAGAAACAAGTTTTCTCTCTCTTTCTCTCTATATTATCGAGCGTATTCTTGTGAGTATTTTGATACTTTGAGTGTTGCTTTATCGGTGCAAGTTCCTTCAAAGACTATATCCGATATTCGATCCAAATATGGTCTTTTCGAGGTAAGGGATGTTATTTTTTTTATAAATGATATTATTTCTTTCAATATCATTATGCTGAAATATTGGTAAGATTTTTCTTGTGAAATTCTTGTCTTTTAGTGTCGGGGTTTCTATTTACGTATACGACACTATTCACGTATACGACACTATTCACGAATACGACACTATTCACAGAAAAATTAAAATTTTATTTTTTGTCCAAAATATCTATTATGGATACTAGCTTTGATTATATCCATGTTTTGATCATTCTTGAATTTTACTTCACTATGGTTATTTATGAAGTATTTTTGAATTTGGGCTGTTTAAAGTACGAATCCTTATTATTTGTTCTTTTTGTTTCTTTGGATTCATTTTCTTTAAAATATTTTTCATCATCCTCGGTCCTAAATGATGATATTCTTTGAATATCTTTGGCGATGAGTGCAAAGATGGTTGATTTTCTTATGAATATCTTTGGCGTAGTAGTGCAAAGATGTACAGTGTTGAGATGAACATGACCAACTGATGAATATCTTTGTCCTATAGTGCAAAGATGAATATTTGATTCAAAATATATATTGATTGATGTTACAGGCATAAAATATTGATGATAAACTTTTAAATTCATAGAAGAAAGTAGATTTCATTCTCTACGTAACTCTTCTAATGAATTATTATTTCAAATCACGAATATTGATTTAAAACTTGTTGTCTACATTGTATTCTATCGATTTTTCCTGTTGAGGACTAACGATAATTTGTTCTATGTTATCTTAGTCATAATATTCTTTACTGGGCTAGTTGAGGTCACCCTTTTCCTTTTTGTTCCATTTTTCTTTTCAGGAGGCGAGAATGTAGCGAGTACTAGTTGGGGTATGGAATGAAGGTTCTAGAAAGTCGTTTTAGTAGTCCTCACTATTTTATAAAATAGTGTATCAATAATTGTAATGAGGACTTATTTGAGTGTTGATATTGTCTAGAAGACAATACTTGTTTTTAAACTCACAATTTATGCGTTGTCGTATTTTGCACGACAATTGTATTAATAAAGTCGTAGTTGTTTCTGTACCATGTATTTGGCGACTCAGAATGGGTGTTGTATACCTATTTTGGGGGCGTCATAGTTAATGTCTTCAAAAAATTATTTATTTATGAGAGATATATGATTGGGTGAATATATGAACCGTGGGCTCAAGAATGAGTTCAATCTGACTTCAGATGAACAAGTTATGAAGTTTAGAAAATTCGACGTTGAAAATATTTTTCGGTGAAAAATGGCTCCGGAAGGAGTTTTGAGCCAATTTTCCAACAAGTTAGAGACCTGTGAAAATTTTTCTGTCTGAGGGGATTTGAATAATTTGTTACAAGGAATAAACAGACACGAGAATTAGCTCATTTCGATATCGGATGAGTAAGTTATGATGTGTCAAAGTAAGCATGTTCAAACTGTGCGAAATCAAAAATTTGGCTAAGTTTGGAATAGTGGACAGAGGCTTCAGAGTCTTCGGCTTTGGCCAAAAGATTATTTGAGAGTTGGCTACTCTGGATCCCTAGAGTTCAGAGCCGTCGGCTCTTAGGCAAAATTGAGAGCTGTCAGTTCTGGATCCGCAGAAGGTTAAAAAGTCTGGACATCCTTTAGTAAATTGGTCATAACTCTTTTGTATGAACTCGGATTGAGATGATTAAAGATGGTACGAAAACATAAGGAGTATACTTACAACTTTAAGTTTTGAGAGCCGAGGTCGGGATTAAAGCCTAAAATGGGCATCGTTAGGACAATTGTGCAATAGGAGGCAAACCGTGATGGTTTCTTTTGACCATTGTGGTGCCGACCATGTTTGACTAGTATTTCTGAGTTCTAAACATTAGAAATTGGAAATATAGTCTAAAGAAAGGTAGAACAAGGAATGGTAGATGTATTGGACGTGTTAATTGTACGGAATGGCGTGACGGTTAGGCATTTAGATTAGGAAAGTTGGGCGTATGACGTACGAATGTCGAAACGCTGAGTCGAATGTTATTGAACTTAAATGGTTTTTTGATTCTTATGAAATGGACATTATAAAATATGGACTAGAGTTAAAGTAAACCATGAGTGATGTTTATACGTGGCTAATTGGTACGTTTGTGTGCACTGAATATGTAGGACTTACAAAGGGCGATTAATGCTAAAGTATAGAAGACGCTTGAGGCAAGTACTCTAACTCCATTTAACTTCTGTTTTGAATGTACTTTTTTAGAACTTATATGTATATTCTTTTGAATAATTCGTATGTATGCTATGTTTTGCACATTAATTGGATATTGTGTAAAATTCCAGATTTATACACACTCTTTGTTGGTTGTATAAGTGTTCATCTATGCTATAATACATAAATTGTTTAAAACTTTGCTATAACGCATGAAATGTTTATGTTTTCAAGTTCTGATATACATGAAATGTTTAAGAAGTATGTCAATGCCATTTGTATTGGCTAGACACATGTTAAAACCTTTCAATGATCTAAATATGATCTTTTGAATTGTTTTTGAGTTTAAGTAAAGTCTCCAAGACAATTTCTACTTGGTACGGATTCAGTCTGAGAATGAACAACCCTAATATTGGGAGAAAATATTTTATGTTATCAACATGTAATGTCGAGTGATGGAAGAACGCAAATTAAGTCGTTCGCCATATAGTATTGATCAATTCAGGGTACAATGGGTTGATCACCTAACGTACTCGCGAGTCATGACTGTTTACAGCGGAATAGCTGTTCAAACCCTTTTGAAAACAATATGAAAGTTCGAGGTCTTATGACCGCTCAACTAAAGTCAGTACGTTATTTCAAAAATATTTTTTTAAAAACAAAGGAAGTAATTTCCTATCATTTGAAATCTCTGCACAACTTTTGTTCAGTTTTTGAAGGTTTAGAAGTATGAAAGCATGATTCTTGATTTTATTATTTTATATGCAACTATTATACTTGTTGGGCATGTAAATGCTCATTCTTGCTTTAAATCAAATGTTTTCAGCAAAAATTGAGCATATAAAAGGACAATGATGAAGGCAAGTTAAATTCTTAAAGGGATATGGATCTTATCTGTAATAGATAGGTTTGTTGCAAATAATTAATATGTTAATTATCATGTTTCCAAGATTTAAAGGTCTTTGAACCAGGGAATGTAATAATAGGACTTTAATAGCTAGTAACTACCTTTCTATTAGGTATGAATGCATGAATATGTATGTTTATGTTTAGTACTGTGGAGCACCATATCCAAAGTTTAAAGGAACTCAGATTTAGGGGCGTCACAGGTTGGTTTTAAAGTTGTAGGTTAGAAACCTTAAGTGGAGGCACCTTAGGCTATAACCTTGAGAAGATGGAGAAGTTAAAAGGTCGAAGAAACTTAAATAGAGTTTGTTAAGAGATGAATTAAGGAAATTCATCAGTTAAAAGTCTAAAGAAGTTAGTGGAAAGATAAACTCAGAAAGGGAGAAATACGAGAAGGTAGTATAAAGATTAACTCAGAAAGAGTTGTAAAAGATAAATTGAGGAAATTTTTAGATAAAAGTTGAAAGAAGTAAATATAACATAAAATAAATTGTTATCTGTATTAGTAAACAATAATTATTGTTATGTACTAATCAAAGTAATATATTTGATTGTAGATGTGACTAGAGCTGTTCACTCAATGAGCAAGGAGCTGCTCGCTCCACATGAGTTACTACCCAAGACGAAATCGATTGTGGTAATAGAGAATGGTCTAGGTATAGATCTTTAGTTTTAAGATGACATGAAAAAGGAAGTGTTGGCTGAAGTAACTTATAACAAAGCGTCTGAAGATGCATATTCCGATAAGATATTTGAAGATGAACCTATGGTGGACTTAGGAAATGATTATGAAGAGTTCTAGAACTGGAACTCAATGAGGAAGAGGAAATAAATTCCAAGGAGTCTCAAATAGAGTCAGAAGTAGAGTCAAAAGTGCATCAGAAGCTGCAAATGAGCAATTAGTAAAGGAAGTTCAAGACTTGAAGCATAAGGTGTTTTTCTTAGAAGAAATGTGGGAGAGAGAAAGATTATTGAATGATTAATTGGAAAAGGGCGTTAAGTGAGTTGACGGAAGAGCGTGATGAGTTAAATGTGCATATTAACAAGATAGGAGCTGAAAGTAAAGATACCCTACGAAAAGGGTAGCTGTAAAACTCCAACTTTTATGAATAAAGATTAATTTTTCTCAAAATATATTTTTGAATATTATGGCGTGGATTTGATATAATGTTATAGTTGTGGGTAATATTTACAAATTTTGAAAAGTAAGCAAGTTGTTATAAAAATTCGATTTGTCAGGGAATATTCGTACGACGACACAATCATTAGTGGATCCCACAACAAAATTATTGTCGGAGTTAGAAAATGACATAAATATCTTTTTATAAAAATAAAGGCAAAAGTTTTACCGTTAAACTGTTGAAATACCCGGTGGTAAAAGTACAGTAATATGCGTGGTTGCATAGTAGCACACGGTATTGATTATTGATGCTTACGTGAGAAGTCACTCAGTTATACTCAATTATTGCTACAGTAATTACTGCATGAAATCTCTCATATTATTGATTCAATTATTGTCATAGTATCATCTGCATAATATTTATATTATTAAATTAATAATTGAGACAACAAATTTATTCATATTATTATTTGCATTATTGACGATGTCCAGAAAGTTTTGTTGAGGAAAGGGGTTTGGTCACCTAATTGCGCGCCATCAGGGAGAAATCCTTATCGGAAAGCTCCCTCTTTCTTGGGAATGATTTGGTTATTAAATATTACGAGTTATGATATTAATGATGAATAAGTTCATGTTGATTAAAGATGAAATTATTGATAAAAAATATTTCCATTGTGTTGGGATTGTTATTGTTAGTGGAAAACGACATTTATTTCGATAATAATTGATTTCAGGATGTTAAATTTACCAAACGGGCAATTAATCGGATAAACAAATAATTAATTGCTATTAGTTCACATCTGTTGGTTCACATGTATTGAACTATTGATTCATATGCATGTACTATTAGGGGATATGGTGCAAGATTGATAATACTTGAAGGATTAAATTAAAAATGGAGGTAAAGATGAGGGTACCATACTGTAATAATTCGAGCACCTAAACATGCAATTATCAAAACTATGTTTTCCTATAAATAGAAGCTCATTTCTTTTTTCATTCTCACCAATTCACTAAGACTCACAAGAGCAATTACAGAGAGAGAAGCTATAGAGAGAAAGAAGAAGAGTATTTTGCTACTTCACTATTGCAGTATCCAACCTTCTACTAAGGTAAGAGGTATTATTTATTTCATATTCGCTTACGATATTATTTTTCGTATTCGTAAGAAATTTTATTTCGTTCAATATTCGCAAGAAATATTATCTTCATTTAATATTCGTAAGGAATATTATCTTCGTTCAATATTTAAAAGGAATATTATTTTCGTTTAATATTCGTAAGGGATATTATTTTTGTTTAATACTCGTATGAAATAATATTTTCTTCCATACTCTGTAGTATATAGGTAATATTATTTCATTTCGTATTCCTACTTCTACACTCATTTTGTTAAAGTATTGCTTTTATACTCCGTGAAATTAGTAGAATATCCTTGAAATTTGCACTTCATCTAGTATCGTTTCACAAAGATATTTTTCTGAATATTTTTTTTAAATTTTAAGCTTTTCATGTTGGAGTACTATTCATAAATACGGAACTATTCATAAATACAGTACTATTCACAAAGTATTATTCACGGGATACTATTCACAAAGTATTATTCACGGGATACTATTCATAAAGTACTATTCCTGAAGTACTATTCATGAGATACTATTCACTCGGGTACTATTCACCCGGGGTACTATTCATAACAAAAATTAATTTCTTTTCTGTCCAAATTATTTTTGATACAATATTATTCTTGAATTTTACTCTACAAAGCAGTATCATGTTGACAATTTGGACATTATTGAATTCTGGATAAATTAAATTTAAATTTTTTAAAATTTATCCTTTTCTTTCATTTAATTGAATTCTTATATCATTGTTATCATCCTCATGCTTAAATTATGATGAAAGTTATCTTTTGCTCGTAGTGCATAGATGGACTGTTGATTGGTATGATTATGACTAGGGATTATTCGGTATAATCATGACCCGTAATGATGTGGTAAAAGTCTTCATTGGCCCGTAGTGCATTGATGGACCGTTTTTGGCATGATCATGACCATTGGTGATTACACGAATATCCTTGACCCGTAGTGCATGGATAATTTAGTGATGTAGATTATTTATTGAGCTGAGTCTCAGCGATAAAATTGATGATAAACTTTTTAAATCATAGAAGATAGTAGATATCATGCTCTACTTGACTCTTCTAATGAATTGCTTGTTCCGCTGCAGTTAAACTTGTTGTTTATTAGTTTAACACTGTTGAAGGCTAATGATAATTTATTCTGCATTATCTTAGTTATAATATTTCTTACTGGGCTAGTTGAGCTCACTCTTTTGCTTTCATTGTTCTCCTCAGGAAATGAGAACGTGTTGCCTAATTTCTTAATATCACTTTAACACACAAGCATACGCGTTCAATTGTAATAATCAGCAAGCAAGGATATCGTTCCCACGAGGAAATAGACTAATATTTATCAATTACTAATTCCAATGCAATTAATCCTATTTTAAACTACGAAATATATTTTTTTTTCTGATTTGAAAGTTAAACTTAACAAAACTAATAATTAAAATCAGAATTTCACAAGAATACCTGCAGATTTAATAGGTTAAGATTACAACTTCCCTTGGTATTTCATTTAAATCAATTTACTTCCCATTTAAATCAATTAATTAATATGAATCATTATCCAAGAATGCTTTATAAAATTCACGCACTTTTTCCAAAAACATGTGAACAAATCCTCCTAACTCCGATCCTTAATACATAGAATTACAAGGAACACCCTAGTTAATTAATTCACTATATTCCTATGTGAATCATGTTAATTAGGGTTTTACGCACAAATTCTTTCAGTGGATACAAAAGACATATAGGTATATTCCTATCCTACATGCTAATCAGATTATATGAACAGATGTTATCATATCCAGATCTCAATCTATACTCCATCTTCCAATTTTATATAGATTATCACAGTAATTATTGGCCAAATAATTAATCAATAAACATAAGATATGGTAAACAATTCAATAAAAACCAACTTTCATTTAATAGGAAGATTTAATTTAAACTACATACCAAGTTTCGTTGAAATCTTAATGAAAATTTAGTTCATAATAATAATAAAGAAAAACATCATCCAGATTAATAATCCAAACATCTCAAATAATTACAAAAGATAAAACTAGAGAAGAGAAGAAGAAACTCTGAATTTGCTCCAATACTCTCTCTTTGATCTTCAACCCTTGCAATCCTCCTTTGTGTTTTTCTTCATTGTTCTCTGAAATTATCTTGATAATTTCCATGATACGTCTTTTCTAAAGTCTTCTCCTATTTGTATTTGTCTTCGCCCTCATTCAGATTCCTTTTTAGCTTCAAAAACCCATTCAGCAGTAGAAAAATCCCTCTTTAGCCGCACATGAACGCCTAGGCGCTCAGCCCAGGTCATTTCCAAGTACCTAGGCGCTTTACCAGGACCACATAATTACAAAAATGCCACTCAGCTCTAATTTTAATGATTTTTTATCCTTTTCTTCTCCCAAATGATCAATTTGTCCCTCCAGCTCCATCCTATAATAAATAAACACAAAAACACATAAAAAGATACTAAAAAGATAACAATAATTAAGTTTAATAATATTGGATTCATAGGTATAAAACCTACTCATCAGAACGTAGCCGGGATTAGTCGGGGAACGAAGTGATGGTCCGAGATGGTGGATATAGTAGTCCTCACTATTCTATGAAATAGTGCGATAATAAATGTAATAAGGACTCCATTTGAGTTTGAATATTATCTAGTAGACAATATTCGTGTAAAAACTCTCAGCTACGCTTTTGTCGTATTGTATAAAAGAAGTTTGTATTTGATATATGTACCAAGTATTTGGCGACTCAGAATGGGTGATGTATACCTATTTTGGGGGCGTCACAGTTGGTATTAAAGCTTAAGGATATGATCCCTGGCTGAGATGTGAGACTAGAACTAGGAGGGGAGAGACGGGTTAATCCTTCGCTAGTATGACTTACCAAAGTTATTTGTTATTTAATTGGTCGGTCAGAGTATAGGGATAATATGTGGCATGTCAATTAACCCTTGTTTTGTGGTAGTGTTTGAAAATGGCATTTGAAAATGTTGAGATAAGCAATGAAGCACATGAGTGAGTCACCAATGATCAATACCCAGGATAATGTGCATCAAGAAGGAAATAATCCTCAGGTAAACAACAACACTGACCAAATGATGAACGATGGGATGTTTAGAGGCTTTATGCAATTTATGCAACATCAGGTGAGAGAGACTCCTGTTCAAAATGCAGGTGGAAACATTGACAACTCTTGGATGGTCACTGCTAAGCAGTTCAAGGAGCTGGGACCACCAGAGTTTTTGGGAAAGCCAGAACCACTTAAGGCAGAGACGTGGATAAAGCAGATCACCAAGATATTTGATTTCTTGGGATGCTCCAAGGAGCAAAAGGTTCCCTTTGCCACCTTCATGTTGAGAGGAGCGGCAGATTACTGGTGGGAATCTGTAAAATGTACTCAACTTGCCACACTAAAGATGTCTTGGGAGAAGTTCCAAGAACTTTTCAACAAAAAGTATTTTCCCGAAAGTATTCGTCACATGAAGGAGGTGGAGTTCATCAAGCTGGAGCAAAACAATATGACCGTATCACAGTACGAGGCTAAATAATGAGGAGCGTATGACGCGGATGTTTCTAAGAGGTTTGAAACCCGAAATACGTCAATACCTCATTTCTCACAAACTGTGTTTGTATTAAGATGTTGTAAATAGGGCTCAGTTATTGGGGCGCGATAATGAGTTAACCCAACCAAGAGATAGCATCCGACAAAATGATAATACCAGTGGTAGTAGTCATCGAAGCGGTGACAACAAACGTGGAGGGAATCAACATGCTAGAAATGGTAACCACTTCGGTGGTAATCATGGCCAAGATAATAGAAGTGGAAATTTCAAGAAGAGGAGATTCAATAATGATGGAAAGACGTCAGTACCAACAACCATTGTTAAGGAAGGAGAACGACCACCAATCGTATTCTTCAAATGTGGAGGGGAGGGACACATCAGTCCAAACTGCACGATGCAGTCCAAAGTATGTTATAATTACAAAAGAGAAGGTCACCTAGCTTGATTTTATTGTGCAGCGAAGCCAAGTCCAGTTGGGATGGTGACACCATATGTCATCCTAGACAAGACAAAATCGGTAGTTTAAGAAAAAGCGTTTGTTGTGACCTCCCAAAAAGTGAGGAACCCAAATGAGGTTATCACAGGTAAGCTAATCATAAACTCTTGCGAAGTCTATACCTTTTTTAATACCGGTTCTACCCATTCTTTTATTTCTCCTAATTGCGCTCAATGTTTAAATTTAACCCTGGAGAAATTAGACTTTGACTAATTTGTTAAAACTTCGTTGGGAGAAACCTTCATTACATCCACTATTTATAAGTCTTGTATTATTCAAATCGACAACCACACATTACCTGTCGATCTCATCTCCTTGAAAATACTTGCATTTGATGTGATTTTAGGGATTGATTGGTTAACTACTCATCATGCTAAAATTGATTATTTTCGTAAGGTTTTTAGTTTTCATATTCCTAACCAACCTATTATGAAAATTCAAGCAACCAAAGCACTAAAGTCAATCACTGTCATATCAAGCCATAAAGCTATTCGTTTATTGAAAAACGGATGTCAAGCTTTCTTAGCCCATGCCACAGATTTAAACAAAAATATGTCAGATTTGACTGATATTTCTATTGTTAATAAATTTCCTGACGTATTTCCTGAAGAACTTCCTGGCTTACTCCTAGAGCGTGAAATCGAGTTTTGTATTGACCTTGAGCTCGGTACAAAACCCATTTCTAAAGCCCCATATCGAATGGCTCCTATTGGAGTTAAAAACCCAACTACAGGAATTGTTAGACATCGGTTTCATTCACCCTAGTCCTTGGGGTGCTTCTGTTCTATTCGTAAAGAAGAAAGATGGAAGTACGCGACTTTGTATTGACTATTCGAAGTTGAATCATGTCACCGTTAAAAATAGGTACCCGTTGCCTCGCATTGATGACCTATTTAACCAGTTGCAAGGCGCCAAATTCAAAGATCGATCTTCATTCCGGACATCATCAATTAAAGATTAAAATTGATGACATTCTAAAGACTGCTTTCAGAACTCGGTACGGGCATTACAAATTCCTAGTCATGTCTTTTGGATTGACTAATGCTCATGCTGCCTTCATGGATATGATGAACCGATTATTCAAGGAATATTTAGATCATTTTTTAGTCGTCTTTATTGATGACATCCTCATATACTTCAAAAGCCGTGAAGATCATGAGCAACACTTGAGGCTGATACTCCAAAGGCTTCATGAAAACAAGCTATATACCAAGTTGAAGAAATGTGAGTTTTGGCTTGAGGAAGTAGCATTCCTTAGGCACGTGATATCAAATCACAAAATATTTGTTGACCCAGCAAAGATTGAAGCAATTCAAAGCTGGGAGCAACCTAAGTCAGTGACCGAAGTACGTAGCTTTCTTGGCTTAGTTGGTTATTATCGGAGATTAGTAGAAGGGTTTTCTCGAATCGCTACTCCATTAACTCAGCTGACTTGAAAATATACAAAATTCGGTTGGAGCGAAGAATGTGAGAAAAGGTTTTAAAAACTCAAGAGGAGACTCATTTCAGCATATGTTCTGACAATACCATCTGGTTCGAAGGGATTTGTCATATACAACGATGATTCAGGAAAAGGTTTAGGATGTGTTCTCCTGCAATATAGGAAAGTCATAGCATATGACTCACGACAATCTCAAAGAATATGAGAGGAATTATCCAACTCATGATATAGAGTTGGCTGCTATCGTTTTCGCGCTTAAAATCTGGAGGCATTACCTATATGGGGGAGAAAGTGGAGATCTATACGGATCATAAAAGCCTCAAATATTTCTTCACCCAAAAGAAACTCAACATGCAGCAATGACGTTGGCTGGAGTTGTTGAAAGATTATGATCACACCATTCAATACCATCTTGGAAAAACAAACATAGTAGCTAACGCATTGATTAGAAGATCATATGCGGGTATAAGTGCGATATTGTCAACGCAAATGCCAATTTTGTATGACTTACAAAGGATGAAGATAGAGCTAAAGACTCTAGGGACCCACGTGATGATGGCAAATATACGAGTAGAATCAACTTTAATATATTAAATTATAGTTGCTCAAGCTACAGACCTGGAGCTGATGCGTATGAGGAAGAAAGTACAAGAAGGTGCTATTTCGGAAGCAAGAATCGATGAAGAAGGAATACTTCGAGTCAACTCCAGACTTTGTGTTCCTAACGACTCTGACTTGAAGTATAAAATTATGATGGAGGCGCACAACACACGGTTTGCAATCCATCCTGAGAGTACCAAAATATATCATGATCTTCGACATACATTTTGGTGGAGCATTATGAAGAGAGAGATAGAGGAGTTTATCTCAAGGTGTTTAACTTGTCAACGTGTCAAGGCGGAGCATCAAGTGCCAAAAGGTCCATTGCAATCACTTGAAATTCCAGAATGAAAGTTGGAGCGCATTACCATGGACTTCGTTACTGGTCTTCCCAATGTTTCTCAGGGCATAGATGCGATTTGGGTCATTATCGATAGACTAACCAAGTCTGCTCATTTCTTACCTATACGAGAAACTTATTCACTTGAACGTCTTGCTCGTATGTACATAAATGAGATTGTAAGACTACATGGTATGCCAGTATCCATAGTTTCTGATCGAGACCCAAGATTCACTTCATGATTTTGGGTTAGTTTGCAAAAAGTTATGGGCACGGATGTACGATTCAGTTCGGCATATCATCCTTAAACGGACGGGCAGTCGGAGAGGACTATTCAAACTCTTGAAGATCTATTAAGACCCTATGTCATTGACTTCAAAGGAAGTTGGGATAAGTTCTTTCCATTAGTGGAATTCTCCTACAACAAAATTTATCAAGCAAGTATTGGTATGGCTCCATTCGAGGCGTTGTATGGATGCATGTGTCGTTCTCCAGTATGCTGGGATGAGGTGGGTGAAGCAACGTTGTTGGGATCAAAATTGGTACGCATGACTACGGAAAAGATTCAAATGATCTGGAAATGTATAAAGACGTCACAAGATCGACAAAAGAGTTATGCTGATCTTCATCGAAAGGACGCTGAATTCAATGTTGGAGATCATGTGTTGTTACGTGTGGCTCCATGGAAAGGAGTTACGAGATTTGGAAAGAGAGGAAAGCTCAATCCTCAATTCATTTGGCCATTTAAAATCCTCGACCGAGTAGGAATTATGGCATATAGACTCGCCTTACCGCCAAGTATGTCTCGTGTTCATAATGTTTTTCACATATCTTTGTTACGTAAATATGTGAAAAACCCGAACCACATTATTGATTTAGAACCGGACGAAATAGCGGAAGATTTAACGTATGAAGAGGTACCTGTTAAAATCTTGGATAAGAAGGAACATATTCTACGCTCCAAGGTTATACCTCAAGTCAAAGTTTTGTGGAGAAACCACGATGTTGAGGAAATAACCTGGGAGTTGAAATCTGAAATAAAATCAAGGTATCCTCACCTCTTCAACATACCAGGTACGTACCCAAATTTCGAGGATGAAATTTCATAAGAAGGGGAGGTTGTAAGACCCCAACTTTTTTGAATAAAGATTAATCTTTCTCGAAATATATTTTTAAATATTATGATGTGGATTTGATATAATGTTATAGTTTAGGATAATATTTACGAATTTTACAATGTAAGCAAGTTGTTATAAAATATTCGATTGGTCGGGGAATATTTGTAACGACCCCAAATTTCATACAATTTAATTATCGCTTTCGGTAGTTAATAATACATCTAATTTCTGATTTTACATCATTATTCGATGTTAAACTTAATAATATGTGGAATAATTTAAACTTTTCTATCTTCTTGCTTTAATTCCCTGAATCAAAACCTTTATCATCTACATGTCTTTGAATAAATCTTATTTTATGATTCGCTTCATCACAGTTATTATATAAAATTTTACATTTCAATCTGATAACCTTTGCATATCAGATAACTCAAAATTTAACTTTACAACTCAACATAAAACTATCTTTGTAACAATCCAAGATTCTATTAGTTGTAATTTAAAATATTTATTAAATGAAATAAATATTTTATTGATGTGGTTATTATTAGTAAATATTTATTTGATGTGATTGTTGTTACTAAATATTTATGAATTAATAAAATTCTAAATTAATGTAATTTATAATTTAGAGAGTTATAATATAACATGAGATGTTATATTGTTGTTTTGATTTAATAATTTAAGATGGTATGTTAAATTATTAAATAAAATTATAATGAGATTATAATTTTGTGATATTTGTTTAAGTGGAATATTTATTTAAAATATAGTATGTATAATTAATTTATTTGATTAATGTTGGATATGTAAATCTAAATAAATAATATGTGATTATAAATTATAAACCTGAATTATTTATTAAAATAAATTAAAGTAATTTTTAAATTTAATTACCCAAACAAGGCTTAAAATATTAAGTCTTTAAGTGATATTTGTTTAAGTGGAATATTTATTTAAAATATAGTATGTATAATTAATTTATTTCATTAATGTTGGATATGTAAATCCAAATAAATAATATGTGATTATAAATTATAAACTGAATTGTTTATTAAAATAAGTTAAAGTAATTTTTAAATTTAATTACCCAAACAAGGCTTAAAATATTAAGTCTTTAATTTTTAAAGAGTTTTTGCCAAACAAAGCCTTATGGCTTTTTATTATATTATATTATCATTGTGCCAGAATATTAACTCTATTTTTATCGATTATGTATCCAATCATTATTTATCAGTACAATATTATTGTATAAATCAGATATTTATTCTGTTCGTTAATGTGACGCCCCCAAAATAGGTATACATCACCTATTTTGAGTCGCCAAATACATGGTACAAAATACAAATACAATCTTAAATATACAACAAGAGCTGTGAGTTTTAATATAAATATTGTCTTTTAGACAATATCCACTCTCAGAATAAGTCCTCATTACATTTATTATCACACTATTTTATAGAATAGTGAGGACTACTAAGACACCATCTCGGACCGTCACTCCGTTCCCCGACTAGTCTCGGCTACGTTCTCATTTCCTGAAGAGAACAGTGAAAAAAAGGGTGAGCTCAACTAACCCAGTAAGAAATATTATGACTAAGATAATGCAGAATAAATTATCATTAGTCTTTAACAATGTTAAACTGATAAAATATAATAGACATCAAGTTTAAGCTGCGGTGAACAAGCAATCCATTAAAAGAGTCAAGTAGAGAATAAAATCTACTATCTTTTATGATTTAAAAGTTTTTCATCACTTTTATCATTTGAGACTCGACAATAAATAATCCACATCATCCCCAGACTACGACCAAGAATATTCATTAGTATCACGACCATAAATTATCCATGCACTACGGGCCAAGGATATTCGTGTATTCATCAATGGTCATGATCATGCCAACAACTATCCATCAATGCACTACGGGCCAATGAGGACTTTTACCATATCATTTATAACATTACGGTCATGATTACACTGAATAATCCATGGTCATAATCATACCAAGTCCATCTATGCACTACAGGCCACAGATGACTTTCAAAAAAAAATATAGACATGAGGATGATGACAATAATATAAGAATTTAATAAAACAAGTTCAAGAATTAATTTATTTAGGAACTAATAACGTCCAAATTGTCAACATGATACTTCTTTGTAGAGTAAAATTCAAGAATGCTCAGAAGAATATTTCCATGAAAAAATACTGGATGAAGCGCAAATATCAAGGATATTCCACTAATTTCATGGAGTATAGAAGTCAAAACTTTAACCAACTGAGTATAATAAAGAATGGAATAACAAAAGAAATCACCAGTCTACGATAGACCCTTGCAGGTGAGTTATTCTAATAGAATAATAAAAAAGCGGAACCAGTCCCGGCGTAAAAGCGTATATATAGGATATTCAACAGAATAATAAAAAGCGGAACCAATTCCGCGTAAAAGCATATGATGAGGATATTCCAGCGAGAATAATAAAGACGAAACCAGTCCGGCGTAAAATGCACAAACATGATATTCCAAATGAATAATAAAAAATAGAATAATGAAGAATTTCACCAAGTATAGTATCTGAGTTATTCCAATGAGAATAATAAATAATGGAATAATGAGAATAATTTCACCAAGTATAGGGTAGGCAGCGATATCTGAGTTATTCAACGAGAATAATAAAGAATGGAATAATGGAAGAATTTCACCAAGTATAGGGTAGCCCACGTATACATGTTATTCCAATGAATAATAAAGAATGGAATAAATGAAGTTCTCTTCATGAATACAAAAGAAATAATACCCCTTACTAGTAAAAAGCTGGATATAGGAGTAGTGAAGTAGCGAGAATACTTTTCTCTTTTTCTCTCTATAGTTTTCTCTCTCAGAGTTTCAAAGTGAATTCGTAAGAAATAATGAAGGAATGAGCTTCTATTTATAGAAGAATGGACTGAATAGTAACTAATCCATGAACGGTCCAGATTGATTTACTTTTAAATGGACGGTCAAGATTGATTAATAAAAAAAACAAAATCTTTTAAATAAAAAATACTATATATATATATATATATTATATTAAATATATATATAGCATGTGTCAAAAATTTTCACGGAATACATTCCCGTGATCATCTTTTTTTTCTTCCATATATATATATATATAATATATATAACATACCTATATCATATAATATATAAACATATATATATATATATAATAATAATAATAATAATAATAATAATAATAATAATAATACTAATAATGATAACTCCCTCCTGACCTTTTCTCTCACCCCTCCCCGCGACATCCATTTGAAAACAATCTCCCAACAATTCAATTTTCCACATATGGGCCCCATATATGGGCCCACCTTTATAATATTAAATAACTTTCTACCGATTATTTTGAAAAATGGGTAAATTGGGGGGGGGGGGTCCAAAAATACAACAAATACTTCATGAAATCACCTCAATATTTTTAACAACATTTATCATCATTATTATAATTCACAATATTAATAGACCAGGTCGTTCCCAAGAAAGAGAGGGCTTTTCAATAAGGATTTTTCCCTATTGGCGCGCAATTAGGTGACCAAACCTCTCCTTGGCAGAACTTCTAGACATCGTTAATATTTCAAATAATAATATTAACAACTTTGTTATCTCAATTATTGATTTAACAATATATAAAATATTGACAATAATTGAATCAAATAACGTGAGATACTATGCAGCAATTACTGTAGCAATAATTGAACAAAACTAAGTGACTTCTCACGTAAGCATCAATAATCAATACCGTGTGCTACTATGTACTATGTAACCACTCGTATTACTGTACTTTTACTACTGAGTAGTTCAATAGTATTAACGGTAAAACTTTCGCCGTTATTTTCAATAAAATATTTTTTTGTGGTTTTCTCAATCCGACAAAAATTCTGTTATGGGGTCCACCAATGATTGCGCCGTCGTACGAATATTCCCCGACCAATCGAATATTATATAACAACTTGCGTACTTTGCAAAATTTATAAATATTACCCACAACTATAACATTATATCAAATTTATTCCCTAATATTCAAAAATGATATTTATAGAAAATTCATCTTTATTCATAAAATTTGGGGTCTTACAGTTAAATTTTAAATATGGTTATACAAGTGTCCTCACTTGGATAATCATTGTATTTAATCACATGTTGATACATACTTATTAATTTCAATTATGTATACGCTGACTTAAAAGCTGTCTAAGCTATTTGATCCGACTAGACACAACTTAAAAATATTATTGAACAAGATAGAACCTTATTATTACCCGACCAAATTGTTTTGGTTCGGGTTCCCGACTAAGTATGAACATCCCGAATATGGAAAAAAATTTATGCGCCTAAGGCGGAAAGAATGAATGATAATATCGTTCTTGCATGTAGTATTGATCAATACAGGGCATCTTGGGATGTACACCCTCGCGCCCGTAAGTTATGACAGTTTACAAATGAAGTTCTGTTTAACCTTTTCGAAAATAGAAAATAATGTTCATAGTCTGTCGACTAATCTCCAGTTATAGTCGATGACGTAGTTTCAAAAATTTGATATAGAATTAATATATTTTTATTATTGGTTCAAATTTTACTTTACAATTTGTTGATTCGTTGTAGAAGTGTAATAAAAGAAAACATTTACTTTTCACCTAATATTTATAATTGCTATTACTTCCTGGGCACTCAAATGCTCATCCTTGCTTAATTTAAATGTTTTCAGCTAAGTGAGATCAACCTGAAGGTTCATGCGGAAACAAAGGAAAAGGGAAAGTTGATGAATGAATATTATGCTATATATTATGTAATAGTTTGGTTTTATTAAGATAAGGATGATATTTATTATTATCATGTATTGTAATGAATGTAGTAAAGGTTGCGTACTTGGGATTAGACTCTGATAAATGTAAGTTAAGTTTGATATTCATATTCATATTATTGTTATTATTATTAGTATTATTTCCGCTCATAGAAATAGTATTGTAAAGTTTTGAGTTCGGGTTTCAAGTACCTGAATTTGGGGGCGTTACATCATGGTATCAGAGCTTTAAGGTTAGAAACCTTAGGTGGGATATACCTTAGACTATAACCTTGGGACAGAGGAAAACGTTGAAAATACAAATAACTCATATAGAGTTTAAAATGAGATGAATTGGATAAATTCATCGTCAAATAAAAGTAAAAGATAACCTATATAAAACTATTAATTGCTGTGTGTATATATTATATGCTAATCAGGATAATTTATGTGTGTAGATTTCAGATAGAAAAAAAAATTAGGATACCCTCTGATAGTAAGAAGGGGTCAACTTTCATGACCGAGCCAATATCAAAGCTAATAGCTGAAATAGAGGCTCACTTGGAAAGCAACCCTGATAAGGTGGATATTGGAAAATATAGTACTGGACCCAGAAATGATAGTAGAACTGATAGGTAGAGTATAGTTAAAGAATATAAGGTCAAGCTCGAGTTCTTAAACTCATATATTTGTGTTGAGTTCTTAAACTCATAATGTGTGGTAAGTTTGACGAATTTGGAATAGTTAGGTGTGAATGGATTATTAAGGATGATGAGAATATATAGAATACTAAGCAATTGATCCTTAGTGAAGGCGTAAGAAATAAGTAGTATTAGTATTACTTGAATATGTATGATTCTATGATGCGTATACGATAAGTATGTCTGTGTAATATAATATTTTGTATAAGTTATGGTAATGAATCCCGACTTTTGAGTCACAAAGGGATAACAAATGTTTAAAGTAGTATGTGCTATGGTATGTCAAGCGCTATGAATATGAATCTATGTTGGATTAATGAAATAAGTTGGTATAAAGATAATAATTATTTATCTGGGCATTGGTTAAAACAGTAAACCAAGTTTTCAAAATCTAATATTTTGAGTACATGATTATTTGAATAGAAAATTTCGCGTTATATGCCAAGCGTATACGATAAGGCTTAAAATGTAAGTTAATAAGAAATAATTTATGATAATGCTGCCAAGACGAAAATAAAACCAAAGGACAGAAGAACCTGTCGATAAAGCTGGAGGACAACCAGACCCGATACAAAAATTTTCAAATATTGTCGCTCAAGCTATGCAGAATGAAATACCAGCCGCGGGAAATCAACCAAATAATCGATCGACAAACGTCAAAGACTTCAAGGTGGTCGTACTTCCAGGATTTAGAGGATCAACTGACCCTATAGAAGCGTTTGTGATAGCTAGGGTAACGGAGGGGCAAAAGATAACTTTTGCCACTTATATGATGAAAGGGGAGGTGAATTTTTGGTGGGAGGCAAATCAAGCTAGAGCTAGAGAAGGGAGTAGTGGTAGTAGAACTGGAAAAAGGAAAGGAGATAATTTCGGGAATACCGAAATTAGGCCAGGAGGTGGGAAGAAACAGGTTATGTAGTGTGGAAATTTCGGAAAAAAAAATCACTCGGGAAAGTGTCTTAAAGGTAAGTTTGTGTGTTATAAGTGTGGGCAGAAGGGACATATCTCTCCCAACTGCCCGAATACAAGAATGTATAGTGGGTGTTTTATTTGTGAATCAATGGAGCATAAGGTGAAAGACTATCCAAAAAGGAGAAGGGAGGCAAGGAATGCGAATACGAAAAAAAATAGCAGGACATTGGCGATAACGAGACCAACTTCAACAAACAAACCAACAGAATCAACCGCAAGAGTCTTCAGCATGACTGTTCAGGAATCGGTAGCAGCCGAGGATGCAATTCCAAGTATTATTCTAATAAATTTTAATTTTCTTATATATGATTTTATTATATATATATATATAGTAAATTATTTTATAAATTATTTTGAAGGGGGAATTTGAGTTCTTTTAGAAATCAAATTTTCGTATAATCAGATAGACAAGCTTTTTGGCTGAATAGTTAAAGATCGGTTCGATCAATTATGATCGAGATCTACTTGCAATGACTGTGTATTCTATGTACCCTTGTATGTATATGTTTTAAAACGGTGATTCCGAGGACGGAATCTTTATAAGGGAGGGTGAATGTAATAACCCGATATTTTCTATATAATTAAATCAGAAAATTTTGCGTATAATTTTTATTTATTTATTTTAAAGGTGAGAATGTGTGCAAGGTAATGTGTATGTATTTATGTGATGAATATAAAATATATTTATTACATGAATAATTAAAAATAATTTTATTTTAGAATTATTGATCATTATAAAGTATATTCTTATAATAATTAATTTTATAGTAGAAATAATTTTATTATTTATTTTCCATGAAGATATGAATTAATATATTTTTCATGAAATGATTATAGAATTATTATAATAACTATTTTATTATATGAATTTATTTGATTAATTAAGTTAATTATTTTAACTTAATTAATAATGGTATATATATGCAAGATAAATTAGATATGAAATCCAAACCCTAATTTTGGATTGTTGATCAAGGAATGAGAATAATAATATTATATTATTATTTGTCAGTGTTATAAATATGTATGTTATGTGTGTAAGGTTATTGTGTGGAAAAGTTTTAATGTAACCTGCAAAACCCTAACGTAAATGATAAACCCTAGTTTTGAAGTCAAATGAGACTTTAAATCTGTCTAGTAATTATGTTATGTGATTAATGACATTTATTATAAATATTAATTATATTTCAATGCTATAAATATTTACTGCATGTGTGGATTGATAATGGTTGGTCAATTATGGTGTATCATGACCAAACCCTAACATTTAACCCTATTTTGAAACTCAAATGGGAGATTCACGACTGTGTAGTGATTGTGTTATATGAATAATGACATGTATTGTAGAATTTAGTCTTAATTAGGGAAAACCCTAATTATTATAAACCCTAATTTCTATATTTGGAACCTTAATTGTCAAATGGGGAAAAACCTAATTACTAAATTAGGAACTCTAATCGCTTAATGATAAAGCTTAATGCTAATTAGTGGAATTTAAACCCTAATGTTCATGTATAATGTAATTAAATACCCTATGTTAATTAAGAAACCCTAAATTGTTAGAAGTTCTAATTTCTAAAATTAGTAACCCTAATTATCAAATTGGAGCCCTAATTGCTAAATTAGCAATCTTTATTATAATTAGTAAAACCTAAACCTAATTATCATGTTTTATGTAATTGAAAACCTAAACTAATTTAGAAACTCTAATTGTTCATTTTTAGAAATTAATTTTTACATTTTTAAGCCCTCAATGAAAATTCTAGAAAACCAAATTATAGAATCTTAGGGTTAAACCCTAAGGGTTTGCACATGTTACAATTATGCTATTAAATTTGCATGCCTAATGACCATATTGCCCTAGCTTATTGCATTTTTTATTAAGTTGCTTGTAATTCTTGCCAAAAATTTAGTTGTTCAACAACTATTGACTTTCAATATGACTTAAACTCCAACATTCAGCCCTTTTTGATCAGCCATATACATTGTATTAGATTATATATAGTCCAAGAGAGAGAAAAGTGTGTATTATTGCCCATTTGTTCAACTAATACTCAACCAACTCTCTCTCTCTCTCTCCAAACCCACGAAAAATATTAGCATATCAGTCACAAAATCAAGCCCCACTATCACCATAACAGATCTAGAAGCCCAGATTCAAGTGAGTTCTTAGAAAGGTATAAAAACCCTAACTCAAATCTGATCTTGATTGGTGTGTTAGATGTTAGATTTTTTTGTTAAAACATGTTGTTTATAGTGTATAATAATGATCTGGGTTGATAGATGTTAGATCCATAACATCTATAGGCTCAGATTTGATGTTTTTATAAATCTGGAAAAATTTGAAAAAGTGGTCTGACAATGAATGTCAGACCTCATAGATCTTTGGTTATTATGTGTTTTTGTTGTTTAAATATTTGATCTTGTTGTATGCTGGGAGATTTGTGTTCTTGAACTTGTATCAGGACTAGATCATGCATAAATTGTAAGATATTCGTGGTCAAAGTGCGTTGACCGCTCATGGAAAACTGTTTTGGAAAACCCAAAAATTTTCCAGATTTTCTGACAAGCAACTTTGGAGCTTCTGATTTTGCTGATCTGTTATAGTTTGGCCATGTTGTTGTATTCCATTTGTAGATTGACATGTAGGTTACATGATCATGCATCTATAACACTTAGATCGTGCATAGAATAAAAGATATTGCCGGTCAAAGTAGGGTTGACCAGCTGGTTTGTCTCAAATCTGGAAAACCCAGATTTCTTCATAAGTCATTTTTCTGACAAGGTTTGACTTGCTTAAATCTTATGCTTTTGTTGTTATCAGAATGATTTGATGATACAAAGCTGTTCTTTGACATCTCTGCTATAATTATAAACCTTTAGATCACACTAAGCAGAACCAGGATGCAAGTTATAAGGATCGAAAAGAAGGTACCTTGACTTTTCTTCATTTCTGGGTTTCTTCATTTCTGGGAAACCCAGAAATTGAAAAACAGTCCTGACAAGGATTTTGATGGGCCATAACTCACTATTATGATGATATATGGTCATAAAACTTGTTGGTGATTGTAGTATTACATTAATACTATAATCATAAACCATTAGCAAACCCAAAAACTTGATAACTAATGATTTAGAAACGGTCAAACCTTGCCACTTGAACTCTGACTTTGAAGGTTCTGACATGCTCAAGAACACCTATAGCGACAGTTTCGTCGCTATAGGGTCCTTTAGCGACACTTAATTTTTGAAAATTATATTTTTATTAAATAATTAGAGAAAATTAGTTTTAAATTACTAAAAATACATAATAAATTACTAAAAATTATTTTAAAGCCAAACAATTAGTTTTTAATAATATTGAATATATTTCATAAATATTTAATATTTTTGGAATATTAAAGGCATTTATTTTATTTAATTATTATATTAAATAAATTATTTAAAAATAATTTTAATACTTGAAAAATCATTTAAAATTATATTATGGTATAAGAAAATATTTTAAGTTATGTTTAATGACTTTTAATATTTTGTGATGAAATTTCATTAATAAATTAATATTAATGATAATTAAGTTATTTAATAAATGTAATAAATAAATTATGAAAAATAGAATTAATGATTTAAAAATCATATAAAAAATGATTTAAAGGTTATAAAAATATTTTAAGTTATAAAATATAACTTTTTATATTTTGTCATGAAAAATATTAATATTTTAATATTAATGATATTAGATTTATTTAATATTTATATTAAATAAATTAGTTTAAAATGATTTTAATATTAGAAAAATTATTTTAAATGAAAATAAAGAGTTTAAGAATATTTTAGGTTATAAAATATAACTTTCAATATTTAAAGGTAAATTTCATATTAAATGATATTTGATTTATTTAATAATTATATTAAATAAATAGTTTAAAAATGGCTTTATTAATTTAAAATCATTTAAAAGGGATATCAATGAATTAAAAATATTTTTAAGTTATAATTAATGACTTTTAATATTTTGATAAATAATACATTAATATTTAAATATTAATGGTAATTATTTAAAAATGATTTTAATTATTTTAAAAATCATTTAAGGGTAATAGTAATACTTTAAAAATATTTTAAGTTATTATAAATAACTTTAAGATTTTGGCAATGATTTCATTAATAATTTAATATTAATTAAATATTAATGATAATAGAATTATTTAATATTTAAATCATTTAATAATGATTTCGGTGTTTGAAAATTCATGATAAATTATAGTAATTATTTAAAAATTATTATAAGGCTATGAAAAATCATATGACTAATATTTACATCTATTAAACTTCGGTATAGAGTCTTTCTCGTTAATTACCGATAAAGATGTCGGCATGCCGACATGTTTCAGAAATTGATCTAGACGTAGATAATTTGATTAGCTATGTGTCTTTTTGTGATCCAATGACTGTTAAACTTATGTGACAATGTGATTAGGTTATGCGCTGACTGCAAATAGCAATACTATGTGTTATAGTATGTATTTCTAATCAATAGAATGATCTTATCAATGATAGATTTCGGTATAAAAGATAAAACTAAGTTGTGTAATTGTAAGCAACAGACCAGGCAAGTATCCTACCTTTGCATTTACTTTATGCAATGGACATAAGTAAGAATGTTTCAGAATTATATTATCATTGTGCCAGAATATTAACTCTATTGTTATCGATTATGTTTTAGATCATTATTTATCAATACAATATTATTGTATAAATCAGATATTTATTCTGTTCGTTAATTTCTAAATATGGTTATACAAGTGTCCCCACTTGGATAATCATTGTATTTAATCACATGTTGATATATACTTATTAATTTCCATTATGTATACTTTGACTTAAAAGATGTCTAAGCTATTTGATCCGACTAGACACAATTTAAAAATATTATTGAACAAGATAGAACCTTATTATTATCCGACCGAATTATTTTGGTTCGGGATCCCGACTAAGTATGAACATCCTGAAAATGGGAAAATTTTTATGCGCCTAAGGCGAAAAGAATGAACAATAATATCGTTCTTGCATGTAGTATTGATCAATACAGGGCACCTTGGGATGTACACCCTCGCGCTCGTAAGTTATGATGGTTTGCAGATGAAGTTCTGTTTAACCTTTTCGAAAATAGAAAAAAATGTTCATAGTCTGTCGACTAATCTCCAGTTATAGTCAGTACGTAGTTTTAAAAATTTGATATAGAATTAATATATTGTTATTATTGGTTCAACTTACTTCACAACTGTTGATTCGTTGTAGAAGTGTCGTACAAAGAAAACATTTACTTTTTTCAGCTAATATTTATAATTGCTATTACTTGCTGGGCACTCAAATGCTCATTCTTGCTTAATTTAAATGTTTTTAGCTAAGTGAGATCAACCTGAAGGTTTATGCAGAATCAAAGGAAAAGGGAAAGTTGATGAATGAATATTATGCTATATATTATGTAATAGTTTGGTTTTATTAAGATAAGGATGATATTTTATTATTATCATGTATTGTAATGAATGTAGTAAAGGTTGCGTACTTGGGATTAGACTCTGATAAATGTAAGCTAAGTTTGATATTCATATTATTGTTATTATTATTAGTATTATTTCCGCTCATAGAAATGGCATCATAAAGCATTGAGTTCGGGTTTTAAGTACCTGAATTTGGGGGCGTTACAGGTAACTGTGATTATACGTGTTTATGATGTTAGAGTTTACATTTAGAGAAGAAATTGTATGCTAATTTCATTTGAAAAGTAGGAAAAGTATTTAAAGTATATATATTTTGCATATGGCTTGTAAAAGTACCAAATATGGTGGTCAATTTGTATGTTAATCTGTAAACTGAGTCTTGATTATGCTAGTTCATTAAGAAACGAAGAGAACGTAGTTTGAATGAAGTAATTTGAATAAGAATTGTGATCAGAGTGATGATTTCTATGAAGAATGTCAAAAAAATGGAGTTTTGTGTAAAAACATGAAATTTAAGGAATTAAATTAGTTAAATTGGTTATTAAATTGTTCTAAGTGGTTGAATATGTTAGCAATCATGTTTGTGATAGTTCTATACCAATTGTATGTGTTAATTTTACTATTTTGTGGATGAAATTCGTGTTAGTTGGGCTAAAAGCAGCTCTTGTTCGCTGCGTTACATTTACATACATTGCACCATGCCATAGTTGCTTACTAGTGTCGAAGGCGAAATAAGCGCTTATTCTAACGTCGATCCCTGAGCTTATGTATGGTGCAAATTGCATACACTGTTTTCAATCTGAGCGATGGGTTTCTACTACTGCTGCAGACCTTGGATACCATTATAACTTAGTTAAATGATGTGTTAATGTAACAAACATGTAATGGGGAGGCTAAAATAGAATTGTGTCATGTCATTAATAATTTTAAAGTTGTAAAAGGATTTATAAGTTATGAATGCGATTGTGTTAGGACTTAGTGTACACAATGAATGGTAAATAAGTGTTGTGAAGTTAACACTTGAAATTTCTGAAATATATATGGTAGCATAAGACTTGTACTAAATTAACAAGTTTAGCTTGAAGTGAGTGCTATGTTTGAAAGTGGATGTTAACATATCTAATAGATATTGTGATTCCACTAAAATGTGTAGGTGAACGTGAGTTGTAATTTATAGCTTACGCGCGAGGCAAGTTTCTAAACCTTATCTTTTTACATTGAGCAAGTTTCTTACTCTAAACTTTAATTAAGCAAATTCTTGCATTCCTAATTATTGTTTGAGCAAGCTATAACTTTAACTTTATTTGAACAAGTTTTATATTCTAATAGTTATTGATGTATTCTAACTTGTTTATTGTTAGACAAGTTTCTTTAATGTCATTCTTGTATTGTGAATGCAATTTCTTGAATTCAAATTCCTAATGTCGAATTTTCTTATTTCAATTATTTGACACAAGTTATTCTCATAATGAGCAAGTTTTACTTTCAACTTGCTATTACTTAATATATATTAAATAATTTATAGCCCTAGCTTAATATTATTCAAGCAAGGTTTATTGTTATTCAATAATTATGCTTTGTAGTTGTTTCTAAGCATGAGTTCAATATATAGTTAATTCGCTTACGATTATTTATTGTTCCATATTATGTTGTTAGTAATCAACTGTACTGTTATCAAACTTTGTTGATTTAACTAGTCCTTTAGTTGATGGTCGTTAAACTCTAAATTACCCTTGAAGCTTATCCAAACCAAACTTTATTTGGTGCGGACTTGTACTTTAAAACTGAGAAGAACAACCCTATAATAGGGGATACACAATGCGTTTAGATGTTTGTGCACAATACGTGGTATGAAGGAATTTGATCCCCTAAAGCACGTGAAGTCCCTACGATTATAAGCTATTAAGGTTAAAGTTGAAAGATTACTTGTAAGCAAGTGGACATAGTTCGTGGTCTTATGACCCTCGGATATAATTCATATTTTGATTTTGATTATTGGTTATCATTGATGAAGAGTACTATTAGGTTTCTTTGAGCTTTGTTCATTGTGAGTTATTATTCTCTCGTTGATTCATTGTTATATCCAGTGAGCATTTGTTTTGCTCACTCTTGCATAAATATAATTATTGCAGCTAAAGTTGAGAAGGTAGATGAACCTTCAACTAGCAAAGGAAAGGGAAAAATGTGCAAGTGATGAAGACTTGTAATTTCATTTGTTGTCATGATGTTGGATTTTATATTTAATGATGTGATGTAATTATTTTATTTCCGCACTTGATTGATGTTTAAGGTTAGACAACCTGGGAAGACTTTTGATTAATGATATAACCCATTAAAGGGAGGATTTCTGATTTTATTTTATTATATTTGGGTAGATAGATATAAATGAATGGAAAGTGAACACCAAGTCTTGTAGGAATGAAGTACCTAGATTTGGGGGTGTCACAGGTTGGTATCAAAGCTTTAGGTTATGAACCTTAGGTGGGGAAAAGTCTTAGGAAGTAACCTTTGAAAATATAGTGGTGATAAACTCTTATCGAGTTGTTAAGGAAGAAGTAATAAAAAACTTATGTGCTTATGTGATTGTAAATTATGTGCTCGTGAGTGTCGAGTAGTAATGATTAGTAATTGAAAACTTAAAATTTCGTTGTCAGGATGGCTAATGTAGGAGAATCCAGTCAGGCTAGGGAGGAAGGATCCCGATGCCTAGAGAGGAGGACCCTCAAGATATTCAGGTGATTTGGGAACAACTACTGCCACGGGAGACATCTCCGTTGGTCACAATGGTTGAGCAAGAGGGTTTACCTTATGAGGATGATGAGATAGAGACGGACGAGGAAGACCTCGTTGAGCTGCCACAGTCGAATGAGGACGAGGAGGAAGAGATTCCACTAAACTCGATAGCTGCCCATTTGTACGACGAGGTATACGATCACAATATAGAACTCCAGGATACCGTCGAGGAGTTGCAAGAGATAGTAGCTAAACAGCAGATCGCAATGGCGCAGAAGGACAACGAGATCCAGGATCGAGATGAACGTCTAAATAATGTCAAAGAGAAGCTGATCCACACTGAAGGAGAGAACGAGCAACTGGCATAGAAGATTACAGAGCTGGAGAACAAATTGAAAGAAGAATGTACGAAGAGGGAAAGAGCCGAAGACACATATGAGGAAACTTTTCAACGAGCCAGGGTAGCAGAAAGAGAGGTACAAGTAAAGAGGATCAAGATGGAAGAGATGAATAGTGTTTTCAACACCGTGATCAATCAAGCTCAAGATCGGGTCATGTGTTATCCTATTCAGTTCGAGACGCTGCCATCGTACATATTAGATTGCCGAACAATGTTCTGAATTATGGAGGAAGAGCGTCGTAAGGCTATGCAACATTTTAATAGGATGTCATAAATGAAATTATTATGTGATTGAGAAGTAAATAAGATGTAAATCCCGGGTATGATATAACCAATGGGATGGGATGATGATGTAATTATCCTGAAACTTTTGTAGTTCAGGAAAGTAATGTAAATAGCAGTGATGCTATTGTTTTTATATTTCCTAAAAGATTATGAATGAATAAAAGTTATTATTTTATTCAAAGTGTTATGTGTTACATGATAATCTTTTATAGTGTGCAAATTAAGTAGTAATACTTAAAAGGTTGAATAGAATCTTTGGAGTGTATTTAAACAGAAAATGCCTCTAAGAAGTCAACCCCGACAAAGGACCCTTGAGAATAACAACAATGCTGAGGCTAATCCAGTTAAGCAATTCGTAACACTACTGGCGGGAGCATTATAGAATCAGCCACAAAATCAAGCTGCGACATTTAAGGACTTCAAGGCAGTTGGGCCACCAGAGTTCCGTGGGTCCATGAATCCGGTTAAAGCACAGACCTGGATCATGGAGATAGAGAAAGTTTTCGATGTTGCTAGGGTAAGGGATAACCAGAAAACTGCTTTTGCAACATTCATGTTGAAAGCAGAGGCTAATTGGTGGCAAGCCAATAAAACCCGAGGAGGTCAAGGAGTAATGACTTGGGATAGATTTAAGGAAATATTTTTCAAGACCTATTTCTCAGAAAGCTCAAAGAATCAGATGGAAGTGCAGTTTCTAGAGCTAAAACAGGGCACAATGACAGTGTCGAAATATGCAGCAAGGTTCAACGAGTTAGCGAGGTTTACACCATATCAAGTGAATACGGATGAGCGCAAGGCAAGGAGATTTGAGTAGGGATTGAAGCCATGGTTGTACAACAGAGTCTCATTGTTCCAGTTAAAGACGTTTGTGGCGGTGCTTGAGAAAGAAATTCTCGCTGAGAGTGGAGGTGAGGTTGTAACAAAGCACAACCAAGAGCAGAGAAAGAAGAAGAATGAGGGTGAAGCTAAGAATGGTGGTGGTAACGGTGGAAATGGCAACAATAATTTAAAAAGGAAATGGAATGAAAATGTGGGAGCTGAAAATCAGCAAGGTAACCAGCAGAAGAAGAAGATTGACGCATGTGCTACATGCGGGAAGTTTCACAAAGGAGTGTGCTTAAGGGGGAAACGATATGCTTTAACTGTGGCCAGGAGGGTCACATTGACCCAAACTGCAATCAACCCAAGAAGAATGCTTTCTACACCTGCGGGTCGAAGGATCATTTTGCTCGTGAGTGTCCAAAGAAGAAATCTGGTGAGGCAACTGGAAGCAAGGGAAATGCTGGTGGAGGTACACTGACTATTGCTAGACCAACATCATCAAATAAGCCTATAGCCAGAACCTTCAACATGACGGTGCAGGACGCGGTGCAATCAAAAGATGTCGTGTCAGGTATTATCCTAATCAATGATATTAATGCATATGTATTATTTGATTCGGGTGCTACTTGCTCGTTTATATCTGATGAATTTGCTAAGAAGTTAGAAATACCTAGTGAAAAGTTGAATTTCCCTTTAAACATAAAAATTGCGAATAGGGAGGTAATTGTTGTTAGATTCGTATACAAGAACTGTAGGGTGAATATAAAGGGGAATGTTATGAAAGTAGATTTAATCCCAATAAAACTTGGAGAGTTTGACGTTATATTGGGAATGGATTGGTTGTTCAATTATGGAGCGATAATTGATTGCCAAAAGAAGTGTGTAAACCTTATGTCTCCGTCAAAGGTAGTTTTCCATGATAGCAAATTGCCTAGACAAACAAGGTGTCTGACGGTTATGCAGGCCAAGAAGTTATTGAGTCAAGGCTGTTTAGGGTACTTTGCCCACACAGTCGATACTCAAAAGAAGAAGGGTGTGAAACTGGAGGAAATACTAGTGGTTAGGGACTTTATAGACGTTTTTCGGAAGATTTGCTAGGACTACCGCCTGACAGAGAGGTCGAGTTCATGATCGACTTAGCGCCAGGGACTGCTCTAATATCGAAGGCCCCGTTCAAAATGGCTCCGATAGAGATGAAAGAACTGATGGTGCAACTGCAAGAACTGTTAGACAAGAAATACATTCAGCCGAGTGTATCACCGTGGGGAGCACCGGTGTTATTCGTGAAGAAGAAGGATGGGTCAATGCGTCTTTGCATTGATTATAGGGAATTAAACAAAGTCACTATTAAAAACAAGTATCCGTTGCCAAGAATAGATGACTTGTTTGATCAATTGAAGGGTGATAGATATTTCTCGAAAATAGATTTGAGAAGTGGGTATCACCAACTGAAAGTAAGGAAGGAGGATGTACCGAAGACGGCTTTCAGAACTCGGTATGGACACTACGAGTTTCTTGTAATGTCTTTTGGTTTGATAAACGCCCCTGCAACGTTCATGGATTTGATGAACAGGTTGTTTAATCCATTTTTAGCCAAGTTTATGGTGGTATTCATTGATGACATATTGGTGTACTCTAAATCTCAAGAAGAACACGCGAAATACTTACTTCTGACACTAGAAATGCTAAGAAAAGAAAAGTTGTACGCGAAATTCTCTAAATGTGAATTTTGGCTAGAGTGTGTACAATTTCTTGGGCATGTAATCGATAAGGATGGAATTTCAGTGGATCCATCAAAAGTCGAAGTCGTGATAAATTGGGAAAAACCAAGAAGTCCATAAGAAGTGAGAAGTTTCTTGGGATTGGCAGGGTATTACAGACGGTTTATTCAAGATTTTTCCAAAATTGCCATTCCGTTGACAAATTTGACGAGAAAGTCTGTAAAATGTGGGGAAAGTTTTACGAAATTGAAGAAGAGGCTCAGTGTGGCACCTGTCTTATCATTACCAGATAATAAAGGAAATTTTGTGGTGTATAGTGATGCCTCACATAAAGGGTTGGGTTGTGTTCTTATGCAGAACGACAAAGTTATTGCTTATGCATCGAGACAATTGAAAGACTACGAGAAAGGGTATCTGACTCATGATTTAGAGTTGGCGGCAGTAGTATTTGCTCTGAAGATATGGAGACATTATCTTTATGGAGAGAAGTGTGAGATCTACACAAACCATAAGAGTCTGAAGTATATTTTCACACAGAAGGACCTAAACATGCGTCAAAGAAGATGGATGAAATTGATAAAAGATTATGATTGCGGGATCTTTTATCATCCGGGAAAAGCTAATGTGGTCGCAGATGCCTTGAGTAGGAAAGGCCGAGAAAAGTTGATGTTGTTAACCGATAAGGAGGAACTCATTTCAGCAATGGCAAGGCTAGAGTTGGAAATCAAATTTCCAAAAGAATCCGATGAAAGATTGGACCAGATGGAAGCTAGTCCAACATTGGTGGACAAGGTGAGGAACGCTCAACTACAGGATGAAGAATGCAGAAAAATAAAAGGAAGTGTAGTCGAGGGTAAAGAGGTAAAGTATAAACTTGATATTGAGGGAATGCTAAGAGTCGAGGGACGAATTTGGGTTCCAGCAGTACAGAATATTAAAGAAGAAATCTTGACAGAAGCTCATAGCTCAAGATATTCGATTCATTCGGGAAGTTCAAAGATGTATCAAGATTTGCGGCGACATTTTTGATGGCCAAATATGAAAAGAGACGTTGCAGAATGCGTTGTAAAGTGCTTGTCATGTCAGAGAGTAAAGGCAAAACATCAAAGGCCAAACGTATTACTTCAACCGTTGGAAATACCGGAAATGAAATGGGAGCATATCACAATGGATTTTGTGGTAGGTCTTCCAACGACTCAGAAAGGATACGATGCGATTTGGGTGATAGTGGATAGATTAACAAAATCAGCACACTTTTTGCCAATGAAGATTAGATTTAATCTTGATCAGCTGGCAAAACTATACGTCAAAGAGATCATGTCGAGACATGGAGTTCCAATGTCAATAGTATCAGATAGAGATCTGAGGTTCACATCAAACATCTAGAAGAAATTACAAGAATGCATGGGAACACAATTAAAGATGAGTACAGCATATCATCCGCAAATAGATGGTCAAAGCGAACGAACAATTGAGACGCTAGAAGATATGCTTAGAGCATGCATCATGGATTTCAAAGGAAACTGGGATGATCATCTACCGTTGGTGGAATTTGCATACAACAACAGTTATCACGTAAGCATTGGCATGCCGTCATACGAGGTATTATACGGTAGGAAATACAGAACTCCACTGTGTTGGGATGAAGTTGGTGAACGCCAATTTATTTAGAAGCTGATACGATGAACCATGAGAAGTTATCAAACTTATCAGAGCAAGACTGGTAGCCGCTCAAGATAGACAAAAGAAGTATGCTGATCAACACAAGCAGAATCGCGAATTTGAAGCAGGAAATTTTGTTTTCCTGAAAGTTTCTCCTTGGAAGGGGAAAATTCAGTTTGGCAAGAAAGGAAAGCTAAGCCCAAGGTTTATTGAACCTTTCGAGATACTGCGAAGAGTGGGAGAGGTGGCTTACGAAGTAGCTTTACCTCCAAAATTAGAACATGTGCACAACGTTTTTTATGTTTCGGTATTGCGACTATATAAACTCGATTACAAACACATAATCGAGTATGAACCGTTACAGTTCAACAAAGATTTATCTTATGAAGAGGTTCCTATCCTGATAGTCGACAGAAAAGAACAAGTTCTCAGGAATAAAGGGATACCTTCGGTGAAGGTGATATGGAGGAACCACAATTTCGAAGAGCCTACTTGGGAACTCGAAGCTGAAATGATGAAGAATTACCCTGAGTTATTTTTTTAGTCTGTGTCTTCGATTCTGGAGACAAAATATTTGTAAGGAGGGAAGAATGTGACGATTTGATTGTTTAAGTTGTGATTCTGGGGACAGAATCCTTGTAAGGAGGGAAGGATGTAACAATCCAAGATTCTATTAGTTGTAATTTAAAATATTTATTAAATAAAATAAATATTTTATTGATGTGGTTATTATTAGTAAATATTTATTTGATGTGATTTTTGTTACTAAATGTTTATGAATTAATAAAATTCTAAATTAATGTAATTTATAATTTAGAGAGTTGTAATATAACATGAGATGTTATATTGTTGTTTTGATTTAATAATTTAAGATGGTATGTTAAATTATTAAATAAAATTATAATGAGATTATAATTTTGTGATATTTGTTTAAGTGAAATATTTATTTAAAATATAGTATGTATAATTAATTTATTTGATTAATGTTGGATATGTAAATTCAAATAATATGTGATTATAAATTATAAATGAATTGTTTATTAAAATAAATTAAAGTAATTTTTAAATTTAATTACCCAAACAAGGCTTAAAATATTAAGTCTTTAAGTGATATTTGTTTAAGTGGAATATTTATTTAAAATATAGTATATATAATTAATTTATTTGATTAATGTTGGATATGTAAATCCAAATAAATAATATGTGATTATAAATTATAAACTGAATTATTTATTAAAATAAATTAAAGTAATTTTTAAATTTAATTACCCAAACAAGGCTTAAAATATGAAGTCTTTAATTTTTAAAGAGTTTTTGCCAAACAAAGCCTTATGGCTTATGGATTTTTAATTTTTGAATTTTTAGATAATATAAATAAAACAAATAAAATAAATTAAATAATAAATAAAATATATTTATAACCTAAGCGTTATATTTGTAACTGATATTCTAATAACTAGACGTATTATGGTTTATCAGTTTTTTTTATCTTTACAACTTTAAGTGTGTATTAGTTTTACGTGAATTCTCATTTGGCCTAAGAAGAAAAGTTGCAGAGAACTTGAGAGAGGATAGAGAGAGAGATTGAGAGAAAACCTAAGAATTTCAAAGCAATTTCAGTGGTTACCAAGCTAATTGAAGGTATTTTCTTTAACCTTAATATATATATATATATATATATATATATATATATATATATATATATATGAGTTTTTCTTGTAAGACCCCAACTTATTATTAATGAAATTGAATTTCCTCTATTTATTATTTTGAAATAGTAAAGGGTCGATTTGATTAATGTGGTTAGTTATGGGTAAAATCATAAATATTTCAAATAAAAAAGTGGTTATAAAATATTCATTGTTGTCGGAGAATATTAGTTTGGTCGTGGAATATTCTTACTGTCGGGGCCCCATAACGAAAAGCGATTGGATGAAGAAAATGACAAATATAAGTTATTTATAAATAGCAGGCGTAGTTATTCTGAATTATCTTGTTGGAATACCCGGTGGTTAAAACACGATAGCTTTGCGGTATTGCACCGATTATTGATTCTTACGTAAGAAGGCACTACTCAACAATTGTTACGATGAAATTCTTTGTTCAATATTTTATTTTATTGATTCAATAATTACTACGTTGATATTTTATATTATTGTTTCAATAATTGTCATTTACGATATTTTCCTTTATCGAATCAATAATTCATATTATTTGAATAATATTATTAGATAGTATTATTGGCAATGTCTAGAAAGTTACATCTAAGGAGAGGTTTGGTCACCTAATTGCTTGGCGCCAAGAGTAAGAGAAATCTTTATTGGAAAGCCCCTCTTTCTGAGGAGCGGCTGGTTGTCGATATTGTGATTCTGTAATATTATTTGTGAATAATTAATTATTAATTTATATGATAATGAAAATATTCATTTTATGTGGATATAGATGGAGAAAATTTTAAAGTGACAATTGTTGAAAAATTGATATTTTATCTTTTACGATAAAATAATTCATTTAAATATATTATTATATTTTAATAATATAATAATGGTGATATTTTTACAATGAATGTGGGATATATGAATATATGAGGAGGAAGAATATTTTTATTGCAAAAGTTGTTTAAAAAATGTTAAACATGTCTGTGAGCCCATTTCTTGACTGGAATTTGATTATAGCCTGTAAAATCGCCCGTTTGTGAATTTCGGTCAATTTTTGTTTGGAATTTGGAAAAACTTTCTTTTGCAAAGTTGTAGAGAATGAAATTTCCTATGGAAAGGACACAAGGTTTGAAATTTTCTGATAAAAGGGTTATTTATTATGAATTATTGAAGTTCCGTAGTTCCGAAATAATTGATTTTTGAAAGTTTTAATTATTTTTAATAACAAAAACGTTTTTTTTGTTTTTGTCATTAGTGGTGGCAAACTTTGTTGATTCAACTAATCCTTTAGTTGATGGTCGTTAAACTCTAAATTACCCTTGAAGCTTATCTAAACCAAACTTTCTTTGATGCGGACTAGTACTCTAAAACTGAGAAGAACAACCCTATAATAGGGGATACACAATGGGTTTAGATGTTTGTGCACAATACATGGTACGAAGGGCTGATCCGCCTAAGTACGTGAAGTCCCTACAGTATAACTGTTAAGGTTAAAGTTGAAAGATTACTTGTAACCGTGGACATAGTTCGTGGTCTTATGACCCTCAAATATAATTCATATTTTGATTTCAGTTATTGGTTATCATTGATAGAGTACTATTCAGTTTTGATGAACCTGTTCATTGACAGTTATTATTCTCTCGTTGATTCATTGTAATATCCAGTGAGCATTTGTTTTGCTCACTCTTGCATAAATATAATTATTGCAGCTAAAGTTGAGAAGGTAGATGAGCCTTTAACTAGCAAAGGAAAGGGAAAAATGTGCAAGTGATGAAGACTTGTAATTTTATTTATTGTCATGATGTTGGATTTTATATTTAATTATGTGATGTAATTATTTTATTTCCGCGCTTGATTGATTTTTAAGGTTAGACAACCTGGGAAGACTTTTGTTTAATGATGTAACCCTTTAAAGGGAGGATTTCTTATTTAATTTTATTATATTTTGGTAGATAGATATAAATGAATGGAAAGTGAACATCAAGTCTTATGGGAATGAAGTACCTAGATTTGAGGGTGTCACATCATAAAACATTTAGTAAATCTCATGAATCTTAATCATGGTTTGAAGAAATAATAACTTTAGCTAAAATATTAATTTTCGTGTATTATTTCTGATCCACGTCATTCAAGTAGCACGCAGTGTTACCTTCAATCCTTAACCTGCAAAAATGGTTATTTGCAAGGTTGAGCTCGACAGCCCAACAAATCTAACAGTTTTCATGCATCACGTAGCACATAATAACATGCTTATCATACATCTCATAAATATTAATCTAACATAACAAACATGATGCAGTTCACATAACAAGTATAAAGATTGAGTTCCTTACTCAATCAGCATTCATTACTCAATCAACGTAGTCATAAATTGACTTTAATGTTTCATACTTTCAACATATATATAACACATCATGCTCTTTGCAATAAAGATTTAAAACAGTTAATTATCAAGTTCACATAACAAATATGAACTGAAAGACTTGCCTTGATCGTTGTTTACCAATAATAGTTTAACAACTTACAGCTATCTGCACTTCACGTGCCCTACACAATTATATAATCATTCACATCAACTATTAGTCACATAGCAACGCATAGTAGTTGTAATGTAAACTTTACTCTATATCTGATAACCCTTCTTATTAATCAATACACAATGTTCAATTTGATTGTGTTAACTTTCGACTTATATCTCACTATATTTCATACTCGAAGTTCATTCAAGTGTTTAAGTCTTGCTAGGAATCATTATTGGTTTTATATTAAACCCATTTCATACCTTATAATGTGCATTTCATTTGACTTAAAACACTTTTTACGTTCATTAACATTTGTTACGGCGTTTCGACGTTCATTCGTCACACGCCCGATTTGTCTCTCTTGTATGCTTAGTATGCTTACACAACTTATCTAATACATAATTTTTTAATTTTAAGCATCATTATGTTTACTAACATTCATGTTTTATAACTTAGAAAAACATCTTTTATTGTCAGAAGCACTACACTTGCATACGTGCATGCCTGACGCCCCCCGATTGTCCCCGAAAACATAGCAGTCCTAAAAATGACCGTTTTGACCCCTATCTCCGACCTCAAATTGAAAAAAGTAAAGAATAAAAGTTGTAGGTCTATTCGTTCTCGTTCCGGATCATCTTAAATCGCCTCAATCAGAGTTTGTATGAAAACGTTATGCCTATTTTACTAAAACAGGTCAAAATAGTCACACCTGACATACTTTGGGCGTAGCTGCGCCCAATTAAGCCTTGGGCACATGCAAGTAATGGGCCCTAAACCTGAATGCACCCCAAATGACTTAGGGCATAGCGAGCTGCGCCAGATTAGTAAACAGGACGAAGTTCTTTGTTCTCATGATTGTTTTGAACCTTTTCTCCTTCTAATCTTCATAACTTGAGTTATACACATCCAAATTAGTCCATTTTCGATTCTATGAATTCGTAATTCATAGAAATACAACATACTAGAATTATAACAATTTATAGAAACACTAGCTAGCCTAAATCTTGACCTAAAACTCATGTTCATACTAAACTTTCATGTTTTAACATGTTTAGCGAATTCATTCACTACGAATTCATTTCTTAACCAAATTGATTCATTCAACTTGCGTTATTTTCATTTCTTATCGTATTAACACAATCCATCATAACTTTTACAATTATAACATAAACTCCTAACCAATTTTAGTCTCAAAATAGACCTAAAATACATATATATAACAAAACTCAAATTCTTCATCATTCAACCTCTTTTCATGAATTTGATTATTCTAAAACTTGAATTTGTGTTACTCAAATTTCACATATAAATGAAAATATCAGATTATTCAACACTTGTCATAACCTTAATGTATTTCTTCATCAATTCATACTTCCATGATATCAATAAAACTTAAGAACCAAAAAATTAGAGGTTTAGGTAGATTATTACCTTTGATTTGCTATAAAGCTTGAATAATTTTCTTGTTTCTTCCTTCTTTGATTCTCCAATTCCTCTTCTTCAATTTCACAGAACTATAAATTTCTCTCAAATCTCTCTAACTCTCTTCTCCAACACTTTGTTTTCTTTATTCTAAGGCTTTAGGAACAAAACACGTAACATCCATATAACTGATATAAACATAATGCGTATACATTATGGCCTCATCAGTTACAATATCAAAGGGTCACTAAGCCATGTTTGGCTAGCACCCAAAATCTCCTTTTTCATTTTTTTTAGCAATCCTTCTTATCATATGATACCCTTGTCACAACCATTAACTATTTGAATTGAATTAATCTCAATTCATTAATAAATTCAATTAAACCTTACTAATAAAATTATAACTTCTATTTAGCCAATATAATTATAATTTTATTTAACAATCATTAATCCTCTAATTTAATTACTTAATTAAATTAGAAAATTACCAACACATTAACGTAATAAGTATGCACAAATTATAAAATTATTTATCATCAATTTATTTAATATCATCATTGTAACGATCGAGAAATTTATAATTTAATTTAAATATTTATTGAATTAAATAAATATTTTAAATAATTTATTTATTGAGTAAAATAAATAATTGATGGATTGTGGTGAATTAATTTAGTGACTAAATTGATTTATGTTAATTAAATTGAGTAATGATAATTTTATCGAAGGATTTTATTTAAGGAACTAATTAAATTAAATCAATTGCTTAATATTTAAGGAACTAATTAAATTAAATGAATTGTTTAATTTAAAGGAAATAAATAAATTAAATAAAGTGATATTTCTAATTTATTAATTAAATTAGATATATAATTATTTATTAATTATAAGTATAATGATAAAAAGATTTTTATTATTATTATAAGTTACTTAAATTAACTAAACTAAAGTTATTTAAATTAATCAAACTAAAGTGTGACAAGTGGAAACTATATAATATAAGGTTATTAAAATAATCTAGTTTGGGAGTTATATGCTTAGCCAAACAAGGTCTTGTGGCCTTTGGCTTGTTCCAACTGACGTCTTTTTATTTTTTTAACTGATAAGTACGTGGGGGTGAGGGAGGCCAGTTTATTTTCTACGTTTCTTATTTTCTCCTAAGGCTTAAGAGTAGAGTTCTGAGGGAAAGCTTGGAAGAAGAGAGAAAAAAAAACTTAGTGATATTGAGAGTTGGAAAAGGAGGGTTTTGGGAAGGCTTTCTACATCTTTTGCTAGCCAACAATCAAAGAATAAGGTATAACCAATTCTAATTTTTAACTCTTGTTTTCTTGAAATTTCTATTGATAGTGGTGTTAGATTGATACACATATATGTATCTATGGTTTATAATCTGTTATTTATTATATGTAAGTATTATTTGATGATTAAAGGCATGAAATTGGGTTGTAGTAAAAAGATTTCATATAAAGTGTTTTTACATGAAGTTGGCCTTAGAAAGTACCAAATTGTGTGCCTTATATGTGTTGTAATCTGCAAATTGAAGTTGGATTGTGTTAATATGTGAAGAAACGAAGGCGACGTAGTTTAAATCATGTCAATTGGTTAAGAAATGAATTCATGGCGATTAAATTCGCTAAATGTGTAAAAAATGAAGAAATTTGGAAATTGGGGGGTTTTTGATTCTTCAAATTTGTGTTTATGTGATGATTTTTTAGTTACGATAGTGTATAGCATGTGTAACTATGTTGTTACAAAGTTTAGTTGCTAGATTTCATGAAATTCTGTGGAAATTGGGTGAGTTTTGGTGGCTATTATCTATGCAGAATAGAATCTTGCGGTTTACATGCATACCTGGCCAGCAGTCTTGTAGTTACAATCAATCGAAAGCTTGGCAATGCACTACCTTGGTTTTTATGAGACTAGCACCGGTAGCATTACTTGGCGGTGCAAGGCAAGGCACAACTGAATGCTATTGTAGTGCCTCGAGCCTGAGCGATGACTTACTTTATTTGCATGTTGTGATTTATGGACTTATATTAGCTAAGCATGCATGTTAATGATGTTTAAAACACGATGTAGACTCTAATAATAGATTGTAATGTGATGTAATATTAAGTGTAAAGATTTTAAGTAATTATTTAAATAAGTTATAAAATGAAACCAAATGTGATGTTTTCAAAAGTTAAAGATAAATGATAAGGTTTATGTTGATTATTGTGTGATTTCAGATTCATTAGGGTGTTAACCAACATGGTTAGATGTTAGGTTAGGGTTATGACCTAAATAAAGGTTTAAACCCCTAAAGCTAATATTCATACAACTAATTGTTGTTGCGAATGCAATGATATATGTAGGGTAATTGGAGATTATTTTACACTTGTGTAGCTTACATATAAGGCAAGTTTCTAAACCTTACCTCTTTACATTGAGTAATCTTTCTAACTTCATTCTTTTCATATTGAATACAAGTTCCCATTCCTAAATTATTATGGTACAAGTTCCTAAAATTCTTTGTAAAGTTGAGCAAGCCTAATCTATCTTGCGTATGTTTGTACAAGCTCTTGTAACCTAATTCGTTACATCGAGCGAGTTTCACTTTCCTAATTATTATTCAAAGCATATATTGTTCTAATACATTGATTCAAGTGAGATTGTTCTAATTCTTTGAATATAGTACTTTGCATGTATATCATGTTATGCAATTATATATTGTTGATATTCTATCTTTGACTTTGATAGCCTTGTTCAGTTACACATTTTTGTATTAGACCTTCAAGTAGTAAGCAAACTCTTATTGATTGAATTAATCTGTAATGGAATAGTGTTCTAAAATTCTAGAAACACTGATAAGCTAGTTCCAAACTAAACTTTCTTTAGTGCGGAAATTTTTAATCCAAGCTGAGACGAACAACCCTAACATAGGGGATTTTGTATGTGTAGCGTTTAAATGTTTGTGTACAATACATGGTACAAAGGGCTGATCCCCCTAAGTACGTTAAGAAGGGTCTGTATAGTCTAAATGACTATTAAGGTTGAGGTAATAATACCTAAATACCGGAGACATAGTTCGTGGTCTTAAGACCCTCAGATATTAAAGTTCGAACTTATTTTCTATTTTTGATTCGTAGAACAAGTTCATTATTGTTCAGCATTCATTGTTCACTCTCATGTTGTTATCATTACTACCTTTTATATCATTGAGCATTTGTTTGCTCATTCTTGCATTTAACACTACAGCTAAAGTAGAGAAAGACGATGAGCCATCTACTAGCAAAGGAAAGGGCAAAATGTTCAAGTGCTGAAGACTTTTGAGAATTTTATTTTAATAAATTAAGTTAAAGACTTGTTTTATTTTATGATGTATTCCACAAACTTATGTAATAATTTTAAGGTTAGATTACCTGGGATTATTTTTGAGATGATGATGTAACCCTTTAATGGGAAAAGATTATTGTTTAAGTTATTTAAATTATGTCTTTATCCTTTATTATGGGTAGTTAGATGTAATGGTTTTGGATAGTGAACAACAAATCTTGTGGGAATGGAGTACCCGTATTTGGGGGTGTTACAGGTTGGTATCAAAGCTTTAGGTTATGAACCTTAGGTGGGGAAACCTTAGGAATTAACCTTTAAGGAAACGGAAAATATAGAGGTGTCTAACTCTTATCGAGTTTAAGGAATGGATTAAGGTATCCATTGAAGCTAAATAATAAAAGACATTATGTGCAATGTGTTAATAACTTATGTGCTCACGAGTATCGAAAAAAAAATGTTAAGTAAAACTTAAAATATTTTGTTGTCAGGATGTCTAACGAAGGAGGATCCAGTCCAACTAGGGAAGTGATACCTCAGGTACCTAGAGATAGCGAACCCCAGGATATTCATGTTGTGCGGAGCAGTTGATCCAGGAGGATGAGCCTGTGACCGATCCCGAGGAGGTTATTTCTGAGGAGATAGAGGAGGATGATGAGGAAGAGGATCCTGAGGAGTTTCCACCAAACTCCATATCAACCGAGATATATGACGCTCTGTACGATCGTAACATAGAATTGCAGGACAAAGTTGAGGAGTTGAAGGAGATGGTTGAGATGCATCATGCTACGATGGAGCAGAAGGATGCGAAAATTTAAGAACTCGACTCACGCCTTGGAAACACGAAGTGGGACCTGGTTCATACAAAGGGTCAGCATGAATGTGAGATCCTGAATTTTATGAAATAAAAGTATTCAATTTTTCTATTTTGGTAAATAGTTAAATTGATAAAAGTTTAAAGTTAAAGGTCATATTTAAAAAATTTTCAAAGTAAGCAAGTTGTCATAAAATAGCAGGTAGTAAAAGAAACGATGTCTGGCGTGGTTGCATAGTAGCACTGCGGTATTGATTATTGATGCTTATGTGAGAAGTCACTCAGTTATACTCAATTATTGCTACAATAATTGCTACATCATATCTCTCATATTGTTGATTCAATTATTGTCACAGTATCATCTGCATAATATATTATATATTATTAAATCAATAATTGAGATGACAAAGTTATTCATATTATTATTTGCAATATTGACAATGTCTAGAAGTTACATCGAGGAGAGGTTTGGTCACCTAATTGCGGCGCTTGATAAGGAGAAATCCTTATCGAAAGCCCCTCTTTCACCGGAGCGAATTTGGTTGTTAAATATTGTGAGTTATAATATTAATAATGAATAAGTTCGTGTTGATTAAAGATGAAATTAATAGTTCCATTGTGTTGGGATTATTAGTGTTAGTGAAAATCGACATTTATTTCGATAATAATTGATGTCTGGAGGTTATATTGAACAATTGGGTAATTAACAGGATAAATGAGCAATTAATTGCTATTGATTCACATGATTATAACTATTTGTTCACATGTGTGTACTATTGATTCACATTCATTTACTATTAGGGGAGTTGGTGCAAGATTGATAATACTTGCATGACTAAGTTAAAAATGGAGGTATATATGGAGGTATCATACTGTAATTCGTATTTTCACATGTCTAGAACTATTGATTCACATGATTTACTATTGATTCACATGATTTACTATTAGGGGAGATGGTGCAAGTTTGATAATACTTGCAGGACTAAATTAAAAATGAAAGAAAAGAGGAAGGTATTATACTATAATATTTCGAGCCCCAAAACGTGCAATTATTGAAACTATATTTTCTTATAAATAGAAGCTCATTCCTTCATTATTTTTCACCAATTCACTAAAGCTATAGAGGAATTATTATAGAGAGAAATTATAAATAGAAAGAAGAAGAGAAATCTACTACCTCACTTATTCCAAATTATCCGTTTTCTTTAAGGTAAGGGATATTATTATTATAGTAAGGGTATTATTTCTTTCGTATTCATGAAGAAAGCTATTGTTATTAGTTCCATATTATTATGTTGGAATAACTTGTCTACATCAAGCAATCTTTGCATACATGGTGAAATTCTTCTATTATTCCATTCTTTATTATTACATTGGAATATATCACATGCATGCGGATTACGCATGACACTGGTTCCATTTTTTATTATTCTATTGAAATAACACATGCATGCGGTTTATCGCATGCCAGTGAATTCGTTGTTATTCCATTCTTTATTATTCTGTTGGAATATCCTATCTATGCGGATTACGCATGACCTGGTTCCATTCTTTATTATTTTGTTAGGAATAACCTATCTGTGCAGTCTATCTCATGCATGGTGAATTCTTTTGTTATTCCATTCTTTATTATTCTGTTGGAATAACCTGTCTATATGGATTACTGCATACATGGTGAATGATCCTTTGTATTCATTCCTTATTAAATTATAGAAATGATTTGTCTACTTGGATTACCACATGGCAGGTGAAAATCCATTTGTAGTTTCGTAATTTTTCTAACCCTCAAAAATTCTAGAAAAATTTGAAATGATAATTTGATGAGTTTTCTATATTGTGTCCAAAGATGGCGATTTTTGGATGTATATATTAAGAGTTATGAATTTTATGGGAAAAGACTATTTTAAAAGTAAACCCTTATAACTCCTTGTGGTTAACTCTAAAATTGGTAAAATTTTATTAGGAGTACATGTATATAACAGGAGTATACCCTGTAAATTTTGGAATTTTTGGACAAAAGTACAATTTATGATAAATGTCTAAATATTCGACAGTTTTGGCCATCTGAAAAATAGTAAATGAATTTTAAAATTTTCGAGAAAAATATATGTTCAATATGGGACTATATTCTGATAAATCCCAGAAAAAGAAATATTTTTGGGACTGATTTGGTATTTTTCATGAAAATGAACTAGTTATGAGTAAATGAATTAAATATGTTATGTGAAGTAACAAAATTGAAAAATAGGATTTTATGGCTTGTGAATCCTATATAGGGTATATGTAGATTTTTGATGAGGGATTTGATCATTGGTGATGAAATCTTATGAGTATGGTATTTTTGAATGATTAAAATGCATTATTTGGTAAAGTGTAAACAATTGAAATAAATTATTTATAAGTTTAAGAAGTGATTAAAATATTGTTATAATATTAATAATATTAGATTATGAGTTTATTATGTGATTGATAATATTTAGATAAATTTAAAGTCTTTAATATTTATCCTTGTTTTCGCTTATATCATGGTCATCATCCTCATGCTTATATTGTGATGAAAGTCATCTTTGGCTTACGTGCAAAGATGGACTGTTAATTATTGGTTTTATAGTTTTATATCTTTGGCTTACGTGCAAAGATGGACTGTTGATTATTGGTTTTATAGTTGTATATATTTGGCTTACGTGCAAAGATGGACCGTTGATTATTGGTTGTATATCTTTGGCTTACGTGCATTGATGGGCAGTTGTTGGTATGATTATAACCAGGGATTATTCGGTATAATCATGACCATTGTTGAAAACACGAATATCCTTGGCCCGTAGTGCATGGATAATTTGTGGTCGTAATACTAATGAATATTCTTGGCCGTAGTGCAGGGATAATTCGATGATGTGGATTAATTATTAAGTTGAGTCTCAGCGATAACATATTAATAATACACTTTTAATTCGTAGAAGATAGTAGATATCATGCTTTACTTGACTCTTCTATATACAGTTGTATATCTTTGGCTTGTAGAACAAAGATGAATTGTTGATGAATATCTTTGGCCCGTAGTGCAAAGATAAATTTATTAGTATGATTATGAACAAGAATTGTGATTTGGTATAACCATGATTTTTGATGTTTCAGGTGAAGATAGGCGATGAAAATTATCTTTGTCCTGGGTGCGAAGAGGAATTTAGAATCACAATTATGATTATGAGTTATTCATATGATTGTGGACAGGAATTATTGATTGATGTTACATGGATAAAACATTATTGGTGGACTTTTAACATGGAGAAGATAATAGATCTGATGGTCTATTTGACTCTTCTAATGGATTTCTCGTTCCGCTGCAACTATGGTTGAAAAGTTTTATCATCTACCATATGTTCTAAATCTCTGATTTATTACTGATGAAGGCTATTGGTGATGTAAATTATCTTTAGTCATGATATTCTTTACTGGGCTAGTTGTGCTCACCCTTTTTACTTCACAATTCCTTTCAGGTAATAATATGAAAATAATTTTATTGAGAACTTTAGATAAGTGTGTCGTATTATATACGTCATTTGATATTTAATTTTGGTGAACCGAATAGGGTGAGGTTAACCCAACTTTGGAAGGGTATTTTACCACTATCATACAAGATGTCTAAGACATACAACCTCGTGTTATCATAAGACAGGGTTGTGCACATCCACTTGCCGAGTATATCTACGAGCACTACCTATATGATCTTAGAGTTTGGTTGAAATATAATTTTCAATTGCAGACAGTGGAGATAGTTATATGTCTAGAGAAGACTCACCATTGGAAAGAACATGATAGTAATCTTCTCGTTTTTCTTTGGGGTCTATTGGGTCAACCAAGGATAATTCTGTGGACATATGATATCTATCATAACCTTGACGCATGGCCTCCCATGTACGAAGGTTTCCTTGAGCACTTCCCAAAGATTTTAATTTCTAAAACAGTTTTTGATTGTACTTTTATGTAAAGTACCATTGTAAGGTTGTGGTCGAGGAACCATGAGAGTTACATACATTTGTATTAAAACTCACGATTTAACTGTGCTCGTATTCTGCACGACAGTTCAACAGTTTTATAAATGAAGTTTATATTTGATTTTTATAGTATGATATCTGGCGACTCAGAATGGGTCGTGTGGATCTATTTTGGGGGCGTCACAATGAAGACCCGTTGGCAATAAACGAGAAGATGAAGACTTACATGGAGAAATTAAAAGATGACTTCAAAGAGGAATCAGCTAAGCGTGCAAGAGCAAAGGACGCTTGGATGAAGGCGACTCAACGTGCAGACCGTGCTGAGGCTAAGGTCCGAGTGAAGAAGGCCAAGATGAACGAGATGGATTACGCTTTTAATTCTGCGATTGATAGGGCCCATGATCGAGTCTTTTATTATCCACCTCAGTTTGAAGATTCACCGTGGTTCATGATGGATCGTAGAACGGCGTATCGTATCATGGAGGAAGAGCGTCGAGAAGCCTTACGACATCTTAATATGTCTAGATAGAGATAATAATAATAATAATAATAATAATAATAATAATAATAATAATAATAATAATAATAATAATAATAATAATAATAATAATAATAATAATAATAATAATAATAATAATAATAATAATAATAATAATGTGTTGTTAAGTAATTGAGTAAATAAACTGTGAATCTCTTATCTTGAGATAAATAAAGGGATAATATGGGTATGTAATCCTGGAACTTGTTTAGTTCAGGAAAGTGGATGTTTATAGCGGTTATGCTATTTTTAGCATGTTTTAAAACGTTATGAATGAATAAAATATTAGAGTTTATTTGAAATGTTATGTGTTATAGCTTTACTCTTGGAATGTTTAAGTTAAACTTCAAATACCCAAGAAGTTGAGTAAGGAACTAATAAGCGTATATTTTAACAAAAAATGCCTCCTAGAGTTAATCCGGTTCAACAGTTGGTAACTCTGTTAACGGGTGCACTTGCGAATCAACCGTAAGCTCAAGTCACTACCTTTAAAGAATTCAAAGCAGTTGGACCGCCAAAGTTTCAAGGGTCTATGAATCCAGTGGAAGCCCAAACCTGGATCATGGAAATGGAGATGGTGTTCAACGTTGCTAGAGTTAACGAGGATCAGAAGACTGCGTTCATAATGTTCATGCTCAAGTTTGAAGTTAGCTACTGGTGGCAGTCAAACAAGGTTCGTGGAGGACAAGGAGTGATAGCGTGGGATAGATTTAAGGAGATGTTTTTCAAAATGTACTTTCCAGCGAGTTCTTGGAATCAGTTAGAAGTACAATTTCTGGAGCTGAAGCAAGGAACAATGACGGTACCAGAATATGCTGTGAAGTTTAATGAATTGGCAAGGTTTGCCACTTACCAAGTTAAAACTGACGAGCGTAAAGCGAGAAGGTTTGAACAAGGATTGAAACCCTGGCTGTATAGCAAGGTTTCAATGTTCCAGCTGAATACATTTGCAGTTGTACTGGAAAAGGCAATTATCGCAGAAGGTGGAAGCGATGCCTTGACCAAGTACAACCAAGAACAGAAGAAAAGGAAGAATGGGAATGAGAATAAGGCTGGTGGTAGTAATGTTGGAAGTAACAGTCAGAAGAGGAAGTGGAGCGAGAATTCGACTGTGGGAGGACAACATGGAAATCAATAGAAGAAAAAATTTGAAGGTTGTGCGACGTGTGGAAAGAACCATACTGGGGTATGTTTGAAGGGAAAGTGAGTGTGTTTCAACTGTGGTCAGGAGGGACACATTGCACTGAACTGTTTTAGTCCAAAGAAAAGAGCATGCTTTACCTTCGGTTCGAAGGATCACATGGCTCGTGATTTCCCTAAGAAGCCAGCGGGAAGTGCAAGTGGTGGAAAAGGAAACAACAACGGTGGTGGTGCATTGATTATCCTTTGGACCAAAGACAATCAAGCGGAAACCCTCTGCGAGGACTTTCAATATGGACCGATGCGAGGATCTTTGTATGATCTAAGGATGTGGTGTCGGGTATCATTCTGATTAATGGTATTAATTCTTATGTGTTATTTGATTCGGGTGCTACTTGTTCATTTATATCCGATGAATTTGTTCAAAACATAGATTTGCCTCAGGAAGAATTAGATTTTCCCTTAAGTATAGAGATTACGAATAGGGAAGTGATTCCTGTTAGTTTTATATATAGAAATTATGTAGTGGTGATAAAAGGTCACGAGATGATGGTAGATTTTATACCAATTAGACTTGGTGAGTTTGATGTTATACTGGGAATGGATTGGTTATTCAATTACGGAGAAGTAATTGATTGCCAAAGGAAGTGTGTTAACCTTATAACTCCGTCAAAGGTTGTGTTCTTTAGCAGCAAGTCACCTCGACAAGCAAGTTATCTGATGTGAGACCCCAAATTTTATGAAATGAAAGTATTCAATTTTCTTATAATTATTCTATTTAGTAAATGGTTAAATTGATAAAAGGTTAAAGTTAAGGGTGATATGTGAAAATTTTGCAAAGTAAACAAGTTGTTATAAAATAATCGGCGGTAAAATACGCGTGGTTTCATAGTAGCACACGATATTGATTATTGATGCTTACGTAAGAAGTCACTCAGTTATACTCAATTATTGCTATAGTAATTGCTGCATCATATCTCTCATATTATTGATTCAATTATTGTCACAGTATCATCTGTATAATATGATATATTATTAAATCAATAATTGAGATGACAAAGTTGTTCATATTATTAAATTGTAATATTTATAATGTCTAGAAGTTCTGTCAAGGAGAGGTTTAGTCACCTAATTACGCGCTAATAGGGAGAAATTCTTATTGGAAAGCCCCCTCTTTCTTGGGAACGACCTGGTTGTTAAATATTGTGAGTTATAATATTAATGATGAATAAGTTCGTGTTGATTAAAGATGAATTTGATAGTTCCATTGTGTTAGGATTATTGGTGTTAGTGGAAATCGACATTTATTTCGATAATAATTGATATCTGGAGGTTATATTATTCAATCGGGTATTCGGGGCACTTTTCGTGTCAGAGTACTATTCACCCGATTACTATTCACTCTAGTATTATTCACTCGGGTATTTGGGATACTTTTTCGTGTCGAAGTACTATTCACAGGTTACTATTTACCCAGTTACTATTCACTCTAGTATTGTTCACTCGGGTATTTGGGACACTTTTCGTGTCAGAGTAACTATTTCGGAAGTACTATTCATGGGGTACTATTCACCTGAAAAATATATTTCTTTTCGGTCCAAATCATTTTTGGGTACAATATTATTCCATGAGGAGATGTGCTAATTTTTTAGACCGTTGGTTGAAATTATAATAGTAAATCAATATGGATCGTTGGTTTAAAGTTTTAATAGTGAATCAATATGGACCGCTGGTTTAAAGTTTTAATAGTGAATCAATATGGACCGTTGCTTTAAGTTTTAATAGTAAATCAATATGGACCGTCCGTTTAAAAGTAAATCAATCTGGACCGTTCATGAATTAGTTCTTATTAGGTCCATTCTCTTATAAATAGAAGCTCATTCCTTCATTATTTCTTACGAATTCACTGAAACTCTAGAGAGAAATTATAGAGAGAAAGAAGAAGAGAAGTCTGCTACCTCACTTTTCCAATATCCAGTTTCTTCTAAGGTAAGGGATATTATTTGTTGTACTCGTAAGGGGTATTATTTCTTTCGTATTCATGAAGAAAGCTATTGTTATTCCATTCCTTATTATTACATTGAAATAACTTTGTATCGCGGACTCACTGGTATACATGGTGAAATTCTTCGTTATTCCATTCTTTATTATTATGTTGGAATAACACATACATCTGATAATCTGCATACATGGTGAAATCATTGTTATTCCATTCTTTATTATTTTCTTTGGAATAACTTTAATCTGTGCCAAGTACCGCATACATGATGAAATTCTCATTATTATTCCATTCTTTATTATTCTATTTGGAATAACTTTTATGCATCACAATCACCGCATACATGGTGAAATTTTGTTGTTATTCGATTCTTTATTATTACATTGGAATATCTTGTTGGTGCGAATTTACTTTGACTGGTTTCGTTCATTATTATTACATTTGGAATATCCCGCTTGGCATGGATTACGCATAGTGCAGTTCCGTTCTTTATTATTACATTGAGAATAACTTATCATCATGCGATCTATCGCATGCATGGTGAATTCTTCTGTTAATCCATTCTTTATTATTCTGTTGGAATAACCTATATATGTGGATTACCACATGCATGGTGAATGATTCTTTATATTCATTTCTTATTAAATTGTGAAAATGATATGTTTACATGGATTATGATAAAAGTTATAATATAAGCATTGGACTGTTGATTATGATGAAAGTCATAATAAAAGCATTGGTCTGATGAAAATCATGGGTATATGTAGCATTAGTAAGTTTTATGATGAGTTATGTTGGTTATTATGTGAGAACATGAAAGTTTCTTAGAAATCACAAAGGGTTGAAAATCAGATTTTGGTGAAAATGGAACATGAAATTCAATTAACCATATCTCCTATTATAATTCGAATTTTTGAGTGTGGTCAAGTTCTAGAGTTAGATCTATGAGTTTTCTAACTTATCCAAGTGAAATCCTTTGGAAAAGGTGTTGTAGATTTTTCGTGTGGGTGATTTTAGCAAATGAGTCAAAAACGCAGAAAGTAAAAAAGCAACGCCTTAAAAAATTTAAAAGGGAATTTTCGGCCACTTAGTTTCTGAAATAAATTTCGGCCTTTTAGGACATGAAAATATATGGTACAAAGTACCTCCTGTCCAAAAATAAGCTCATTCCGACTTAAAATGAGCAAGTTATGACTATTTCAATATTTAGGTTTTTCCGAAGAAAAATGCTATAACCGGAGTTCAATAACTCCGATGACCATGAAATTTAAACTGGAAGCTCACATTAACATGTGTAAGATCCTGCCAAGATTTGGGAATTTCTGGAGTTAAACTTGAGGTAGTTAATTTCTTAAGGAATTAATTAGAAATTGATTTTTGAAAAATACTTAAGGGAGTTGAAAAATTATAAAAAAATACTTGTTGTGTTGAAATATATGTATATATGTTTGGACAAAGGATAGGAAAATAATAAGTTGATTTGGTAATTTTTCATGAAAATGGTTTAGTTACAAACATATGAGTTAAATATGTTATGTGAAGTTGAAGAATTGGTAAATAGGATTTTAGAGCTTGAAGATCCTATATAAGGTATATGCAGATTTTTGATGAGGGATTTGATCATTGGTAATGAAATCTTATGAGTCTGGCATTTTTGAATGATTAAATGCATTATTTGGTAAAGTGTAAACAATTAAAATAAATTGTTTATAAGTTTAAGAAGTGATTAAAATATTGTTATAATATTAATAATATTAGATTATGAGTTTATTAAGTGATTGATAATATTTGGATAAATTTAAAGTCTTTAATATTTATCCTTGTTTTTGTTTGATTAATGCTTATATCATTGTCATCATCCTCATGCTTATATTATGATGAAAGTCATCTTTGGCTTACGTGCAAAGATGGACTGTTAATTATTGGTTTTACAGTTGTATATCCTTGGCTTACGTGCAATGATGGACTGTTAATTATTGGTTTTACAGTTGTATATGTTTGGCTTACGTGCAAAGATGGACTGCTGATTATTAGTTTTACAGTTGTATATCTTTGGCTTACGTGCAAAGATGAACTATTGATTTATGAGTATCTTTGGCTTATGTGCATAGATGAACTGTTTATTGGTATGATTATGACCAGGGATCATTCGATATAATCATGACCCATAATGTTATAGATGATGTGGTAAAAGTCCTCATTGGCCCGTAGTGCATTGATGGACAGTTATTGGTATAATTATAATCAGGGATTATTCGGTATAATCATGACCATTGATGATTACATGAATATCCTTGGCCGTAGTGCAGGGATGATTCGATGATATGGATTATTTATTAAGTTGAGTCTCAGCGAATAAAATATTGATTATACACTTTTAATTCATAAAAGATAGTAGATATCATGCTCTACTTGACTCTTCTAAAATACAGTTGTATGTCTTTGGCCTGTAGTGCAAAGATGAATTGTTAATAAATATATTTGGCCATAATGTAAAGATGAATTTATTAGTATGATCATGAGCAGGAATTTTAATTTGGTATAACCATGATTTTTGATGTTTCAGGTGAAGATAGGTGATGAAAATTATCTTCGTCCTAGGTGCGAAGAGAAATTTAGAATCACAATTATGACTGAGTTATTCATATGATTGTGGACAGGAATTGTTGATTGATGTTACAGGGATAAAACATTATTGGTGAACTTTTAACATGGAGGACATAATAGACCTGATGGTCTATTTGACTCTTCTAATGGATTGCTCGTTCTGCTGCAACTATGGTTGAAAAGTTTTATCATCTACCATATGTTCTAAATCTCTGATTTATTACTGATGAAGGCTATTGATAATTTAATTATATTTAGTCATGATATTCTTTCTTTGAAATTTGGTTGTGCTCACCCTTTTTGCTTCACAATTCCTTTCGGGTAATAAGAGTGTAGCTGGGTCGAGCGGGGTTAACAGGAGAATAGAACGGTGGTCTATAGCTATTGAGGTTCTCCCTAAATAGTATGGAAATAATTTTATTGAGAACTTTAGATAAGTGTGTATTATTGTACGTCATTTGATATTTAATTTTGGTGAACCAAATAGGGTGAGGTGAACCCAACTTTGGAAGGGTGTTCTGCCACTATCATACAAGATGTCTAATGACATACAACCTCGTGTTGTCATAAGACAGGGTTGTGCACATCCACTTGCTGAGTATATCTACGAGTACTACCTATATGATCTTGGACTATATTTGAAATATAATTCTCACTTGGAGACAATGGAGATAATTATATGTCAAGAGAAGACTCACCATTGGAAAGAAGATAATAGCAATATTCTTGATTTTCTTTGGGGTCTATTGGGTCAACCAAGGATAATTCTGTTGACATATGATATTTATCATAACCTAGACGCATGGCCTCCCATGTACGAAGGTTTCCTTGAGCATTTCCCAAAGATTTTAATTTCTAAAACAGTTATTGACTGTACTTTTATGTAAAGTACCTTTGTAAGGTGTTGTGGTCAATGCACTATGAGAGTTTCATAGATTTTTATTGAAACTCACAGCTTATCTATTGTCGTACTCTGCACAACAGTTCAACTGTTGTATAAATGAAGTTTGTATTTGATTTTTATGGAGTGATATCTGGCGATTCAGAATGGGTCGTGTGGACCTATTTTGGGGGCGTCACATCTGACGGTGATGCAAGCTAAGAAGTTGTTAAGACAAGGATGTGCAGGACACTTAGACTACATAGTCGATACACAGAAGAAGAGTGCGAAGTTAGAAGAGATACCGATCATAAGAGATTTTGCAGACGTATTTCCAGACGATTTGTCGGGTCTTCCGCTGGATCGACAAATCGAGTTCATGATTGACTTACTACCAGGAACAGCCCCGATATCTAAAGCACCATACCGAATGGCCCCGGTAGAAATGAAAGAGTTGATGGTGCAATTACAAGAATTGCTCGACAAGAAGTATATTCAGCTGAGTGTCTCGCCATGGGGAGCACCGGTGTTGTTTGTTAAGAAGAAAGACGGATCAATGCGGATCTGCATTAATTAAAGAGAATTAAATAAGGTCATGATTAAAAATAAGTATCCATTACCTAGAATCAATGACGTGTTCGATCAGTTGAAGGGAGCGAGATATTCTCGAAGATAGACTTGAGAAGTGGTTATCATCAGTTGAAGGTGAGGCCGGAGGATGTACCAAAAATAGCTTTCAGAACTCGGTATGGTCATTACGAGTTTTTGGTTATGTCTTTTGGTTTAACCAACGCACCTGCAGCGTTCATGGACTTGATGAACAGGGTGTTTAAACCATTCTTAGACAAATTTGTGGTAGTGTTTATCGATGATATACTGGTGTATTCCAAGACCAAGGAGGAACATGTGGAACATTTAAGAGTGTCATTGGAGACGTTGAGAAAAGAGAAGTTGTACGCTAAGTTCTCAAAATGTGAATTTTGGTTGGAACGTGTATAGTTTCTCGGGCACGTTATTGATAAGGATGGAATTTCGGTAGATCCATCAAAAGTGGAAGCTGTAATAAATTGGGATCAGCCGAAGACGCCGTCAGAAGTAAGGAGTTTCTTAGGATTGGCAGGTTACTATAGTCATTTTATTCAAGACTTTTCCAAGATCGCGACTCCATTGACGAACTTAACTAGGAAAGCGGTTAAGTTTGTTTGGACAGAAAAGTGCGAGGAGAGTTTTCGGGAATTGAAGAAGAGGTTGAGTTAAGCACCTGTGTTTTTATTGCCTGATAATACAGGAAATTTTGTGGTATATAGTGATGCATAACATAAAATAATAGGTTGTGTGCTTATGCAAAACAGCAGAGTTATTGTGTATGCATCACGACAGTTGAAAGATTATGAGAAAGGGTATCCGACTCATGACTTAGAGTTGGCGACGGTGGTGTTTACCCTGAAAATTTGGAGACATTATCTTTATGGAGAAAGGTGTGAGATATATACGGACCATAAAAGTCTGAAGTATATCTTTACACAAAAAGACTTGAGCATGCGACAAAGAAGATGGTTGGAGCTAATCAAAGACTATGACTGCGAGATTTTCTATCATCCCGAAAAGGCGAATGTTGTTGCTGATGCTTTAAGTAGGAAGGGACGGGAGAAGTTAATGTTGTTAACTGCTCATGAGAAGCTAGTGTTAGAAATGGCTAAGATGGAGTTGGAAATTAAATATCCGACAGAATCCGATGAAAAGTTATTCCAGATAGGTAACAGTTCAAAGTTGGTAGATAAGGCGAGGAAAGCACAATTTCAGGATGAAGACTGTGAAAAGATAAAACAGAAAATATCTGAAGGTGATGAAAACAAATTCAAAATCTATTCGAAAGGGTTACTTTGATTCAAAAAGAGAATTTGGGTTCTGCCAGTACCAGAAGTTAAAGAAGAAATTCTGAGTGAAGCTCATAACTCAAGCTATTTGATTCACCTATGAGTACAAAGATGTACCTGGGATCTTAGACATCATTTTGGTACGAATATGAAAGAGGATGTGGCTGAATGTGTGGCGAAATGCTTAACGTGTCAGAAAGTTAAAGCTGAACATCAAAGGCCAAGCGGATTGTTACAACCGTTGGAGATACCAGAATGGAAATGGGAGCATATAACAATGGATTTTGTGGTAGGTCTTCCAACGACCCAACAAGGTTACGATGCCATTTGGCTGATTGTTGATCGACTAACGAAATTGGCACACTTTTTACCAATTAAGCTTTGATTTACCCTAGATAGGTTAGCAAAAATGTACGTGAAGGAAATTGTGTCAAGACACGGTGTACCAGTGTCCATTGTATCAGACAGAGATTCACGTTTCACATCTAATTTCTGGAAACGATTACCAAAATGCTTAGGAACACAGCTGAGAATGAGCACAGCGTACCATCCTCAAACCGACAGACAAAGTGAGAGAACCATCCAAACACTAGAGGATATGCTCAGAGCATGTATCATGGATTTTAAGGGGAATTGGGATGACCATCTACCATTAGCGGAATTTGCTTATAATAATTGTTATCACGCGAGTATTGGCATGCCGCCTTATGAAGAGTTATATGGCAGGAAATGCAGAACTCCATTATGCTGGGATGAGGTAGGTGAACGTCAGCTATTGGGTCCAGAATTGGTGCAACAAACTGTCGAAATCATCAAAGTGATTTGAGCGAGATTAATAGCCACACAGGATAGACAGAAGAAATATGCCAATCAGCATCGACAAAATAGATAATTTGATGTCGGTAGTTATGTTTTCTTGAAAGTATCTCCTTGGAAGGGGAAAATTCAGTTTGGCAAGAAGGAGAAATTGACCCCTAGATTTATAGGACCTTTCGAAGTGCTTCGACGAGTTGGTGAAGTGGCGTATGAGGTAGCTTTACCTCCGGAGTTGGAGTATATTCATAATATTTTCCATGTCTCAGTATTGAGACCATATAAGCCTCACTATAAACATGTTATAGAATATGAGCCCTTACAGTTTGAGAAAGATTTGTCATATGAAGAAGTCCCTGTTTCAAATTGTTGATAGAAAAGAGCAAGTACTGAGGAATAAGGTGATACCTTTTGTTAAGGTCATCTGGAGGAACCACAATGCTAAGGAAGCTACGTGGGAGCTTGAAAGTGTTATGATGAGGAATTATCCTCAATTATTTGCTTGATCTTGTATAGCGATTCTGGGGACAGAATCTTGTTAAGGAAGGAAGAATGTAACGAATAAATTTTTTTCGAGTTGTGATTCTGGGGACAGAATCCTTTTAAGGAGAAAAGGATGTAACGATCGAGAAATTTGTAATTTAATTTAAATATTTATTTAATTAAATAAACATTTTAAATAATTTATTTATTAAGGAAAATAAATTATTGATGGATTGTGATGAATTAATTTAGTGACTAAATTGATCTATGTTAATTAAATTGAGTAATGATAATTTTATCTGAAGGATTTAATTTAAGAAAATAATTAAATTAAATCAATTGCTTAATATTTAAGGAACTAATTAAATTAAATGAATTGTTTAATTTAAAGGAAATAAATAAATTAAATAAAGTGATGTTTTTAATTTATTAATTAAATTAGATATATAATTATTTATTAATTATAAGTATAATGATAATTAGATTTTTATTATTATTATAAGTTACTTAAATTAACAAAACTAAAGTTATTTAAATTAATCAAACTAAGTGTGACAAGTGGAAACTATATAATATAAGGTTATTAAAATAATCTAGTTTAGGAGTATGTGCTTAGCGAAACAAGGCCTTGTGGCCTTTGGCTTGTTCCAACTGACGTCTTTTTATTTTTTTAACTGATAAGTACGTGGGGGTGAGGGAGGCCAGTTTATTTTCTATGCTTCTTATTTTCTCCTAAGTCTTAAGAGCGGAGTTTTGAGGGAAACCTTGGAAAAAGAGAGAAAAAAAACTCAGTGATATTGAGAGTTGGAAAAAGGAGGGTTTTGGGAAGGCTTTCTATCATCTTTTGCTAGCCAACAATCAAAGAATAAGGTATAACCAATTCTAATTTTTAACTCTTGTTTTCTTAAAATTTCTATTGATAGTGGTGTTAGATTGATACACATATATGTATCTATGGTTTATAATCTGTTATTTATCATATATAAGTATTATTTGATGATTAAAGGCATGAAATTGGGTTGTAGTAGAAAGATTTCATATAACAGTGTTTTAAAATGAAAATTGGCCTTAGAAAGTACCAAATTTTGTGCCTTATATGTGTTATAATCTACAAATTGAAGTTGGATTGTGTTAATATGTGAAGAAACGAAGGCGGTGTATTTTAAATCATGTTCATTGGTTAAGAAACGAATTTGTGGCGATCGAATTCGCTAAATGTGTAAAAAATGAAGAAATTTGGAAATTGGGGGTTTTTGATTCTTCAAATTTGTTTGTATGTGATGATTTTGTAGTTAGGATGGTGTATAACATGTGTAACTATGTTGTTACAAAGTTTAGTTGCTAGGTTTTATGAAATTCTGTGGAAATTGGGTGAGTTTTGGTGATCTTTATGCGAAGCAGTAGCTTCTGTAGTTTACATGCATGCTGCAGTCTTGTTGTGTCATTACCACAATCGAAGCATACAAGCTGCTTTAATGGGTTTTCTCTGACGCAGTACCGGTAGCATTTGGCCGATGCTTAAGGCGAGGACAACGTTGTTCTTGCCTGCGTGCTCGAGCCAGTGAAGTGACTTCTGCTTATTTGCAGGTTGTGATTTATGGACTTATATTAGCTAAGCTTGCATGTTAATGATGTATAAAACATGATGCGGACTATAATAACAAATTGTAATGTGATGTAATATTAAGTGTAAAGATTTTAAGTAATTATTTAAATAAGTTATAAAATGAAACCAAATGTGATGTTTTCAAAAGTTAAAGATAAATGATAAGGTTTATGTTGAATATTGTGTGAATTCAGATTCGTTAGGGTGTTAACCAACATGGTTAGATGTTAGGTTAGGGTTATGACCTAAACAAAGGTTTAAACCCCTAAAGCTAATATTCATACAACTAATTGTTGTTGCGATTTCAATGATATATGTAGGGTAATTGGAGATTATTTTACACTTGTGTAGCTTACATATAAGGTAAGTTTCTAAACCTTACCTCTTTACATTGAGCAATCTTTCTAACTTCATTCTTTTCATATTGAATGCAAGTTCCCATTCCTAAATTATTATGGTACAAGTTCCTAAAATTCTTTGTAAAGTTGAAGCAAGCCTAATCTATCTTGCGTAGATAACAGACAAGCTCTTGTAACCTAATTCGTTACATCGAAAGCGAGTTTCACTTTCCTAATTATTATTCAAAGCATATATTGTTCTAATACATTGATTCAAGTGAGATTGTTCTAATTCTTTGAATATAGTACTTTGCATGTATATCATGTTATGCAATTATATATTGTTGATATTCTATCTTTGACTTTGATAGCCTTGTTCAGTTACACATTTTTGTATTAGACCTTCAAGTAGTAAGCAAACTCTTATTGATTGAATTAATCTGTAATGGAATAGTGTTCTAAAATTCTAGAAACACTGATAAGCTAGTTCCAAACTAAACTTTCTTTAGTGCGAAAATTTTAAATCCAAGCTGAGACGAATAACCCTAACATAGGGGATTTTGTACGTGTAGTGTTTAGATGTTTGTGCACAATACATGGTACAAAGGGCTGATCCCCCTAAGTATGTTAAGAAGGGTCTGTATAGTCTAAATGGCTATTAAGGTTGAGGTAATAATACCTAAATACCGGAGACATAGTTCGTGGTCTTAAGACCCTCAGATATTAAAGTTCGAACTTGTTTTCTATTTTTGATTTGTAGAACAAGTTCATTATTGTTCAGCATTCATTGTTCACTCTCATGTTGTTATCATTACTACCTTTTATATCATTGAGCATTTGTTTGCTCATTCTTGCATTTAACACTACAGCTAAAGTAGAGAAAGTCAATGAGCCATCTACTAGCAAAGGAAAGGGCAAAATGTCCAAGTGTTGAAGACTTTTGAGAATTTTATTTTAATAAATTAAGTTAAAGACTTGTTTTTTTTTTTATGATGTATTCCGCAAACTTATGTAATAATTTTAATGCTAGATTACCTGGGATTATTTTTGAGATGATGATGTAACCCTTTAATGGGAAAAGATTATTGTTTAAGTTATTTAAATTATGTCTTTATCCTTTATTATGGGTAGTTAGATGTAATAGTTTTGGATAGTAAACACCAAATCTTGTGGGAATGGAGTACCCGGATTTGGGGGTGTCACAACATACTTAAATAAATTATTCCATAATAATTTCCATTGAATATTTTTTTTAATCCATAAATATTTCACCTAAAATACTTATTTTACTTGATAAATATTTTAATTATTTACGATCTCACAATCCTAACATATTAACATATTACATTTATATGTAACATACATTACTCTCTCATATCATAATAAGAATTTTATTTATTAAATTCTTATTTTAATAATTTTCAAAAATTCGGGTTGTCACAATATTCATTTTAACAGGGAATATTCGTACGACGACACAATCATTGGTGGACCCCACAACGGAATTATTGTCGGAGTTAGAAAATGACAGAAATATCTTTTTATAAAAATAACGGCGAAAGTTTTACCGTTAAACTGTTGAAATACCCGGTGGTAAAAGTATAGTAATACGCGTGGTTGCATAGTGGTACACGGTATTGATTATTGATGCTTACGTGAGAAGCCACTCAGTTATACTCAATTATTGCTATATTAATTATTGCATGATATCTCTCATATTATTGATTCAATTATTATCATAGTATTATCTACATAATATTTTATATTATTAAATTAATAATTGAGACGAAAAAATTATTCATATTATTATTTGTATTATTGACGATGTTTAGAAAGTTCTGTCGAGGAAAGGGGTTTGGTCACCTAATTGCGTGCCAATAGGGAGAAATCCTTATTAGAAACACCCTCTTTCTTGGGAATGATTTGGTTGTTAAATATTGTGAGTTATAATATTAATGATGAATAAGTTCGTGTTGATTATAGATGAAATTGTTGATAAAAAATATTTCCATTGTGTTGGGATTATTAGTGTTACTGGAAATCGATATTTATTTCGATAATAATTGATTTCTGGATGTTAAATTGCTACTAGTTCACATGCAAATTACTGTTGGTTCACATGTATGAAATTATTGATTCACATGCATGTACTATTAGGGGAGGTGGTGCAAGATTGATAATACTTGAAGGACTAAATTAAAAATAAAGGTAAAGATGAGGGTACTATACTATAATAATTCGAGCCCCTAAACATGCAATTATCAAAACTATGTTTTCCTATAAATAGAAGCTCATTTCTTCTATCATACTCACCAATTCACTAAGACTCACAAGAGCAATTATAGAGAGAGAAGCTATAGAGAGAAAGAAGAAGAGTATTCTATTACTTCACTATTGCAGTACATAGCCTTCTACTAAGGTAAGGGGTATTATTTATTTCATATTCACTTACGATATTATTTTTCGTATTCGTAAGAAATTTTATTTCGTTCAATATTCGCATGAAATATTATCTTCATTTAATATTCGTAAGGAATATTATCTTCGTTCAATATTTGAAAGGAATATTATTTTCGTTTAATATTCGTAAGGGATATTATTTTTGTTCAATACTCGTATGAAATAATATTTTCTTCCATACTCTGTAGTATGTAAGTAATATTATTTTGTTTCGTATTCCTACTTCTACACTCATTTTGTTAAAGTATTGCTTCTATACTCCGTGAAATTAGTAGAATATCCTTGAAATTTGCTCTCCATCTAGTATCGTTTCACAAGGATATTTTTCTAAACATTCTTGTTAAATTTTAAGCTTTTCATGCGGGAGTAATATTCATGGGCACTATTCATAAATACGGCACTATTTATAAATACGGTACTATTCACAAAGTACTATTCATGGGATACTATTCACAAAGTAATATTTCTAAAGTACTATTCCTAAAGTACTATTCACGAAGTACTACTCACGAAGTACTATTCACTAGGGTACTATTCACCCAGGGTACTATTCATGACAAAAATTGATTTCTTTTCTGTCCAAATCATTTTGATACAATATTATTCTTGAATTTTACTCCACAAAGCAGTATCATATTGATAATTTGGACATTATTAAATTCTGAATAAATTAAATTTTAAATCTTTAAAATTTATCTTTTTCTTTCATTTAATTGAATTTTTATATCATTGTCATCATCATCATGCTTATATTATGGTGAAAGTCATCTTTTGCCTATAGTGCATAGATGGACTATTATTTGGTATGATTATGACCATGGATTATTCAGTATAATCATGACCCGTAATGACGTGGTAAAAGTCCTCATTGGCCCGTAGTGCATAGATGGACAGTTGTTGGCATGATCATGACCATTGGTGATTACACAAATATCCTTGCCCCGTAGTGCATGGATAATTCGTGGACGTGATACTAATGAATATCATTGGCTCGTAGTGCATGGATAATTCAGTGATGTTAATTATTTATTGAGCTGAGTCTCAACGATAAAATCGATGATAAACTTTTTAAATCATAGAAGATAGTAGATATCATGCTCTACTTGTCTCTTCTAATGGATTGCTTGTTCTGCTGTAGTTAAACTTGTTATTTATTAGTTTAACACTATTGAAGGCGAATGATAATTTATTATGCATTATCTTAGTCATAATATTTTTTACTGGGCTACTTAAGCTCACCCTTTTGCTTTCATTGTTCTCTTCAGGAAATGAGAACGTAGCCGTGACTAGTTGGGGAACGAAGTGATGGTCCGAGATTGTAAGACCCCAACTTTTATGAATAAAGATGAATTTTCTATAATTATCATTTTTGAATATTATGGAATGAATTTGATATAATGTTATAGTTGTGCGTAATATTTATAAATTTTGCAAAGTACGCAAGTTGTTATATAATATTCGATTGGTCGGGGAATATTCGTTTTAACAGGGAATATTCGTACGAAGGCACAATCATTGGTGGACCCCACAACGGAATTATTGTTGGATTGAGAAAACGACAAAAATATTTTATGAAAATAACGGCGGAAGTTTTATCGTTAACTGTTGAAACACCCGGTGTTAAAAGTACAGGAATACGTGTGGTTGCATAGTAGCACACAGTATTGATTATTGATGCTTACATGAGAAGTCACTCAGTTTTGTTCAATTATTACTTCAGTAATTGTTGCATAGTATCTCACGTTAATTGATTCAATTATTGTCGATATTTTATATATTATTAAATCAATAATTGAGACGACGAAGTTATTAATATTATTTTTTGCAATATTAACGATGTCCAGAAGTTCTGCCAAGGAGAGGTTTGATCACCTAATTGCGTGCCAATAGGGAGAAATCTTTATTGGAAAGCCCCCTCTTTCTTGGGAACGACCTGGTCGATTAATAGTGTGAATTATAATAATGATGATGAAGTTTTATTTTATTAGTATTATTAATGTAATAAAATGAAAAGCTTTTTATATAAAAAATGTAATACTTTTATAAAGTTATTCGTTTTATTAGACTATAAATAGAATATATTATATTCTATTATGCATAGTGTTTTGCATAGTAAAATCTTTTTTTATATAAAATGTAATACTTTTATAAAGTTATTCGTTTTATTAGACTATAAATAGAATATATTATATTTTATTATGCATAGTGTTTGCATAGTGCCCGTGATAGTATTTTTGCATAGTAAAATCTTTTATATAAAGCAGTAATACTTTTATAAAGTTATTCGTTTTATTAGATTATAAATAGAATATATTATATTTTATTTAAAAGATTTTGTTTTATTAGAATATTTTATAGTAAACCAAACTGACCGTCTGTTTAAAAAGTAAATCAATATGAACTGATTCAGAATTAGTTACTATTAGGTCCATTCTCCTATAAATAAAATCTCATTCCTTCATTATTTCTTCTTAATTCTTTGAAACTCTAGAGAGAGAAACTATAGAGAGAAAGAAGAAAAGTATTTTGCTACTTCACTACTCCTATATCCAGTTGTTCTAAGGTAAGGGGTATTATTTCTTTCGTATTCATGAAGAGAACTTACATTATTCCATATTTTTTTTTATTCATTGGAATAACTTTGTATCGTGGTCTATCCTATACTTGGTGAAATTCTTCTGTTATTCCATTCTTTATCATTATGTTGGAATAACCTGTCTATGCAAAGTACCGCAAACATGGTGAAATTCTTCTGTTGTTCCATTCTTTATTATTCTGTTGGAACATCATGTCTGTGCGTTTACGCATGACTTGGTTCCGTTATTTATTATTCTGTTGGAACATCCCGTCGGTATGAATTTCGACTGACCTGGTTCCATTATTTATTATTCTGTTGGAATATCCTGTCTGGCCGTAGTGCATGGATGATGTGGATTATTTATTAAGTTGAGTCCCAGCGATAAAAGTGATGAAAAACCTTTTAAATCATAAAAGATAGTAGATTTTATTCTCTACTTGACTCTTTTAATGGATTGCTTGTTCACCGCAGATTAAACTTGATGTTTGTTATATTGTATCGATTTAACACTGTTGAAGGCTAACGATAATTTATTCTGTATTATCTTAGTCATAATATTTCTTACTGGGCTAGTTGAGCTCACCCTTTTACTTTCATTTTTCTCTTCAGAAAATGAGAATGTAGCAGGGACTAGTTGGGGAACGGAGTGACGGTCCAGATAATAGCATTAGTAGTCCTCACTATTCTGTTAAATAGTGTGATAATAAATGTAATGAGGACTCAATTGAGTGTGGATATTGTCTAGATGACAATATTTGTATTAAAACTCACAACATATGTTTTGTTTTATTTTGCACGACTGTTGTATAATTAAGTTGTATTTGATTTCTGTACCATGTATTTGGCGACTCAAGATGGGTGATGTATACCTATTTTGGGGGCGTCACAGTTGGTATCAAAGCTTAGGGATATGATCCCTGGCTAAAATGTGAGACAAGAACAAGAAGGGGAGAGACGGGGAATTCCTTCACTACTATGACCTACCTAAGTTTATTTGGTATTTAATTGGTCGGTCAGATTATAGGGATAATATGTAATATGTAAATTAACCCTTGTTTTGTGGCAGTATTTGAAAATGACATCCGAGAATATTGAGAATAGCAATGGAGCACAGGAGACCGTTGAGTCACCACAGATCAATACCCAGGATAATGTGCAACAGGAAGATAATAATCCTCAGGTAAACAACAACACCGATCAAATGATGAACGATGGAATGTTAAGAGGCTTTATGAAATTCATGCAACATCAATGGATTGCTTGTTCCGCTACAGTTAAACTTGTTGTCTATTATATTCTATCAGTTTAACATTGTTGAAGGCTAATGATAATTTATTCTGCATTATCTTAGTCACAATATTTCTTACTGGGCTAGTTGAGCTCACCCCTTCACAGATCAATAATCAGGATAATGTGCATCAGGAATGTGATGCCTCCAAAATAGGTATACAACACCCATTCTGATTCGCCAAATACATGGAACAGAAAGCAAACTACAACTTCAATAATACAATTGTCGTGAAAAATACGACAACACATACTGTGAGTTTAAATACAAATATTGTCTTCTAGACAATATCAACACTCAAATAGTCCTCATTACAATTATTCATACACTATTTTGCGAAAATAGTGAGGACTGCTAAAACATCTTTCTAGAACCATCACTCCATACCCCGACTCGATCTTGTTATATTCTCACCTCCTGAGAAGAAAAATGGAACAAGAAGGAAAAGGGTGAGCTCAACTAGCCCAGTAAAGAATATTATGACTAAGATAATATACAACAAATTATCATTAGTCTTCAATAGGGAAAAATCTGATAAAATATAATAGACAACAAGTTTTAGATCAACAAATGCAACGAAAACAACAATCTATTAGAAGAGTCACGTAGAGAATGAATTCTACTATTTTCTATGATTTAAAAGTCCATCATCAATATTTTATCCCTGTAACATCAATCAATATACATCTTTAATCAAATATTCATCTTTGCACTATAGGCCAAAGATATTCATTTATATCACCAGTTGGTCATGTTCATCTCAACACCTGTTCATCTTTGCACTACAGGCCAAAGATAATCATCAGTTAATCATTCATCTTTGCACTACAAGCCAAAGATATTCAATAATATCATCATTTAAGACTGAGGATGATGAAAAATATTTTAAAGAAAACGAATCCAGTGAGACAGAAGGACAAATATTAGGGATTCATATAACAATTTATCCAAGATCAATAATACTTTATAATAACCAATTGAGAAGTAGAATTCAAAAATAAAGATCAAAACATGGATACAATCAAAGATAGTAACCATAATAGACATCTTGGACAAAAAAAAATTTCATTTTTCGGTGAATAGTATCGTATTCGTGAATAGTGCCGTATACGTGAATAGTGTTGTATACGTGAATAGTAACCCCGACACAAAATGATCCAAATTTGATTAAAAAGTTCAAACCAATATTTTGGCATAATGATATTGAAGAAAATAATATCATTTAAGAAGAAAATAACATCCCTTACCTCAAAAAGACAATACTTTAATTTGGAATATGGATATAGTCTTTGAAGGAACTTGCACCGTATAGCAACACTCAAAGTATCAAAATACTCACAAGAATATGCTCGATAATATAGAGAGAGAAAGAGAGAAAACTTTGTTTCTGGTGTGATTTTCAATTCTAACTTAGCCCTCTATTTATAGGAAAATGTTAGCACGTCGAAGCAGACTTGACATGCTACCTGATGGCTTTACCTGCTACTATTGCCACCCACCACATTTGAAATTCAATTTGAGCACACTTCTCACCAACTAAAAGTGGGGCCCACCAATTCTAGAATTTTCCACCAAAATGATAAATTCGGATACTTCAACAATTTCTGAACCAGTCACCTCCAAATCTTGGATTGAGCTTTCCTCTCTTTCTAAATCTTGTAACTCCCTTCCATGGAGCAACACGTAACAATACATGATCCCCAATATTAAATTCCACGTCCTTTCGATGAAGATCAGCATAACTCTTTTGTCGATCCTGTGAGGTTTGAATACGTTGTCGAATCATTTGGATCTTTTCTATAGTCATGTGTACTAATTCTTGTCCCAACAACATTGCTTCACCCACCTCGTACCAGCATACTGGAGAACGACACTTTCATCCATACAACGCCTCAAATGGAGCCATGCCTATACTTGCTTGATAACTGTTGTTGTAGGAGAATTCCACCAGTGGCAAGTACTTATCCCAACTTCCTTTGAAATATAGGACACAGAGTCTTAATAGATCTTCAAGGGTTTAAATAGTCCTTTCTGATTGCCCGTCTCATTTTGAGGATGGTATCTTTGAATCAATCAGAAATCCGTGCCCATAGCTTTCTGCAAGCTAACCCAAAATCTTGAAGTGAATCTTGGGTTACGATCCGAAACTATGGATACTAGCATACCATGCAATCTCATAATCTCATTCACGTACATACGAGTAAGACGTTCAAGGGAATAAGTTTCTCGTATAGGTAAGAAATGAGCAGACTTGGTTAATCTATCAATAATAACCCAAATCGCATCTATGCCTTGAGAAACTTTGGGAAGACCTGCAACGAAATCCATGGTAATGTGTTCCCACTTCCATTTTAAAATCTCAAGTGGTTGCAATGGACCCTTTGGAACTTGATGCTCTGCCTTTACACGTTGACAGGTTAAACACCTCAAGATAAACTCCGTGATCTCTCTCTTTATATTGTTCCACCAAAATGTATGTCAAAGATCATGATACATTTTGGTACTCCCAGGATGGATTGCAAACGGGGTGTTGTGTGCCTCCATCATGATTCTATGCTTGAAGTCAGAATCGTTAGGAACTCAAAGTCTAGAGTTGACTCAAAGTATTCCTTCTTCATCGATTCTTGCTTCTGGAATAGCTCCTTCTTGCACTTTCTTCTTCATACGCATCAGCCCCAGGTCTGTAGCTTGAGAAGCTTTAACTTTATGGATTAAAGTCGGTTCTACTCGTATATTCGCCATCATCATGTTGGTCCTTGGAGTCTTTAATTCTATCTCCATCCTTTGCAAGTCATACAAAATGGGCCTTTGTGTTGACAATATCATACTCGTACTCGCATATGATCTTCTACTCAATGCGTTAGCTACTACGTTCACTTTTCCAGGATGATATTGAATAGTGTGATCGTAATCTTTCAACAGCTCAAGCCAACGTCGTTGCCTCATGTTGAGTTATTTTTGGGTGAAGAAATATTTGAGGCTCTTATGATCCGTATAGATCTCCATTTTCTCCCCATACAAGTAGTGTCTCTATATCTTCAACGCAAAAATGACTGCTGCCAACTCTAGATCATGAGTAGGATAATTCCTCTCATATTCTTTGAGTTGTTGCGAGGCATAGGCTATGACTTTCCCATGTTGCATGAGAACACATCCTAACCCTTTGCCTGAAGCATCGTTGTAGATAAAAAATCCATCCGAACCAGATGGTATTGCCAGAACAGGTGCCGAAATGAGTCTCTTCTTGAGCTCTTGGAAACTCTTCTCGCATTCTTTGCTCCATATGAATTTTGTATCTTTCCGAGTCAACTGAGTTAACGGAGTAACGATTTGAGAAAATCCTTCCACAAATCTCCGATAATAACCAGCTAAGCCCAGAAAGCTGCGTACTTCAGTCACCGACTTCGGTTACTCCCAACTTTGTATTGCTTCAATCTTCGCCGAGTCAACAGATACTCCATGTTTTGACACCACGTGCCCAAGGAATGCTACTTCCTCAAGCCAGAACTCGCATTTCTTCAGCTTGGCATAAAGCTTGTTTTCACGAAGCCTTTCAAGTATCAGCTTCAAATGGTGCTCGTGATCTTCACGATTTTTGGAATAGATGATGATGTCATCAATAAAGATAACAACGAATTGATCCAAATATTCCTTGAATACTCGGTTCATCATATCCATGAAAGCAGTAGGAGCATTAGTCAATCTAAAAGACATGACTAAGAAGTCATAATGCCCGTATCGAGTTCTGAAGGTAGTCTTCGAAATATCCTCAGTTTTAATCTTCAGCTGATGATATCCAGAACGAAGATCGATCTTTGAAAAAAATTGTGCTCCTTGCAACTGGTCGAACAGGTCATCAATGCGAGGTAAGGGATACCTATTCTTGATGGTGACATGGTTCAATTCTCGGTAGTTAATACAAAGTCGCATACTCCCGTCTTTCTTCTTTACGAATAAAATAGGAGCACCCCAAGGAGATGTACTAGGATGAATGAAACCGATGTCTAATAACTCTTGTAGTTGGACTTTTAACTCCTGAAGTTCAATAGGAGCCATTTGATATGGGGTTTTAGAAATGGGTTTTGTACCCGGTTCAAGGTCAATAAAGAATTCAACATCATGTTCTGGGGGTAGACCGGGAAGTTCTTCAGGAAATACATTAGGAAATTCTCTAACAACAGAAATATTATCCAAATCTGACTTGTCTCTGTTCAAATTCATAACATGGGCTAAGAAAGCTTGACATCCGTTTTTCAATAAATGAATAACTTTGTGGCTTGATATGACAGTGACTGATTTTAGTGGTTTAGTTACTTGAATTCGCATAATAGGTTGGTTAGGAATATGAAAACTAACAACCTTACGAAAACAATCAATTTTGGCATGATGAGTGGTTAACTAATCAAATCCTAAAATCACATCAAAAGCAAGTATCTTTAAAGAGATAAGATCAACAGGTAGTGTGATAGTGCCAACTTAGATCAAGAAAGATTTATAAACTATAGATGTAATAAAGGTTTCACCCAATGGAGTTTCAACATATAAGTTAAAGTCCAATTTCTCCGGAGTCAAGTTTAAACGTTGAGCATAAGCAGGAGAGATAAAAGAATGGGTAGAATCGGTATCTAGTAAGGTATAAACTTCGCAAGAATTCAAGATTAGCTTACCCGTGATCACCTCGTTTGGGTTCCTTGCATTTTGGCCAGTTACGACAAACGCTCTTCCAGGAACCGCTGATTTTGACTTATCCGGGACAGCCTTTGGAGTCACCATCCCTGCTGAACTTGGTTTTGCTACAGAGCAGTCTCGAGCTATATGCCCCCCCTTTCCATAGTTATAACATACCTTGGATTGTTATAGGCAGTTTGGGTTGATATGTCCCTCTTTCCCGCATTTATAACACCTAACTGGAGGTCGTTCTCCTCCCCTAGAATTTGTTGTTGGTGTTGGTGCTGCTACTGATGTCTTCCCGTCATTGTTGAATCTCCTCTTTCTGAAATTTCCGCTTGACTCACCTCTCCTATTATCATGGCCATGATTACCCCCCGAGTGGTTACCACCTTTGTCCGTATTTTTCCCTCCTCCCTGGTTATCATCGCTCTAATGACTGCTGTCACCGGTATGACCCTGGTTGTGGTCCCTCGGTTGAACATACTCACTATCTCGCTCTAATAATTGAGCCATGTTGACAACATCTGAATACAGAGAAAATTTATGAGAGATAAGGTATTGACGAATCTAGGGTTTTAGACCTCTCAGAAACATCCGCGTCATACGTTCCTCATTCTCTACCAAATGAGGTGCAAACCTGGATAACTCCGCGAACTTCGCCTCGTACTGAGACACCGTCATGTTGTTCTATTCCAGTCTAATAAACTCTACCTCTTTCATATGACGAATACTTTCAAGAAAGTACATATCATTGAATAGTTTCTAAAATCTTTCCCAAGACATGTTGAGTGCGGCTGGCTGGGTACGCTTCACGGATTCCCACCAGTAATCTGCCTCTCCACGGAACATAAAGGTAGCGAATGGAACCTTCTGTTCCTCCGTACATCCCAAGACATCGAATATCTTGGTAATTTTCTTGACCCACGTTTCCGCCTTAATCGGATCGGGCTTTCCCCAGAAATCTGGTGGTCCCAACTCCTTGAACTGCTTAGCTGTGATAGACCGCGCGTTGCTATCACTTTCACCCGTATTTTGTACACGAGTCTCCCTCGTCTGATTTTGCATGAACTACAAAAAGCTCCTAAACATTCCATCGTTCATCGTTTGCTTGGTAGTGTTGTTTACAGGAGGAATATTGCCTTCCTGTTACACGTTCTCCTAGTTTGTGACTAAAGGTTATTCCACAGTCTCATATACTCCATTGTTAACGTTCTCAGCAGCCATTCTTAAATACTGCCATAAAAAAGGGTTAATTAAACAAATTAATATATCACATAATATCCCTATATTATGACCAACCAACAAATAAGCTTAGATAGGACACACTAGCGAAAGATTTACTCATCTATCCCCTCCTAGTTCTATTCCTCGATATCCGCCAGAGACCATATCCCTAAGCTTTGATACCAACTGTGACTCCCCCAAAATAGGTATACAACATCCATTCTGAGTCGCCAAATACATGGTACAGAAAGCAAACTACAACTTCAGTAATACAATTGTCGTGAAAAATACGACAACACATACTGTGAGTTTAAATACAAATATTATCTTCTAGACAATATCAACACTCAAATAAGTCCTCATTACAATTATTCATACACTATTTTACGAAAATAGTGAGGACTGCTAAAACATCTTTCTAGAACCATCACTCCATACCCCGACTCGATCCTGTTATGTTCTCACCTCCTGAGAAGAAAAATGGAACAAGAAGGAAAAGGGTGAGCTCAACTAGCCCAGTAAAGAATATTATGACTAAGATAATATAAAACAAATTATCATTAGTCTTCAATAGGGAAAAATCTGATAAAATATAATAGACAACAAGTTTTAGATCAACAAATGCAACGAAAACAACAATCCATTAGAAGAGTCACGTAGAGAATGAATTCTACTATCTTCTATGATTTAAAAGTCCTTCATCAATATTTTATCCCTGTAACATCAATCAATATACATCTTTAATCAAATATTCATCTTTGCACTATAGGCCAAAGATATTCATTTATATCACCAGTTGGTCATGTTCATCTCAACACCTGTTCATCTTTGCACTACGGGCCAAAGATATTCATCAGTTAATCATTCATATTTGCACTACAGGCCAAAGATATTCAATAATATCATCATTTAAGACTGAGGATGATGAAAAATATTTTAAAGAAAACGAATCCAGTGAGACAGAAGGACAAATATTAGGGATTCATATAACAGTTTATCTAAGATCAATAATACTTTATAATAACCAATTGAGAAGTAGAATTCAAAAATAAAGATCAAAACATGGATACAATCAAAGATAGTAACCATAATAGACATCTTGGACAAAAAAAAATTTCATTTTTCGGTGAATAGTGTCGTATTCGTGAATAGTGCCGTATACGTGAATAGTGTTGTATACGTGAATAGTAACCCCGACACAAAATGATCCAAATTTGATTAAAAAGTTCAAACCAATATTTTGGCATAATGATATTGAAGAAAATAATATCATTTAAGAAGAAAATAACATCCCTTACCTCAAAAAGACAATACTTCTGACTGGAATACTGGATATAGTGCTGAAGGAACTTGCACCGTATAGCAACACTCAAAGTATCAAAATACTCACAAGAATATGCTCGATAATATAGAGAGAGAAAGAGAGAAAACTTTGTTTCTGGTGTGATTTTCAATTCTAACTTAGCCCTCTATTTATAGGAAAATGTTAGCACGTCGAAGCAGACTTGACATGCTACCTGATGGCTTTACCTGCTACTATTGCCACCCACCACATTTGAAATTCAATTTGAGCACACTTCTCACTAACCAAAAGTGGGGCCCACCAATTCTAGAATTTTCCACCAAAAAGATAAATTCGGATACTTCAACAATTTCTGAACCAGTCACCTCTTAAAATTTATAACAAATCATATGTTCATTTTTAATGGTTTAAAATTTGTGGACATATACTCAACTTATATATATATAACATATCCAAAAATCACAACGATCCAACGGTCGAATCAAAAATTATAACTCACGCAATATATCTCAAGAACAATCGGTTTGATCTTTTAATACCTCCAATCGGAGACAAAATATCGATAAAACACCTCAACATTAATTCCTTCATTTATAACCACATAAATAAATCCATCATTTATATCCACATCAAACAAATATTTCCTTATCATATAAATCAATAATTAATTATTCACAAATAATATTACAAAATCATAATTATGACAACCAGGCCGTTCCAAGGAAAGAGGGGGCTTTCCAATAAGGATTTCTCTTACAGCGCCGCAATTAGGTGACCAAAACTCTCCTCGATGTAACTTTCTAGACATTGCCAATAATGCTATCTAATAATATTATTCAAATAATATGAATTATTGATCCGATAATGGAAAATATCGCAAAGTGACAATTATTGAAACAACAATAATATAAACTACCAACGCAAAGAATTATTGAATCAATAAAATAAAATATTTAACAAGAACTCATCTGTAACAATTATTGAGTAAAGTGCCTTATGCACGTGCGAATCAATAATTCAACAATCTTGCTGCAATACTGGTGTAAGCATCGCATGCAACCACGCCGTATTACTATATTTTAACCACTAAGTATTCCAACAAGTGTTAATTCGGTGAACAATTACGCCAAGTTATTTATAAAACTCAAACTTTGTCATTTTCTTCATCCGATAGTTATTCAAGTTATGGGGCCCACAATTGATCTGCGGCTGGTCATGACGGATATTCTTACAAAAAAAGAATATTCCACGACCAAACGAATATTCTCCGACAGAATGAATATTTTATAACCACTTGCTTATTTTGCAAAATTTGCACATTTCACCCATAACCAAAGCATTATATCAAATTAACACCTTATTAATTTAGAATAATGAATAGAGAAAAAATTCAATTTTATTTATAATAAGTTGGGGTCTTACAAGGAAGGTGACAATCCTCAGGCAAACAACAACACTGACCATATGATGAACGATGGAATGTTTAGAGCTTTATGCAATTCATGCAACATCAGGCAAGAGCGGCTCCTATACAAAATGCAGGCGGAAACACTAGCAACTCTTGGACGGTCACCGCTAAGCAGTTCAAAGAACTGGGACCACCAAAGTTTTTTGGAGAGCCAAAACCAGTTGCGATGGAGACATGGATAAAGCAGATCTGCAAGATATTTGATGTCTTTGGATGCTCCGAGGATCAAAAGGTTCCCTTTGCCACCTTCATGTTGCGTGTAGAGGCAGATTACTGGTGGAAATCTATAAAACGTACTCAACCTGCCGCACTGAAGATGACTTGGGAGAAGTTCTAAGAATTGTTCAACGACAAGTACTTTCCCGAAAGTATTCGTCACATGAAAGAGGTAGAGTTCATCAAGCTGGAGCAAAACAACATGACCGTGTTGCAGAACAAAGCCAAGTTTGTCGAGTTGTCCCGGTTTGCGTCCCATTTAGTTGATAATGAGGAAAGAATGACGCGAATGTTTCTAAGAGGTTTGAAACTCGAGATACGTCAATATCTTATCTCTCATAAACTATGTTTGTATTCAGATGTTGTTAATAGGGCTCAGTTATTGGAGCGCGATAATGAGTCAACCCAACCAAAAGAAGCGAAACGGCAAATGATAATACCGGTGATAACTTGATCATCGAGCGGTGACAATAAGCGTGGAGGGAATCAACATGCCAGAAATTGGAACCACTTCGGTGGTAATCATGGCCAAAACAATAAGAATGGAAATTTCAAGAAGAGGAGATTCAACAATGATGGAAAGACGTCAGCACCAGCACCCGTTGTTAAGGAAGGAGAACGACCACCTATCATATGCTTCAAATGCGAAGGGGAGGGACACATCAGTCCAAACTGCGCGATGCCATCCAAAGAATGTTATAATTGTGGAAGAGAAGGTCACCTAGCCCGATTTTGTCATTCACCGAAGACAAGTTCAGCTAGGATGGAAGCACCAAAGGACGTCCCAGAAACGTCAAAGCCAGTAGTGCAAGGGAGAGCGTTTTTCGTGACCTCCCAGAAAGCAAGGAACCCGAATGAGGTCATCACATGTATGCTTATCATAAACTCTAGCGAAGTTTATACCTTATTTGATACCGGTTCTACCCATTCTTTTATTTCTCCTACTTGCGCTCAACGTTTAAATTTGACTCCAGAGAAATTAGACTTTGACTTATCTGTTGTAACTCCATTAGGAGAAACCTTCATTACATCCACTGTTTATAAGTCTTGTTTGGTTCAAATTGGTACCCTCACATTACTTGTCGATCTTATTTCATTGAAAATGCTTACATTTGACGTAATTCTAGGGATTGATTGGTTAACTACTCATCATGCAAAAATTGATTGTTTTCCGTAAAGTTGTTAGCTTTCATATTCCTAACCAACCTATTATGCGAATTCAAGCAACCAAACCATTAAAATCAATCACTGTCATCTCAAGCCATAAAGTTATTCCTTTATTGAAAAACGGATGTCAAGCTTTCTTAGCTCATGTCACGGATCTAAACAAAAATACGTCAGTTTTGAATGATATTTCTATTGTTAATGAATTTCCTGACGTATTCCCTGAAGAACTTCCTGGCCTACCCCCAGAGTGTGAAATTGAATTTTGTATCGACCTTGAACCCGATACAAAACCCATTTCTAAAGCCCCATATCGAATGGCTCCTATTGAACTTCAGGAGTTAAAGACCCAACTGCAGGAATTGTTAGACATCGGTTTCATTCGTCCTAGTACGTCTCCTTTGGGTGCTCCTATTCTATTCATGAAGAAGAAAGATGGGAGTATGCGACTTTGTATTGATTATCGGGAGTTGAACCATATCACTATCAAAAATAGATATCCATTGCCTCGCATTGATGACCTGTTTGACCAGTTGCAAGGCGCCAAATTCTTTTCAAAGATTGATCTTCATTCCAGATATCACCAATTGAAGATTAGAACTGATGACATTCCAAAGATGGCTTTCAGAACTCGGTACGGGCATTATGAATTCCTAGTCCTGTCTTTTGGATTGACTAATGCTCTTGCTACCTTCATGGACATGATGAACCGAGTATTCAAGGAATATTTGGATCACTTTGTGGTCATCTTTATTGATGACATCCTTATTTATTCCAAAAGCCGTGAAGATCATGAGCAACACTTGAGGCTGATACTTTAAAAGCTTCGTGAATATAAGCTTTATGCCAAGTTGAAGAAATGCGAGTTCTGGCTTGAGGAAGTAACATTCCTTGGGCACGTGGTATCAAGTCATATAATATCTTTTGACCCAGCAAAGATTGAAGCTATTCAAAGCTGGGAGCAACCTAAATCAGTGACCGAAGTACGTAGCTTTCTCGGCTTAACTGGTTATTATCGGAGATTCGTAGAAGGGTTTTCTCGAATCGCTACTCCCTTAACTCAGCTAACTCGGAAAGATACAAAATTCGGTTGGAACGAGGAATGTGAGAAGAGTTTTCAAGAACTCAAGAGAAGACTCATTTCAGCACCTGTTCTGACAATACCATCTGGCTCGGATTGATTTGTCATCTACAATGATGCTTCAGGCAAAGGGTTAGGATGTGTTCTCATACAACATGGGAAAGTCATAGCCTATGCCTCTCGATAAAGATTTGGAGGCATTACTTGTATGGGGAGAAAGTGGAGATCTTTACGGATCATAAAAGCCTCAAATATTTCTTCACTCAAAAGGAACTCAACATGCGACAGCGACGTTGGCTTGAACTATTGAAAGATTATGATCATACCATCCAATACCATCCTGGAAAAGCAAACGTGGTAGTTGACGCACTGAGTAGGAAATCATATGCGGGTACAAGTGCGATATTATCAACGCAGAGGCCCATTTTGTATGACTTGCAAAGGATGGAGATAGAGATAAAGATTCCAGGGACCCACGTGATGATGGCGAATATACGAGTATAACCGACTTTAATCGATAAAGTTAAAGCTGCTCAAGCTATAGACCTGGAGCTGATGCATATGAGGAAGAAAGTACAAGAAGGTGCTATGCCGGAAGCAAGAATCGATGAAGAAGGAATACTTCGAGTCAACTCCAGACTTTGTGTTCCTAACAATCCTGAGTTAAAGTATAAAATCATGAGGGAGGCGCACAACACACAATTTGCAATCCATCCTGGGAGTACCAAAATGTATCATGATCTTCGACATACATTTTGGTGGGGCAATATGAAGAGAGAGATAGCGCTATTTATCTCAAGGTGTTTAACTTGTCAACGAGTCAAGGCAGAACATCAATTATCAAAAGGTCCATTGCAATCACTTGAAATTCCAGAATGGAAGTGAGAGCACATTACCATGGATTTCATTACTGGTCTTCCCAAGGTTTCTCAAGGTATAGATGCAATTTGGGTCATTGTTGATAGATTGACCAAGTCTACTCATTTCTTACCAATACGAGAAACTTATACACTTGAACGTCTTGCTCGTATGTACATAAATGAGATTGTAAGACTGCATGGTATGCTAGTATCCATAGTTTCTGATCGAGACCCAAGATTCACTTCATGATTTTGGATTAGTTTACAAAAAGCTATGGGCACGGATTTACGATTTAGTTCGGCATATAATCCTCAGATGGACGGACAATCAGAGAGGACTATTCAAACTCTTGAAGATTTATTAAGACTCTGTGTCCTTGACTTCAAGGGAAGTTGGGACAAGTTCTTACCATTGGTGGAGTTTTCTTACAACAACAGTTATCAAACAAGTATTGGCATGGCTCCATTCGAGGTGTTGTATGAAAGAAAGTGTCGTTCTTCAGTATGCTGGGATGAGGCAACGTTTTTGGGACCGGAGTTGGTACGTATGACTACGAAAAAGATTCAAACGATCCGACAACGTATAAAAACCTCACAAGACTGACAAAAGAGTTATGCTGATCTTCATTGAAAGGACGTGGAATTCGATATTGGAGATCATGTGTTGTTACGTGTTGCTCCATGGAAAGGAGTTACGAGATTTGGAAAGAGAGGAAATCTCAATCCTCAATTCACTGGCCCATTTTTAATCCTCGATCGAGTAGGGACTGTAGCCTATAGACTCGCTTTACCGCCAAGTATGTCTCGTGTTCATAATGATTTTCATATATCCATGTTACGTAAATATGTGAAAGACCCAAACCACATTATTGAGTTAGAACCGGATAAAATAGCGGAAGATTTAACGTATGAAGAGGTTCCTGTTCAAACCTTGGATAAGAAGGAACATATTCTACGCCCAAGGTTATACCTCAAGTCAAAAGTTTTATGGAGGAACCACGATGTTGAGGAAATGACACGGGAGTTAGAATCGAAATGAAATCAAGGTATCCTTACCTCTTCGACATACCAGTGCACGTACCCTAATTTTGAGGCGTAAATTTCATAAGAAGGGAGTTTGTAAGACCCCAACTTTTATGAATAAAGATTAATTTTCTATAATTATCATTTTTGAATATTATGGAATGAATTTGATATAATGCTATAGTTGTGGGTAATAGTTATAAATTTTGCAAAGTACGCAAGTTTTTATATAATATTCGATTGGTCGGGGAATATTCGTTTTAACAGGGAATATTCGTACGACGGCACAAGGTGGACCCAAAAACGAAATTATTGTCGAATTGAGAAAATGACAAAAATATTTTATGAAAATAACGGCGGAAGTTTTATCGTTAACTGTTGAAACACCCAGTGTTAAAAGTACAGGAATACGCGTGGTTGCATAGTAACACACGGAATTGATTATTGATGCTTACGTGAGAAGTCAGTCAGTTTTGTTCAATTATTGCTTCAGTAATTGTTGCATAGTATCTCACGTTAATTGATTCAATTATTGTCGATATTTTATATATTATTAAATCAATAATTGAGACGACGAAGTTATTAATATTATTATTTGCAATATTAACGATGTCTAGAAGTTCTGCCAAGGAGAGGTTTGGTCACCTAATTGCGTGCCAATAGGGAGAAATCCTTATTGGAAAGTCTCCTCTTTCCTAGGAACGACCTGGTCGATTAATAGTGTGAATTATAATAATGATGATGAAGTTTTATTTTATTAGTATTATTAATGTAATAAAACAAAAAGCTTTTTGTATAAAAAATGTAATACTTTTATAAAGTTATTCGCTTTTTATTATACTATAAATAGAATATATTATATTCTATTATGTATAGTGTTTTGCATAGTAAAATCTTTTTATATAAAAGCAGAATACTTTTATAAAGTTAATTGTTTTATTAAACTATAATTAGAATATATTATATTTTATTATGCATAGTGTTTGCATAGTGCTCGCATAATGTTTTTATAGTAAAATCTTTTTATATAAAATAAAATACTTTTATAAAGTTATTCTTTTTATTAGATTATAAATAGAATATATTATATTTTATTTAAAAGATTTTGTTTTATTAGAATATTTTATATTAAACCAATCTGGACCGTCCGTTTAAAAAGTAAATCAATCTAAACCTGATTCAGAATTAGTTCTTATTAGGTCCATTCTCCTATAAATAGAAACTCATTCCTTTATTATTTCTTACTTAATTCTTTGAAACTCTAGAGAGAAACTATAGAGAGAAAGAAGAAAAGTATTCTGCGAAGTATCGCATACATGGTGAAATTCTTACATTATTCCATTCTTTATTATTACATTGGAACATCATGTACGTGCGTTTACGCATGACTGGTTCCGTTATTTATTATTCATTGGAACATCCCGGTTGCATTTAATTTCACCGGACTGGTTCCATTATTTATTATTACATTGGAATATCACATGCAATGCGCTTTCGCATGACACGTTCCATTATTTATTATTACATTGGAATAACTTTGTATATGCGATCTATCGCATGCACGGTGATTTCTTTTGTTATTCCATTCTTTATTATACTCAATTGGTTAAAGTTTTGACTTCTATACTCCATGAAATTAGTGGAATATCCTTGATATTTGCGCTTCATCCAGTATCTTTTCATGGAAATATTCTTCTGAGCATTCTTGAATTTTACTCTACAAAGAAGTATCATGTTGATAATTTGGACGTTATTAGTTCCTGGATAAATTAATTTTTGAACTTGTTTTATTGAATTCTTATATCATTGTCATCATCCTCATGTTTATAGTATATTGAAAGTCATTTGTGGCCTGTAATGCATAGATGGACTTGGTATGATTATGACTAGGGATTAATCGGTATAATCATGACCATAATGTTATAAATGATGTGGTAAAAATCTTCATTGGCCCGTAATGCATTGATGGACAGTTGTTGGCATGATCATGGCCATTGATGAATACACGAATATCTGTGGCCTGTAGTGCATGGATAATTTGTGGTTGTGATACTAATGAATATCCTTGGTCGTAGTGCAGGGATGATGTGGATTATTTATTAAGCTGAGTCCCAACGATAAAAGTGATGAAAAACCTTTTAAATCATAAAAGATAGTAGATTTTATTCTCTACTTGACTCTTTTAATGGATTGCTTGTTCCGCTGCAGTTAAACTTGATGTTTGTTATATTGTATCGGTTTAACATCGTTGAAGGCTAACGATAATTTATTACGTATTATCTTAGTCATAATATTTCTTCTTTGGGCTAGTTGAGCTCACCCTTTTACTTTCATTGTTCTCTTCAGGAAATGAGAACGTAGCAGGGACTAGTCGGGGAACGGAGTGACGGTCCAGATAATAGCATTAGTAGTCCTCACTATTCTGTTAAATAGTGTGATAATAAATGTAATGAACACTCAATTGAGTGTGGATATTGTCTAGATGACAATATTTGTATTAAAACTCACTGCATATGTTTTGTTGTATTTTGCACGACTGTTGTATAATTAAGTTGTATTTGAATTTTGTACCATGTATTTGGCGACTCAAGATGGGTGATGTATACCTATTTTGGGGGCGTCACAGAGATGGTGGCTATAGTAGTCCTCACTATTCTATGAAATAGTGTGATAATAAATGTAATGAGGACTCTATTTGAGTTTGGATATTGTCTAAAAGACAATATTCGTTTAAAAACTCTCAGCTACGCTTTTGTCGTATTGTACAAAAGAAGTTTGTATTTGATTTATGTACCAAGTATTTGGCGACTCAGAATGGGTGATGTATACCTATTTTAGGGGCGTCACAGTAGTGGAATGTATAAATATTGGAAAGAACCACTTGGGTGTATGCTTGAAAGGAAAGAAGGTATGTTTTAAGTGCGGATAGAAAAATCATATTTCTCCCAACTGTCCCAATTAAAAGATGGAAGGATGTTATAAGTGTGGATCAGTGGATCACCTAGCAAATGACTATCCGATAAAAGGACAACTATAGAAGAATGTATAAGTATATGTGTGTAATGTAAAGATGTTTATGTGTAAGTGAATTCCAGCTTGTAATATAAATAGCGGGATATCTTTTGTAAATCCTAACTTTTGGATAAGCTAAGGATTAGAATAGGTAAATCCCTTCTTTTTATATCTAATAGATGGATGAAAAAGTAAATAATCGGAGGTGTTATGACCATGTAAATATAGAGGATAGCTATATAGTTGTAATGTGAATAATGAAGCATATTAATATAAGTTTTTATTAACTATGCTTGTGATGTGAATGTGTTAGCATTGAATAAAAAATGTTTTGAAGTAAGGAAATGAAATAATAATGATAATATTATTTTATTAACCAAAAAATGTCACCGAGAAGAAGGCAAAGAGTATAAGAGGAAAGGTTACGAAGTGAAAGTAAGAATAAGTATATGGAATGAATTAACCCTATGTATGAATTGATGAATCAATTAGTAAAATGCATTTTGGAATAGAAATTACGCTAATGTTAATATAAGTTCGTTAGCTGTGTTGATGGCCAGTTTCAAGAACTTTAAGAATGTGGAACCTTCGAAGTTTAAAGGAACCACGGGGCCTAGAAAGGTTCAATCATGAATAATGAAGATAGATAAGGCGGTTATTGTCGCCAAAATAAGTGAGTAGCAAAGGATTGTTTTACTACTTACATATATGAAAAGGTAGAACTTACTCCTGGTAAAAGACAAACCAGAACAAGGCTAAAGAGGGAGTTATGGTTTGGGAATGATTCAGGATGATATATTTCTAGAATTATTTCCCTCAGAGTATAAAGAACCATATGGAAAGACGATTCCTAAAGTTTGAAGAAAAGGGATGTGATAAAAAAATTAATGAGCAGCTAAGTTCAATGAACTGTCTCGGTTTGTTCCACGTCGGGTGGACATAGAGGAAAGAAGGGAAGGAAGGTTTGAGCAGGGACTAAAAACCTGACTCTAAAATAAGATGTTAATGTTGAAAATAGGATCATTTAGGACGATCCTGAATAAGGCCTTAATATCCAAGGAAAGAATTAAAGCATGAAATCTCTAAATAGTGAAAAGAAGAATAAAAATAAAGCAGAAAAATAGCTAAGGCCAAGAGAGGCAATTGAAAATGAAGAAAGGTCAGAAGAGGAAATAGAATCAATAAAAAGATATCGAGAAAGGTCAGATGGATCAAAAGGAAAAGATAAAAAGAAAGTAAGATATGTGAAAAGAGTTACACATGAGTGTGCTTGAAAAATAAAGCAGAATGCTATAAATAAGGACAAGAAGGGTATATTTTTTGAGTTGCCTATGTGATGAAAGGTGAAGGTATAATTTTGAAAGATTAAGATATATGGCAAAGGATTGCCAAAAGAAAAGAGCCGGCAGAGGGAGCGGCAAGAAAAGGGAATAAGAATGGGAAGCTGACAAATTTGGTCTAGCTCAACCTAATAGTTGAAGTTGAGGTCGTCAATATAATGATCTAAGATGATATGATATTGACAGATAGGGTGTTAAATTTTGTACCAGTCAACAACATTAATGTTTATATGTTGTTGATTTGGGTACGACCTGTTGTAATTCATAAAGTATGAATTGTTTGATGTTTAAGTTTATTCTGGAGAATCTGGAGAGTTATATATGAAAATAGAAGATTCAAGTAAGGGTATAATCCCTAATGAGCATAGTCATAGAAATTGTTGTGTTAAGATAGGAAAGCATGAATTGATAACGGGATTAATTTCGATTTAATGTTAAGAATTTGATGAAATTCCATAAGTGAATTAAGTTGGTGAACCATAGAGCAAAGATGGAATGAGAAGCTAGTAAACCTTAAGGTTATGATGAAGTACTAGATAATGGGTTGCAGTGGCAAAGGTTATGAAGCAGTAAAAGATAATGATTTGGTTAATGAACCATAACACAATGGAACATTGCCAGTAAAAGCTAAAGTGAACCTTAAGACTATGAAACAATATAAGGTAATATGTAGTGATAGTAAATGATGGAGGTATTCTCATTGGTTAAGAAGAAGATGTAAGCTAGAAAGGATGTTAAGAAAGAAATGTAAAGGCTATCGAGGTTACTTTGTGGACGTTTAAAGAGTGGAAGCAAAGATAGGTTAGGCGATCGTGGTGAATAAGTTGGTGAATGCTTTGTTTGAATAAAATCTCATGATCAAAAAATTTTGTTTCTTCGATCAGTTAAAAAGGGGAACGAAGTATTGATCGACGATAAAACTAAGGGAGAAGAATCATTAGTGAAAAAAGGGAAAGGAATACTTTAAAGATATTGGTCAGAACTTGTTATGTTAATTATGTGTTTTGGTGATATAGTTCAGGTTGAAGAATGCATTAATCACATTTATAAATAAAGAGGAATAAGGTGTTTAAGTTATATTTTGAATAAATTGGTAATGATATATGTAGATGATATCTTGGTCTAATTCAAGGTATAAGAATATTAGAAGGAACACTTAAGAATGGTGTTGAAAGTATTAAGGAAAGAGTAACAATGTATGAAATTCATAGATTGTGAATCAAGTAAGGAATTATAAATTTCAAGGGTTTTGAACAAATGTGTAGACACTTAAATTTTGTTTTCCTGGTACTAACCATGCAAGAGGGCAAAAATGTCTTTATACACCTGGGAGACAGTCCCGGAGGACTACATTAACAATTAAACCCCAGAAATATCCCCAGGGGATATCAAATCAAACCACGGGGGCAACCCTAAGAAAAGACAAAATCAACAGCAATCAAACCCTGGAGAAAACCCCAAAGGACAACTAAAAGCCACCTCAACCATGGAGACAACCCCAAGAGGGCAAAGAGGGAATGTTGACAACTCAACATCAACAAACAGTTATCCAGCTACAGATAAGGTCACAAAGAGCCATCACAGCAATCCCGCATGCAAACTGCACAAGACAGCTCAACAGACTGTGCAGACTTGAAGATGCTATTCTGGTTATGAACCAATCTTCCTGGACTCAGAAAAGGGCAATCCCTATGACATTGCGTAGACATAGTTATCGACAGCTCAACTGCTGATGGAGTGTGGATGGGACGGCTCCTGCCATATGAATCCATGGTCTTCCCAATAGTAAGTTATATCCAGTGGTGATGTTTAACACTTGGAATGAGATGTGGAATGTATATGGGCCGATCTCCATTAGAAGTTTTCTTTCTCCCATAATATCCCGTTAAGAAGGAGTAAATATAATCAGCATGGGGAGTGGAGAAGGTTCCTAATACCTTAAATACATTAGAGAATCATCAAATGACCTCGCAAAGGTAGGTTATTCAGAAGGACAACCTTTAATAGAGCGGGAGCTAAAATCCATTAAAGAGCAGATTATCAATTGGCAGAATTGATGGTATATCAACATCAAGTAACCAGATAGTTGATAAGCCAGATTAGCTAGAAGTAAACAAAAATTTCTCCACCTACAGTCCTCCCAATTGCAATGAGGGATCATTATAGATTCTGAGAGCATGAAACATGGGCATATAAAGTTGCAAGGGAAGAGAGATTCCAAGCTCGTAGAGTGGTTGTTGTTAAAAGAAAGTTTACTTTTTTTAATAAACCAATGGAAGAAATTTTACAGATGTTGATCAATGAAGGAAAGATCACAGAACTGTTATCCCTAATGGACCCCCGATTAAGGAGGCTCGATGTTACTAAGATATTCTAATACCACTCCAACACTCCTGGTCATGACACAGAAGGTTGTTGGGAACTTCGTCACCTAATCCAAAATCTAATTGATAATGGTGATTTACAAATTTTAAACAATGACATTACCGGCTATGAAGAAGAGAAGATATTTTTTCTTGGAACACAAAAATGGAGGGAAGTTGTAGCATTCATTTCCTCTGAAGGAGACATGCATGTAACACCTTTAGTAATTCAAGGAATGAGGGATAAAAGAGGAAAAAATCCTATGAAGATAGCTGCACCAGAACCACTGATGTTGCCATATCTAACCCAATATCCTATTATCAATTTGAAAAAAGTCCCATAGAACTATGGGGAGAATGTTGGATCAACATCAAATTGTACCGTTATCCTACCAAAGGACAATCCGTTGTTTTTACCACAATGCGTGATAAAGCCCATTATTAAAACCCTGGGTAAAGTACCCGAGAAGAAGGTTACAGAATTCCTCAGCAAAATGGGGCATAATGAAGCAAAAGTGGTGCAATGTTTAAAAGAAGAGCCCAGATAGATCTCCATCATGGATTTAATCTTATCTTTAGAAGATCATTGTAAAATTCTGGTGCAAGTACTGGAAGAAGCACACCTGCCAAGAATGGTGGACATTGAAAATTTTCAGCACTTGATAGATCACATTCAAAATTTTATTATAGATATTTACATTAAACTACGCCAAACAAGTGATTTATTGATCAAATCCTTGTAAACGCATCAACTAGCTTCCCGTTTCCTCTAGATACAGATCTAGGGTCACGTGGTTGCTTAATATTTACAAAAACTAGAAATAAAACTAGATCTATCCAGATCTTAGCCATTCCAGCTCAATGGTTCAGGTTTAAAAACTTTTGAACCGGTCAAGGGTCGGACTTCTTATGGGCATGTAAGCCATTGAAGTAAGCATGCGCACCACATACATGATTTTTCACTATTTTAGAGCCTTAAATCTAGATAACCGTTTTAAGGCTCTGGATTTACATGTACAACCTTAAATTCGGATAACCGTTTTAAAGCTCTAGATTTACATGTACAAAGGGTTACAAGCTAATTATACAACTTAAACAAGTCTATCACGGGAACCAAGTTTGAGATTCATTAATTGAATCTCTACCTGAATGGTTCCTAGGCTCACATCAATCATTTAATAACTTGCACAATGAAAATATTGCAATAGATATTTATATATTTGCTTTCATTTCTTGCTTTACTATATATATAAGTGTTGTATATATATAGATATTGCTTGGTTGTGCTTGGATAACAGTTTTTCTGATGGTTTTACAATAGTTTTGACACCAAAGGTTGAAATATATATGTATAAAAGTGTTTACAGAAGAGATTTACAAAGATTGAAGTAAGATTTGAGTTGTTTTTCTCTCTAGTTCTCAAATTTTCTTTCTCCTAGACCCTTTTTCTCTCTCCAAAACTTTTGAAAATGATTTGGGGGTCGATATTTATAGACTTTACTAATCATGAAGTCTACTTCGCAGCAACCACAGTGTAGACTGCGGATTGGCCTGTTGGGCCCTTCTTCTTCAAAGTACGTTCACCTTGATCGCTTCGCAGGCTATAATACCCCCAAATTCAGGTACTTGAAACCCGAATTCAGTGCTTTACGATACCATTTCTATGAGCGGAAATAATAGTAATAATAATAATAATAATAATAATAATAATATAAATATCAAACGTAACTTACATTTATCAGAGTCTAATCCCAAGTACACAACCTTTACTAAAAAAATTTACATGATATATAATACATATCATAGTCTTAATACCATTTAACTATTACAAAAGATACCATTAAACATATTCTATTTGTTTTCCTTTTCACTTGTTCTTGTCTGAACCTTCGGGTTGATCATACCTAGCTGACAACATTTAAATTTAAAGCAAGAATGAGCATTTGGGTGCCCAACAAGTAATAATAATTATAAATATAAATAGCTGAAAGAATTAAATATTTTCTTTGTACATCACTTCTACAACGAATTAATAGTTGTGAAGTAAACTGAACCGATAATAATAACATAACAATTCTATATCAAATTTTTGAAACTACGTATTGACTATATATATAGGGTAGTCAACATACTATGAACATTGTTTTCTATTTTTGAAAAGGTTAGACAGAACTTCATCTGCAAACCGTCATAACTTACGGGCACGAGGGTGTACATCCTATGGACCCTGTATTGATCAATACTACATGCAAGGACGATATTATCGTTCATCTTTTCTGCCTTGGGCACATAAAAGTTTTCCCATATTCGGGATGTTCATACTTAGTTTTGAATCCAAACCAAAGCAATTTGATTGGATACAAAAGGGGTTTTATCATATTCAACGATATTTCTGAATCTGTGTCTAGCTGGGTCAAATAGCTTAGACGGCTTTTACTGTATTCATACTGGGGGTCAATATATGTATATATCAACATGTGGTTAAATACAATGATTATCCAAGTGAGGACACTTGTATAACCATATTTAGAAATTAACGAATAGAATATACATATCTGAATTATAAAATATAATATCATGTTGATAAACAATGATCGGATATAATATATATAACAATAGGGCTAATAATCTGGTACAATAAGAATATAATTCTGAACTTTCTTACTCATGTCCATTGCATAAAGGAAATGTAAAGGTAGGATACTTGCCTGGTCTGCTGCTAACAATACGCAACTTAGTTTTATCTTTTATACCGAAACCTATCATTAATAAGATCATTCGTTCGATTAGAATAACATACTATAACACATATCACTTCTTATTGCAGTCAGCACATAACCTAATCATATTGTCACACATATTCAACAGTCATTAAATCACCAACAAACATTAATACAGTCAAAATATCTAAGTCCCGATCAATTTCTAAAACATGTCGGTGTACCGACGACTTTATCGAGTATTTATCGAGTCTAAGACTCTATCCTATAGTTCAATAGATGCAAATATCAGTCATACAATTTTTCATAGCCTTATAACAATTTTTAAATAATTATTATAATTTATCATGAATTTTTAAACACCGAAATCATTATCAAATTATTTAAATATTAAACAATTCTATTATCATTAACATTTAATTAATATTAAACTATTATTGAAACCATTGCCAAAAATTAAAGTTATTTATAATAACTTAGAATATTTTAAAGTATTTATATACCACTTAGATGATTTTTAAAATATTTAAAATCATTTTTAAATACTTACCATTAATATTTAAATATTAATGTATTATTTATCTAAATATTAAAAGTCATTAAGTATAACTTAAAATATTTTTAATTCATTTATATCCTTTTAAATGATTTTTAAATTAATAAAACCATTCTTAAACTATTTATTTAATATAATTATTAAATAAACATAATATCATTAATATTAAATTATTAATGAAATTATCCTTTAAATATTAAAAGTTATACTTTATAACTTAAAATATTTTTAAACACCTTAATTTCATTTAAAATGATTTTTATAATATTAAAATCATTTTTAAACTAATTTATTTAATATAATTATTAAACAAATCTAATATCATTAATATTAAAATATTAATATTTTTCATGATAAAATATCAAAAGTTATATTTTATAACTTAAAATATTTTTATAACCTTTAAATTATTTTTATATGATCATTAATTCTATTTTTCATAATTTATTTAATACATTTATTAAATAACTTAATTATCATTAATATTAATTTATTAATGAAATTTCATCACAAAATATTAAAAGTCAAAAAATAACTTAAAATATTTTCTTATATCATAATATAATTTTAAATGATTTTTCAAGTATTAAAATCATTTTTAAATAATTTATTTAACATAACAATTAAATAAATTAAATACCTTTAATATTTCAAAAATATTAAATATTTATGAAATATATTTAAAATTATTAAAAACTAATTTTCAGACATTAAAATAATTTTTAAAAATTTATTTTGTATTTTTAATAATTTAAAACTATTTTTTTCTATTTATTTAATAAAATAATAATTTTATAAATAAAATATCGCTAAAGACTGCCTATAGCGACAAAACCGTCGCTATAGGTGTTCTTCGTGTTCTTGATGAAACCCGGAAACTCATGTGCAGTGAACGAGTGAACTACTTTGACTAGTGATAACTTTTATTCTATGACGTTTCTAGGCAAGATAAAACATTGATCTTGTAGTATACATGTAGGACTACAATTATCAACCACTAGATTGGTCATACAACAATTTAATTGCAAGATCTAAGCTGTTAAAATCGTTGTCAGAGTTGTTCTGGGTTTTCTGGGTAACCAAGAAACCCAGTCAGCTTCGAATAGGCACCTTGTGGCTTAAAAATCTAAGAATTCTGATTGATGTTATGGTGGTCTAATAAGTCAAAGTTGTAGTCTATATAACATAGTACATATAAAATTCATCAAATCGATTAAACTATATCAGAATCATAATCTACCATCCGGTCAACCCATGTCAGAAAGGTTGTTCATCACATTTATGGAAATTCCAGAAACTTACAATCAGGTCGAGAAGGCTACTTTGACCATCGATTACTTTCATTATGATGTTTTTCTAAGAGATCTAGGAGCATGAATCTGAAGAACACATAACAGGCTATCACCTTGATACACTAACAACATCTAAATAACAAACAAATTCAAGATCCCCAAGAACTTGTTGTCAGACACTGAGGAACAAGTTACGGGTTTCCCAGAAAATGCAAAGTCATGGTAGGTCAAAGCAGTTTGACCTTCCATAACTTGCAATCTATACATGATATAACTATAGTTTTAAATCCAGATCAAAGTCCTCCTAGCATACTACAAATCCAAAACATAAAACACACAAAATCATAAATAGAGAGAGATCTACAGCCTCTGACATTCGTTGTCAGACAACAAATTTCCAAATTTCCAGATTCTTGAAATCTTCAAATCTGAGCCTATAGATGTCACTACAAAAAAATGGGGCTTCAGCAACAACTGATTTTCATTCCTAAAGGTGCCAAATTTTCGTTCACAAAAGGTTTTGCAACGACTTTTTGTCGTTGCGTCTTTCATTGCGCTTGATGAGCGTTGCTAATTGTTCCATGAACGAAGCGTTTTTTTCGTTGCCCAAAGTAATACATTTTACAACGAAATTTGGCTTTTCGTGACAGAGACATCGATCCTTTAGCAACAAAGCGTTGCAAAATCACGTAATTGGCAACGAAATGAACCATTTTTTTTTTTGTATGACCATGTATTTTTTCGTTGCGATTAACACCATTTTACGACATTTTTCGTTGCGATAAATTATGAAAATTGTTGCCTAAGCTTGCTTTCGTTATGAATGTAAATTTTTTTATAGCGATTTTTCGTTATTGATTATATTATTTGGCAATGACATTATCTTTGAATCAAGAACGAAAATGTTTATTCTTATTTATTTTTAATAGCAACGAAAGTCGTCGATTAGCAATAGCGACATTATATGTTCCGCTTTATATATGCTGCAACGAAAGTTGATATGATTTGCAACAATAAAAAATGTTGCCTTTTATGTTAGTATTAACAACAATATCCTCTCCGTTGTTATTAGGTTAATTTTTCGTTGTCAAATATTATATTTTTAATGCCATTAGCAACGAAAATTTGTTGCTAAATGTATAAAAAATTGTTGCTATATTAAAACTTGTTCAATACTTTGGCAACGAATTATATTGTTGCCAAATCAAAATTTGACATTCTTTTTGTGTACCTGGCTAGCTCAATGTTCCCATAGCAAATAATGGCAAAAATACAAAAAACTAAAATATTATTAACTTAATAAAATCATTCATTATCTTTACAATTAACCATCTAAAGCTACCACAGTTCTTCAATCAAAGTATATATCTACATATATAGAGTACACTTCATAATTTTGTCTTCCGTAAACGTAGCACAAAAATTTGATACCTAGTACTGTAAGGAAGGTCGTAGAAGGAGTCTTCCTGCACATATTTAAAAATAATAGCAAAGTCAAAAAAATGAAGGGAAATTATGATCATAAAGGTGTTGGTATCTATATATTAATAAAACATTTTATCTATATTTAACACATTTCACTTACTGACTATTGCACAATTTTCCAACTATCCACACTAATCAATACTAATACATTCACCATTAACCTTCAAATTCAGAAAACTATAAAAATTATTGGTACCTAACAATAACTGAAATATGTATAAAGGTGTGAACGCAATCAAACTCACACTGCCCACCTATGCATACTAACACTGGAGATTAGTTTATAGCATGAATAGCATAAAGACCTCAAATTTGATTAGTGCCAAAAAAATATATTAATCTATAAAAATTTATTGAATCAATAAGAATATACCGGGCTGGAGCCATTTGAAGCAGAAGACACTAATTCATCATTTGCTTCAGAATTATCATCAACCAAACAAGAAACTACCAGAACCCCAAACAAACAATTTGATATTTTTCTCGGGTTATGAGAAATCTCCAAATCTGTAAAGCGTAGCAGGGAACTATAAATATATTTTTGTTGGATTATCATAAGCAGTTCAAATATTGATGCAAAGAGCAAAATAAAAAATAAAAATAAGTTAAAGGTAAAGCTACACACTAGAAGAGGATAATTTACCTGTAGGATTTGAGGAATCAAATTGGGCTGAAGAAATTAGTGCGTGGGGATGGAACAAAAACGATTCTGAGTTTTATTTGGGTGTGGAAGAGAGGAAGGAAGGTTTGTATACTTAGTATGCGGTTCTTGATAAAAGCTCATTATTAAACTCGAGACTCGCCAAGCTCTCCCCATCGAACCTTTATGCTAAAGCCCGGACTCTGAACAAGCTGCTTTGCAGAATGGTGGATATAAAAATATTGGAACAAACATCATTTTATATGAGAACAAACATCATGGTCTTGCCATTTCTAAGACTACATACATTGATAGAGACATTAAAGGTAACTAAAAAAATACAATCCAATACAAATTCATGTAAATATGTTAATAAAATAAAACAAAATAAAACTTAGACTATATATTTAATTGAAGCTTCAAGTAGACAACCTATAAAAATTTATGATAAGTAATATCAATCCAATATGAATTCACCATACCTGAACATTGTCATAAAGTTCAAAGGATAGCAAGAAGTTTTAAAAAAATTGGCAATGCAAAATACTCTCTCTTAGACAAATGAACAAGGAAAAGTTTCTTATGCTCCTGCATTAACAGAAAAGGTGCCATGTAATAATATTAGCCAAATGTGAGGATAAACGGATAACAGGGAGTTCTAAAATACAATCAGAAGTAAAAAACATATATAAAAGAGTGAAACTAACAAATAATTATTGAAATGATAAAGAAAAGAATAACATTAGTATTACAAGACCCAGGACCTTAAGAAAATAATAGAAAAGTTAAATTACAAGACTAAGTGTCCAAAACTAGGTTGCACACAGAAAGAGGAAAACACATGATAACCGAAACTTACTAGCAGCAACGTTCCAACATCAGGCTTTTCTTTTAGATTATCGAGGATTTCCACAAGTTGTGTCCTGATAATATCCAAATCAACAGTCACTAGTCTTGTTCAGAATTATTCCAAAGGAAAAATAATATAACTGTACTCTGTCAAGGAAAATATAGATATTGTCCTCAATTATATTTATTTTGATAGGCCCCAAATAGGGTCCTAGCTCCAATCCTTTTTATAGTTTCTTTATATTCAAAATATCAATAACTTTTCTCATTAGACTTTTTTCAAGGACCAATTTTTATTATTAATTGATAACACATGTCCAATGACTGGCCTTGTGTAAAGTAGTATTTTGCAGGAAGTGGCTGCTTAAATTTATAAATATATTTTTCAGGAGAAGTTCTAATCTAACCCCACATGCTTTAAATACTAACCGGCAGTTTCAGTCAAAAAATTTAAAGCCCAATTTGGATCATTTCTAGATGCCATAGCCAATAATAGAAGAACTCTGTTAGCCATCAGATTGTACTTGAAAAAGGAAATTTAATCATTGAGCAAATAGTTTTATCTTATGTGAAACTCAAAGTCCAGTACATCTATAATCTCTACATTGACCATAGAATAAATAAAATCACCGACACAAGTATACTTATTAAGAGTACAAATGAATTAAAAGATAGAAATCATACCGCCCGTGCAAGTTGGTAGATTCAAAACTCATAGAACGAATCTCAGATACTAAAATCGCAAAATCCTTCCCGTCTGAACTGTTGTTGGGACTACTATAGATTCTTCTAGAGAGCCTCGCAAAATAGATGATGTATTTAACAAACAACTATTGGCATTCCACAATATTATAAGCACAAAACAGAAAGAAAAAATCATGACCTTTAAATCAGCTTATGGAAGATCATACCTCGGTGATTGCTTTCTGAGCTTTCAGTGATTCATGATGGGAACTATAAGAAAAACAAAGAAAGTAAGATATAGACAGGATGGCATCATAATAGCAAGTCTGTTAACAAATCTGAAGCAATGCAGCTATATTAGTTGCATGACGTAAGGTTACCTTGAAAGAATTCCTAGAAGAAATGAAGATAATGCCTTTGGATCCTGATTTGGAAATAATAAAATAAGTATTAGTAAAAATCTCAACAATTTTGGCTAAGCAGTTTGTCTAAAATGCATACCGTCGTTAGACGCTTTAGAACAGTTTGAGTACCAAGGACTGTACAAGAACCTAAGACGACATATTCTGGTGCTTTGGGGTTCCTCAAGTTTTCCGTGAGAGTTAGCACACAATTTGAATTTATAGGTGGCCACCGTTTCATCATTTTCAAGAGTGATTTTCCAGCAAGTCTGGCAGCCATTCAATGAGGCAATGATATTATAAAAATTACAAATAGACACATGATTATACAGACTAAACATAAATGATGATATTATTATAGACATAATGAAGGATAAAGAAACTCCACAGTAAGCAAGTCCACCACTAATCGATTTTCAAAGATCTCATTCTTTTAATTTTTCAATTAGTATATTGCAACACAACTAATTCCAACAGCTTATTAGCCTGAAATGTTTCTGATAAATAATCACTAAGCAAACATCAAATCAGGGTGGAAAAGGTGCACTTCTTCTGAAAATCTTGATTTATCCCCAACTTTGTTAAATGTTCATCATCTCTCCAAGGTAGATGAATAAAAAAACCTTAGCAGAGGCAACATGACAAATTATGTTTGCAACAAAGTGCAGACTGTATCCTTTAGCAGGCAACCATAGTACATCCATGTAAGACAATAGTCCAATTATACTTGAAACAAACATGTAGATGATTGTTAGAGTACAATATAGATTGTCATTACATCTATACCATGTATGCTTGTAATATGGAAATTTTTTGACCTAAGATAGTGTCGTGTATTCAGTTAAAAAGATTATAGAACAGTAGAAAACTCACAGGCAGACACAGTTTCATAGCTATGCAAAGAGAGGTTAAGAAGATCATCCATCAAAAGAGTAACATGATCTGATGGAGATATATCACAAAATGCTACAGACCCCTTCAAATTGCAGTACTAACAAGTCATAGAGATCCTATAGCTTCAAATATTCTTCAAGCGTAATTCTAAAATAAAGCACACAAATGAGACTATAGTTTTTATTAGAACCAAGAACAAGTGTGTTTGCTTCTGCTTTGTGCACAAACTATAATTAGAAAAAAGAAATTTAATTAATGGTTTGAAAAGAACTTTTAAAGAGGGAAGGAAATGTAAAACTGCACAGTTCGTCAACAAACTGTTGCACAAAATTCTAGTAACATAAATAGTATATGATTTACTAAAAGCATACATAACTGGACTTTTGTTCACTAAAAGTGTTTCTCTAACCCGATAAAGAAGAATTCAAGGTCGGCTAAGCCAAATATGATCCTGATTACAGTTCTCCCATTTTTTCCCCTTTTTATTTTTCACAAGCATCAATCACATAAAAAAAAGAAAACAAAAATTATGACCTAATTCTGGCCAACCAAGGATGTTGAGAGAAAGAGAGAAACCTGTGATGGTGCCGTGAATAACAGTCCCATTTTTGAGCTCAATCGAGACGGTTTATTTGTTCAACTTCATCAAAAACCTGCTCATTAGTTTACAATTCATGTAGCTCTATCACATTCAAACAGATTGCACACACCCTGTAATGATTATCACATGACTTTTGATGAATCCCCACCAAACTTTCCATTTCCTTTTGAAAACCCACAACCCAAAACAATCAATTTCACAACCCAAAATAATTAATTTCACAAACATCAGTCCAAACAATACAAAATGAAAATAACCCATCAAATCCAAAACATTTATGCGTCATATTAAAGACCCAAAACCAAAACCAAACAGAAAATGAAATTCAATCAAAGATCTGGTTCAAACAGTTGAAAATCACAATAAAATTAAACAGGAATGAAAAGGGATACAAACTTGATCATGGATTGAGAGATCTTGAAGGGGGTCGACGATTTGTTGACCGTTGATCTCGATTACTGTAGTCATGGCGAAAAGCAAAGAGAGCGGAGAAAATCTAAAAGGGTCTTGCCAGTAATATACAGATTTAATGCGAAGAGAAACTTTGTATAAATGTAGATCTTCTGAAAGAATTAATAATGCTGATTCCAGGAGGAAGGGAGGCTAAGCCCCGATAACAGGTATAAAATTAGGATGTGTGGATGATAAAAGCGGCCATTAGATTAACTTAAAATAATTGAGATTAAATCTGAGCCATTGGATGATGAAATTTTAATTGACATCGTTGGATGATGAAACCATTGGATGATGAAGATATTATAATAAGTTACTTTAAAAGTTTTATATTAATGTATTTATATTAAAATTTATATTTACCATAATTAATTCTAAAAAATTATTTAGAACAAAACAACGATTAATTTTATCTCTCGTAAAAAACTTCTGAACAATATTATATAGTGAGTAATAATTCATTCATTAATATATTTTTTCCTCGCAATATTTTATCATAAATTTGTGCAAAAAAATCATTCTATCACCTCAATTTTATGAGAAAAAAAATATAAATTTTGAAGTATTTTTCTTTCGCTAATAACTATATTGTCACTAAATATTTTTCCTTCGCTAAACAACTCCTCATGTGAAGGAATAAATTCCTTCACAAAATTCCTTCGCCGCTAAACAACTCCTCATGTGAAGAAATAAATTCCTTCACAAAATTCCTTCGCTACATCCCTATTTTGGTGTAGTGATATAAGTTATTAATATATATATATATAATTAATTTATATATATGTGACTTATTAATTATTGAATATAGTTATTAATATATATCTATATATATGTATATATGTTCCCATTCATGTCACACATGGCAGATCTGACGTATCTGACATGGCTTCTTTCGAATTTTTTCCAAAAATTTGTCTCTCTACTAACTTGAACTCACAACCTCAAGTTTGAAATTTTAGTCATATGACCACTGGAGCACCATGGGTCATTTATTAATATCTTGCAAAGATTAATCTTTATATCAAAACATTTCATTTCCCCCCAAAAAATTAAAATACTACACTGTTACTACAATTTTGCTACATTTCACAATTTTTTCCTAATTTTATTGAGGGGGTGGGTGGGTGATCTCAATTTCCACCATCAAGATCTTAGTGGCACAACAAATGAATCAGAAAAAAAATCTATTTCAACATTAAAATCTTACTAAATCCTTGTTCAAAGAATTAAATAGTTTTAAATAATGTTAAATTTAAACAAATAATTTAACTCTAAAAAATAAACATGGTGGTTATGTTAGGTATATAGATAGGTATTTCTTTACTATGTAGTTTTTCTCCTTTTCTTTTTATTTATTTATTTATTTATTTTTATTTTTTGGTTTCTAATTTTCAAGTAGTATTTTGTTAGTGGTTACTTTTAGGAAGAAAATCGTGGCGTGGCCATGTGAGTAATGGGGGAACTGGACTGAATATAAATTATTTTCATTATAAAATGTAATGGGAGAATTGTTATAAAAAAACTCTTGTTCTGTAATGATAGTCGCGTGTTTCATTTACACATCTTAAATTATTATAAATTAAAAAATAATAATACATTTCAAATTTATACGGATAAAAATTTAATTTGAAAAAATATTGTATGTGGTTATTATTTATTTATAAAAATATTTACTTGAAAAATATTTATTTAAGTCCATAATCATAAATTATCCATCATTTTTTTTGAAAATGTTAAAAATACTCTTTTATTTTTATATTACTATAAAATACCATAAAATTTTTAACATGTCCTTACTTTTATTATCAAGCAATTACATTTTTAATTAATATTACAAAATAATTAGGAAAAATAAATTTTAAGTAAAGATTATCATTTTATAAAATAAACGAAGCTAAAGCCTTTAAAAGTATTTGTAAAAACATGGGTATATATACAACTAGATCCATCTTATGCAATAGGTTCTGTGTAGTATTTTAATTTTTTGGGAAAAATGAAATCTTTTGATATAAAGATTAATCCTTGCAAGGTGTTAACAGTTGACTTGTGGTGCTCTAGTGGTCATATGACCAAGGTTTTAAACTTGAGGTTGTGAGTTCGAACCAGTGGAGAGATAAATTTTTGAAAAAAATTCAAAAGAAGCCACGTCAGATCTGCCACGTGTAAAATTATAAATATAAAATACCCATGTCAGATCTATCATGTGTGACACGTCATCAGGTCAACGCACATGTAACGCCTGGGGGTTCAAAGTCAAAATTTTCTACTAGAAAGGGGCTCGATTTGCGTTGACCAGAAGAAAAGGACTCAATACCCAAAAATCACTAAAGTTCAGTGGTCGACTTTGCATTTAACCCACTTACACACCATTGGTGCAACTTAATTGGTCTATGCCGGAACCATTGGCGTGACTTAATCAGTGCAGTTTAGTCAATTTTTGGTGCAATTTCGGGAGCGATTTTGATTCCTTGCCCTTCCCTTGTTAAAAAGTATATATGTAAAATAACGAGTTATGAGAAAAATTCATATAAATTATTTTAGAAATTAATTATATTTTTTTAAAAAAATTATAAGTGTGCGAATATGATCATTATAAACTACATCCAATTAACTACAAACTTTAATTTTTGTAAATTAGAAAATATATCTATATGTGCTCAATTTTAATTTCAAAAATTATAACTTTAAAAAAAAATAAAACTGGGCATTTATTTTGAGACGGACGGAGTGAAATATTTCACTGTATAAAACTGTGTCCAAATAAATAAAAAATTTTAAATGAAAAATGTTGTATTTTAGGGGGAAAAAAGAGGCATGCTTATTGGGTTTGTCTTAATTTTGGGCAACAATTTACTAGTCATTGCAAAAAAAATGTATTAAATGTGCAACGAAAAAAAATGGTTGCCAATGAATGTTGCTAAATTGTTTCTTGTTATATTATGGAACATCGTTTATTGGAAAAGCTCTTTGAATGAAGGTCTTTATTAGCGGCGATGTTGTCTTCTTACATTATGTGTTTCTATTTATGCAACTTGTTTGTTTCTTGGTGTGCTACTGCTTTGCAAACCTATTTAGGCTATGGTATTGTTTATTGTTTTCTTGGTCGGATGCTCTGCAGTGTTCTTGAAGTCCAATGCAGTGCTCATTTGCTCTGTTTTGGCCTTATGCTCTTGTATTGTCTTAGAATCTGAGTTTCACTGTTTATCATGTTGAGTTCCCTTTCTTGACATTTATCGATCTGGGGAATTCCCCTAAATATATGTATCTTTTTTCTTATATATATATATATATATATATATATATATTTAAATTTAGCAAAAAATAAATTAAATAATATGGAACAACTTATAAGTACAATGTATACAGGTTATATGTACAATTTATATTAGTAATTTTAATTGATTTTTATCATTAATTATGAATGATGATGTATTTGATATGTCTCCCATTTATGATATGTATTTTTATAACTTTAAATTGTTGTGATTTGTTAGTAATTGGTCAATATTTTTTTTTATTTTTACTTTTTTATAAATAAATTGAATAAATTATTTATTAGGTGATTGACATTTGAATTCGGATATTTGAATAATTTGTTTATTCGAATAAAAAATGGAAATGAATATGTTCCGCATTTAGACATAATTTTTAAATACTAAATACGAATATTTTTTGACAATTCTCCGAATACCGAATATGGTCATACAAATTGGGATTATCTTAATTTAAGGCAACAATTTAATAGTCATTGCAAAAAGTTGTATAAAATATGCAACAAAAATAAAAAATTATTGCCAATGAATGTGGTCCATATTAGGCAACAAAATATAGCAAAAAAAAACTTTCATTGCCCACGATGAGGAGAAATCAAGTGGTTAGAAATTCTGCAATGAATTTCTAACGAATTTTATTTCCAAATTTTGCAACAACTTATGAATTTCGTTGCAAAAAGTGAAAGCCTGACACAATCTGCAACGAAGGACAATTTTCGTTGCTAAACATACACTTTTAGCAACGACTTATAAAGTCGTTGCCTGCAAAAGCGTTGCTAAAGCCCCATTTTTAGCAACAAAAAAACTTTCGTTACCCACGATGACAGAAAATCAAGTGGCCGAAAACTTTGCAACGAATTTCTAACGAAATTTTTTCCCGCTAATGAATTAGCAACGAAATTTTGCAACGACTTATAAATTTCGTTACAAAAAGTGAAAGCCTGACACAATCTGCAACGAAGGACAAATTTCGTTGCTAAACATATACTTTTAGCAACGACTTATAAAGTTGTTGCCCGAAAAATCATTGCTAAAGGCCCATTTTTTTGTAGTGTGTTATGGATCTAACATCTATCAACCCAGATCATCATTATATACTACAAACAATATGTTTAACACAAAAAAACTAACATCTAACATAGGATCAAGGGTCAGATTATAAGTTAGGGTTTTATACCTTACTTGAACAAATCTTGAATCTTGGCTACTGATTTGTTTATGGGAGTGGTAGGGCTTGTTTATGGGACTGAAATGCTATACAATTTCGTGGGTTTGAAGAGAGAGAACTAAAGTTGGGTGTTTGGTGTACAAATGAGCTAATTTTGTGACATTTCTCTCTCATGATCTATATATAGATGTCATGTAATGAAGTGGCTGATGATATATAACTTAGGTGCTGAGAATTTGATCTCTAGGAAAGTCAAAAGTAGTTTACCAACTACATTTTAGCTAGATTTACAAGTTATGTCCAATAATGCAACAAGGGTATAACAGTCATTTAATTTATAATTTTAATGGCAAAATGGTAACTTGGCACACCCTTAGGGTTTGACCCTTAGGGTTTAACCCTAAGGTTTAGCACAAAAATTATAGGATTTCTAGTTATGGTTTAAAATATAAAATTTTAGTTTCTAAAAATTGTAATTAGGGTTTCTTAAAATAGTTTAGGTTTTTAATTACTTAACCTTGAAACTAAGTTTAGGTCCACTAATTAACATTAAATATTTTAATTTTGCAATTAGGGTTTCCATAATAATAATGAGGGTGTTTAATTAATTAGGTTTCCTAAATAATAATTAGGGTTTTCCTAATTAACTTTAAATTCTATATTACGCGACATAAATCACATCACACAATCATTACACAGTCTTGGATCTCCCATTTGAGTTTCACAATAGGGTTAGACAAATTAATATTAGGGTTTAGTCATGATGCAATATAATTGACCGACCATTAATAGTCCACACATATACAGTGCATATTTATAACACTGAAATAAAATTAATATTTATAATAAATGTCATTAATCACATAACGTAATTACTAGACAGATTTTAAAGTCTCGTTTGACTTCAAAACTAGGGTTTATCAGTAACACTAGGGTTTTATTAGATTATAATGAAATTGCTCCCCAGATTAACCTTACACACATAACATACATATTTATAGCACTAAAAAATTAAAAAATATTATTATTATATTATTATTCCCATTCCTTGATCAAAATCCAAAATTAGTGTTTTCTATCGTTCCATCAAAACTGTTTCACAAATTATCATTACACATACAATACATATTTATAGTATTGAAATAAAATAATATTATTATTCTCTTTCCTTATTCCAAACCTAGAATTAGGGTTTGGATTCCATATCTGATTTATCTTGTGTATATACCATTATTAATTTAGTTAAAATAATTAACTTAATTAATATAAATTAAATTCATAAAATAAAATAAAATAATTATTATAATAATTCTAATAATTATTTCATATATTATTTAAATAATATAATATCATATTTTCATGGAAAATAATTAATAAAAATATTTCTACTATAAAATTAGTTATTATATGAATATACTTTATAATGAGCAATAATTCTAAAATAAAATTATTTGTAATCATTCATGTAATAAATATATTTTATATTCATCACATAAATACATACACATTACCTTGCACATATTCTTACCTTTAAAATAATAAAAAAAATTTATCTACAAAATTTCTGATTTAATTATATAGAAAATATCGGGTTATTACATTCATTCTCCCTTATAAAGATTCCGTCTCCGGAATCACCATTTTTAAAACTTATACATACCAGAGTACATAGCATACACAGTCATTGCGAGTAGATCTCGATCATAATTGATCGAATCGATCTTTAACTATTCAGCATAAAGCTTGTCTATCTACTTATACGGAAAATTAATTTCTAATAGAACTCAATTTCCTCCTTCACAATAACTTATAAAATAATTTACTATATATATATATATATATATATATAAGAAAATCATATATAAGAAAATAAAATTGATTAGAATAATACCTGGAGTTGCATCCCCAACTGCTACCGATTCCTGAACAATCATGCTAAAGACTCTTGCGATTGGTTCTGTTGGTTTGATTGTTGAAGTTGGTCTCATCGTCGCCAATGTCCTGCTACTTTTCCCCGCATTTACGCTTCCTGCCTCCTTTCTCTTTCTTGGACAGTCTTTCACCTTATACTCCATTGATTCACAAATAAAACACCCACTATACATTCTTGGATTGGGGCAGTTAGGAGAAATATGTCCCTCCTGCCCACACTTATAGCACACAAACTTTCTTTTTAATCACTCACCTGAGTGATTCTTTCTGCAGTTTCCACATTGTACAACATGTTTATTTCTGCCTCCTAGCATATTTCCGGTATTCCCGAAATTATCTCATTTCTCTTTTCCAGTCCTACTACCACTACTCCCTTCTCCGACTCTAGCTTGATTTACCTCCCACCAAAAATTCGCCTCCCCTTTCATTGTATAGGTGACAAAAGCTATCTTTTGCCCCTCCATTATTCTAACTATCACAAACGCTTCTACAGGGTCAGTTAATCCTCTAAGTCCTGGCGGTTCGATTGCCTTGAAGTCTTTGTAATTTGTCGATCGATTATTTGGCTGATTTCCTGCGGCTGGTATTCCGTTTTGCATATCTAGAGTGACCATAATCATAAAATTCTATATCGGTTCTGGTTGTCCTCTAGCTTTGTTGACAGTTTTTCTTCGTTTTCGTCTTGGCGGCATTATCATAAATTATTCTTTATTATCTTACATTCTAAGCTTTATCGTATACGTTTAACATATCACGCGAAATTCTCTATTCATTATCATGTACTCAAAATATTAGATTTTAAAAGCTGGGTTTACTGTATTAACCAGTGTTCAGATAAATAATTACTATCTTCATACCAATGTATTTCATTAATTCAACATAGACTCATATTCATAACACTTGACATACCATAACACATACTGCTTTAAACATCCGCTATCCCTTTGTGACTCAAAAGTCGGGAATCGCTGCCGCAACTTCTATAAAATATTACATCACACCGACATACTTTTCATATACACTACATAGAATCATATATATTCAAGTAATACTAATACTACTCATTTCCTATGCCTTCACTAAGGATTAATTGCTTAGTATTCTATATATCATCCTCAATAATCCATTCACACCTAATTATACCCAGTCCGTCCAACTTATAACACATTTTGAGTTTAAGAACTCACCACAAACATATGAGTTTAAGAACTCGACATTGACCACATATTCTTTAACTATACTCTACCTATCAGTTATACTATCATTTCTGGGTTTGGTACTACATTTTCCAAAATAGCCACCTCATTGAGGTAGCTTTCAATGTGAACCTCTATTTCAGCTATTGGCTTTGATATTGGCTCGGTTACGGAGGTTGGCTCCTTCTTTACGATTTGAGGGTATCTTAATACTTTCTATCTGACATCTACACACATAGATTATCTAGACTAGCAAATAATATATACACATAACAAATAATAGTTTAATATAAGTTATCTTTTATTTTGTTTGACGATGAATTATCCAATTCATCTCCTATAAAACTCTATATGAGTTATTTATATTTTCAACGTTTCCCTCTGTTCTAAGGTTATAGCCTAAGGTCTAACCCACCTAAGGTTTCTAACCCTAAAGCTCTGATACCATGATGTAACACCTGTAAGACCCCAAATTATTAATAAATGAAATTTATTTACTCTATTTATTATTTTGAAATAGTAAGGGTTGATTTGATTATTGTGGATAGTTATGGGTAAAATACGCAAATATTTCGAATAAGCAAGTGGTTATAAAATATTCATTATTGTCGAGGAATATTCGTTTGGTCGTGGAATATTCGTCTTTGTCGGAAAATATTAAATGACAGTAGCGAGTCTTTTGTGTGGGCCCCATAACTGAAAAGCGATTGGATGAAGAAAACGACAAATATAAGTTGTTTATAAATAACTGGCGTAGTTATTACAGAATTATCTTGTTGGAATACTCGGTGATTAAAACACACTAATACGGCGTTGTTAAGCGATAGCTTTGCGGTATTGCACCAATTATTGATTCTTACGTGAAGGCACTTTACTCAATAATTATTACGATAATTATTATTCGATATTTTATTTTATTGATTCAATAATTCTTTGCATTGATATTTTATATTCTGTTGTTTTTGATAAATTGTCATTACGGTATTTTCCATTATTGGAGAAATAATTCATATTATCCGAATAATATTATTGGATAACATTATTGGCAATGTCTAGAAAGTTACATCTAAGGAGAGGTTTGGTGACCTAATTGCTTGGCAAGAAGAGAAAAATCTTTATTGGAAAGCCCCTCTTTCCCAAGAGCGGCTTAGTTGCCCGATCTTGTGATTACGTAATATTATTTGTGAATAATTAATTATTGATTTATATGATAAGGAAAATATTAATTTTATGTGGATATAGATGGAGAAAATTTTTATGTGACAATTGTTGAAAATTAATATTTTATCTTTTTACGATAAAATAATTCATTTAAATATATTATTTTAATAATATATTAGCGGTGATATTTTATAATGAATGTGAGATATATGAGTATATGAGGATAATGAGTATTTTTGTTGCAAAAGTTGTTTAACACATGTTTTGTGTGTTGGTGGACCCCATTTCTTGATTTGAAATTTGATTATAGCTGTAAAATCGCTTGGTTTGTGGATTTGGTCAATTTCTGTTTGAAATTTGGAAAAACTTTCTTCTGTAAAGTTGTAGAGAATTGAATTTCCTATAAAAACTCATGAGATTTGAATTTTACGACAAAAGGGCTATTTATTGTGAATTATTGAAGTTAGAAGCTCAAAATAATTAATTTTGAAGTTTTAAATATTTTTTACAAAAAACGTTTTTTGCATGTGTGGGGTATGTGTTCAATTCTTTGAATTTTGATTCAAAAGGTGTGCGTGAAGATATATATATATATATATATATATATATATATATATATTAATATTTTAATAAATTTTACTCTTTTTGGTGTTCTAAGCAATTTCTATAAATAGGGTGCTTAGGTTAGAATTGAAGATTACACGAAGCTGAAGTTTTTTCTCTCTATATTATCGGCGTATTCTTGTGAGTATTTTGAGTATACTTTGAGTATTGCTATACGGTGAAAGTTCAAGTCATAGCTTTATATTCGATGTTTCAATTAGAAATCTTGTCTTTCGAGGTAAGGGATGTTATTTTCTTCTCAAATGATATTATTTCTTCAATATAATTATATTTGAAATATTGGTTTGAACTTTTTATCAAATTTGAAACTTTTTCATATCGGGTTACTTATTCATGAGTTCTTATTCACGAGTTCTTATTCATGAGTTACTATTCACGAAAGTCTTATTCACGAAGCGTGAAGATGTTTTTGTGAAATTTCTATCTTTTGGTGTCTGAGATTACTATTCACGCGTATCGGCACTTTATTCACGAATCTGACACTATTCACCGAGAAAAATAAAATTTCTTCTTTTTGTCCAAAATATCTATTCGGATACTAGCTTTGATTGTATTCATGTTTTGATCATTCTTGAATTTTACCCCACTCGATTACTTATGAAGTATTTTTGAACTTGGATTGTTTTTAAAATACGAATCCTTAATATTGTTCTTTTGTTTCATTGGATTCGTTTCCTTTAAAATATTTTCATCATCCTCGGTCTAAATGATGATATTCTTGAATATCTTTGGTGCGTAGTGCAAAGATGAATGATTTCTTGATGAATATCTTTGGCCGTAGTGCAAAGATGAGCAGTGTTGAGATGAACATGGCCAGGATTAATATCTTTGGCCGTAGTGCAAAGATGAGCAGTGTTTAGATGAACATGACGGTGATGAATATCTTTGGCATGTAGTGCAAAGATGAATATTTGAGTCTAGATATATATTGATTGATGTTACGAGGATAAAATATCGACGATGAACTTTTAAATTCATATATAGAAGATAGTAGTTTGCATTCTCTACTTAACTCTTCTAATGAATTGTTGTTTTCATTGCAGATTGTTGATTTAAAAGCTGGTTGTCTATTGTATTCTATTAGATTTTTCTGTTGAAGACTAACGATAATTTGTTGTATATTATCTTAGTCATAATATTCTTTATTGGGCTAGTTGAGCTCACCCTTTTCCTCTTTGTTCCATTTTTTTTCACAGGAGGCAAGAATGTAGTGAATACTAGTCGAGGTATGGAATGAAGGTTCTAGAGAGAGTTGTTTAGTAGTCCTCACCATTTTTGTAAAATAATGTATAAATAATTGTGATGAGGATTTATTTGGGTATGTATATTGTCTAGAAGACAATAATTGTATTTAAAGTCACAGTATATATGTTGTCATATTTTGCACGACAAATGTATTAATAAAGTTGTAGTTATTTCTGTACCATGTATTTGGCGACTCGAGAATGGGTTGGATGGAATGGACCTATTTTGGGGCTTCATGGTTGGTATCGAGCTTAGGGATATGATCTCTGGCGGAGATGGGGAATAGAACTAGGAGGGAGAGGCGAGTAAATCCTTCGTTAGTGTGTCCTACCTAAGCTTATTTGTTGGTTGGTCGGGAGTATATGGATATTATGTGATATGTTAATTTATTTAATTAACCCTTGTTTTATGATAGTTTTTAAAGAATGGGCTTTGAGAGCGTTAACAATGGAGTGAATGAGATCGTGGAGACACCTCTAATATCAATCGGGATAATGTGATGTCGGTGAAGAAGGAATTAGAGATATCCATGTGGTGAGTGAAGAATTGATAGTTGCTTTTTAGAGATAGTCGTAGAGAGAGTAACGGTGAGAGTGAGGAAGAAGAGAAGAAGAGGTACACGAGGAGAATTTATTAGAGGTATTTTATGATCAAAATGTAGAATTGCAAAATCGTATTCATGAGTTAGAAGAAGCGAAAAGTGAAGAATTGCGAGGCGATCGTGGAGCAAAAGGATGCAACGATTCAATCTTGTGTTACTCGATATGTGATGCTTGAGCGAAGCATTCGTTGGCGAGTATAAGATGATAAAAGTGGAATCGAAGTGAAAGAAGAAATAAGCGAGCAGTGAGAATGAGTGATGCATGGTAAAAGCCATACGACAGCGTTGATATTATGGAAAGAGATGTCCGATCTAAAAAAGAGAAGATTTAACGATGGCGGAAGATGTCGGCGGCGTCGGACACTGACAACAAATTCTAGGGGAAGAAAGCGATCGCCGAGTTAGATGCTCTGAGATGCGGAGAGGAGGGACATATAAGGTCAAGCTGTTCAAAGCCTTCCAAAGTATGTTTTAGTTGTGGAAAAAGAGCGGTCACATAGCTCGATTTTGTCCTATAAGCGAAATCAAGTTCGGTTGGGACGTTGGCACGAGATCTTGGATCTGGAAAAGTCAAAGTCAAGCGGTTCTAGAAAGCGTTTTGTCGTGATAGGTCAAAATGCGAGAAACGAACAAAGTTAGCAGGTTAGTTAATTATAAATTCTTGCGAAGTTTATACCTTACTGAATCTGGGTTCTACCCATTCTTTTATCTCTCTTGCTTGCGCTCAACGTTTGAACTTGATTACGGAGAAATTAGACTTTGACCTATTTATGGAGACTCCGTTAGGAGAAACTTTCATTACATCCAGTTGTTTAGAAATCTTGCTTAATTAGGGTTGGCACTATCACATTACTGTTAACCTTATTTCTATAGAGATATTTGCTTTTGATGTGATTTTAAGGTTAACTACTCATCATCATGCCGAAATTGATTACTTTCGTAAGGTTGTTAGTTTTCATATTCCTAAGCAACTTTGTTATTGAATTCAAGCAATCAAACCATTGTAGTCAAACATTTTCATATCAAGCCATGAAGTCATTCGTTTATTACGGATGTCAAGTTTTCTTAGTCCATGTTATGGATTTGAATAAAGACACGTCGATTTGAATAATATTCTGTTGTTATTAATTTTTCTGGCGTATTTCTGAAGAATTTCTTGGTTTACTCCCGAGCGTGATATTGAATTTGTATCGACTTTAAATCCGGTACAAAACCCATTTCTAAAATTTCATATCGAATGGCTCTATTGAACTTGAGGAGTAAAAACCCAACTATAGAAGTTGATACGAGCCTTTATCTCGGTGACTTCCTTTGTGGAAATGCAAAAGCCAGACTCTCGTAGGAGACACCATATTAAATGCGATAGTAAAGCGATAGGTGTCATTGTAACGTCTTATCAAGGTTGGGATATGAGTCACGATTGAGAACAACCTAAGTCGGTAATCGAAATACGTAGCTTTCTAGGTTTAGTTGGTTATTATCGGAGATTCGTTGAAGGATATTCTCGAATCGCTATTCCATTAACGCAGCTGACTCGTAGAGATACAAAATTCGAATGGAGCAAGGAATGTGGGAAGAGCATCGAAGAACACAAGAACAGACTCATTTCGGCACATGTTCTGACCATACCGTCTTGGAAAAGCGAACGTGGTGGTGGCGTGTTGATTAGAAGATCGTATATAAAGTACTGAGTGCGATATTGTCAAAGACTAATTTCAGTATAATTTACAAATAATAGAGATGGAGATGAAAACTCTAGGTACCCGCGTGATGGTATCTGAGTATAATCGACTTTAATCGATAAAGTTAAAGTTATTCAAGCTACACACGGTGATGAAATTGAAGAAGGAGGTGCGAAGTTGTTATTTCAAAAGCGAGAATCGGTGAGGTGAGGAAAGCTCAAACCTTCGATTTATTAATCCATTTGAAATTCTCGATCGAATAGGAAGCGTGGCCTATAGACTCGTTTTACCACCAAGTATGACGCGTGTTCATAACACTTTTCACGTATCGATGTTACGTAAATATGTGGACAACCCGAACCACGTCATTGAGTTTGAACCGGACAAGATAGCCGAAGACTTAACGTACGAGGAGGTACCTGTCAAGATCTTGGATAGGAAAGAACATGTCCTATGTATCGAGGTTATACCACAAGTTAAAGTTTTGTGGAGAAACCATGCTATTGAGGAAATGACTTGGGAGTTGGAAACGGAAATGAAAGCGAGGTATTCTCATCTTTTGAAACACACAGTCGTCGTCAATTTTGAGGATGAAATTTCATAAGGAGGGAGGTTGTAAGACCCCAAATTATTAATAAATGAAATTAAATTTTCTCTATTTATTATTTTAAAATAGTAAGGGTTGATTTGATTATTGTGGATATTTATGGGTAAAATACATAAATATTTGAATAAGCAAGTGGTTATAAAATATTCATTATTGTGGGGAATATTCGTTTGGTCGTGGAATATTAAATCTTTGTGGGGAAATATTAAATGCGACGGTATGCAGTCTTTTATGGGCCCCATAATGTGAAAGCGATTGGATGAAGAAAGCGACAAATATAAGTTGTTTATAAATACTTGGCGTAGTTATTACAATTAATCTTATTGGAATACTCGGTGATTAAAACACACTAATGTCTGGCGTTGTTGAGCGAGTAGCTGCGGTATTGCACCAATTATTAATTCTTACGTAAGAAGACACTTACTCAATAATTATTACGATAATTCTTATTCGATTATTTTATTTTATTGATTCAATAATTCTTTGCATTGATATTTTATATTACTGTTGTTTCAATAAATTGTCATTAAACAATATTTTCCATTATTGGTGAAATAATTCATATTATCTGAATAATATTATTGGATAACATTATTGGCAATGTCTAGAAAGTTCTGTCTAAGGAGAGGTTTGGTCACCTAATTGCGCGCCAGTAAGGAGAAATCTTTATTGAAAAGCCCCCTCTTTCTTGGGAACGGCCTGGTTGCCAGTACTGTGATTCTGTAATATTATTTGTGAATAATTAATTATTGATTTATATGATAAGGAAAATATTGATTTTATGTGGATATAGATGGAGAAAATTTTTTATGTGACAATTGTTGAAAATTAATATTTTATCTTTTTCTGATAAAATAATTCATTTAAATATATTATTTTAATAATATATTAACGGTGATATTTTTATAATGAATGTGAGATATATGAGTATATGAGGATGATGAGTATTTTTGTTGCAAAAGTTGTTTAACACATGTTTTGTGTGTCGGTGGACCCCATTTCTTGACTGAAATTTGATTATAGCTTTGTAAAATCACTTGGTTTGTGAATTTCGGTCAATTTCTATTTGGAATTTGGAAAAACTTTCTTACGCAAAGTTGTAGAGAATTGAATTTCCTATAAAAATTCAGCGAGATTTGAATTTTTCGACAAAGGGCTATTTATTGTGAATTATTGAAGTTCAAAGCTCAAAATAATTAATTTTTGAAGTTTTAAATATTTTTTTTAAAAAAACGTTTTTTTAAAAGTTTGGGGCATGTGTTCAATTACTTGAATTTTGATTCAAAGGTGTGCGTGAAGATTATATATATATATATATATATATATATATATTAATATTTCAATAAATTTTACGCTTTGGTGTTCTAAGCAATTTCCTATAAATAGGGTGCTTAGGTTAGAATTGAAGATTACACAAGCTGAAATTTTTCTCTCTCTCTCTATTATCGAAGCGTATTCTTGTGAGTATTTTGAGTATACTTTGAGTATTGCTATACGGTGAAAGTTCAAGTCATAGCCTATATCGGTGTTTTATTTAGAAATCTTGTCTTTCGAGGTAAGGGATGTTATTTTCTTCTCAAATGATATTATTTCTTCAATATCATTATCTTTGAAATATTGGTTGGAGTTTTTTTCAAATTTGGGATTACTATTCATGAGTTACTATTCACGAGTTACTATTCATGAGTTACTATTCACGAGTTACTATTCACGAGTACTATTCACGAAGCGTGAAGATGTTTTTTTGTGAAATTTCTATCTTTTGGTGTCGGAGTTACTAATCACGTATACGGCACTATTCATGTATACGGCACTATTCACGAATACGGCACTATTCACCAAAAAATAAAATTTCTTCTTTTTGACCAAAATATCTATTCTGGATACTAGCTTTGATTGTATCCATGTTTTGATCATTCTTGAATTTTACCCCACTCTGATTACTTATGAAGTATTTTTGAACTTGGATTGTTTAAAATACGAATCCTTAATATTTGTTCTTTTGTTTTACTGGATTCGTTTCCTTTAAAATATTTTTCATCATCCTCGGTCCTAAATGATGATATTCTTGAATATCTTTTGATGCGTAGTGCAAAGATGAATGATTTCTTGATGAATATCTTTGGGCGTAGTGCAAAGATGAAGCAGTGTTGAGATGAACATGATCGATCGATTAATATCTTTGGCCGTAGTGCAAAGATGAATAGGTGTTTAGATGAACATGACTAAGTGATGAATATCTTTGGCACAGTAGCAAAGATGATGAATATTTGAGTCTAGATATATATTGATTGATGTTATAGGGATAAAATATCGACGATGAACTTTTAAATTCATATATAGAAGATAGTAGTTTGCATTCTCTACTTAACTCTTCTAATGAATTGTTGTTTCATTTCATTGCGATTGTTGATTTAAAAGCTGGTTGTCTATTGTATTCTATTAGATTTTTCCTGTTGAAGACTAACGATAATTTGTTGTATATTATCTTAGTCATAATATTATTTTTCTTGGGCTAGTTGAGCTCACCCTTTTCCTTTTTGTTCCATTTTTTTTCTCGGGGAGGCGAGAATGTAGTGAAAGTACTAGTCGGGGTATGGAATGAAGGTTCTAGAGAGAGTTGTTTAGTAGTCCTCACCATTTTTGTAAAATAATGTATAAATAATTGTGATGAGGATTTATTTGGGTATGTATATTGTCTAGAAGACAATAATTGTATTTAAACTCACAGTATATATGTTGTCATATTTTGCACGACAAATGTATTAATAAAGTTGTAGTTATTTCTGTACCATGTATTTGGCGACTCAGAATGGGTTGGATGGAATGGACCTATTTTGGGGGCTTCATAGTTGGTATCAGAGCTTAGGGATATGATCTCTGGCGGAGATCGGGGAATTGAACTAGGAGGGGAGAGACGAGTAAATCCTTCGCTAGTGTGTCCTACCTAAGCTTATTTGTTTGTTGGTCAGAGTATAGGGATATTATGTGATATGTTAATTTATTTAATTAACCCTTATTTTATGATAGTTTTTAAAGAATGGCTGCTGAGAACGTTAACAATGGAGTGAATGAGATCGTGGAGACACCTCTAATCTCCAAACGAGGATAATGTGATGTGTCGGTGAAGAAGGAATTAGAGATATCCATGTGGTGAGTGAAGAATTGATAGTTGCACTTTTAGAGATAGTCGTAGAGGAGGTAACGGTGAGCGAGGAAGAAGAGGAAGAAGAGGTACCTGAGGAGAATTTATTAGAGGTATTTTATGATCAAAATGTAGAATTGCAAAATCGTTTTCATGAGTTAGAAGAGCAGGCTGAAGAATTGCAGGCAGTAGTGGAGCAAAAGGATGCAACGATTCAAGCTTGTGTTACTCGATATGTGATGCTTGAACAGAAGCATTCGTTGGCAGAGTATAAGATGATAAAGCTGGAATCTGAAATTTGAAAGAAGAAATAAGCGAGCAGTGAGAATGAGTGATGCATGGGTAAAAGCCCACGACGCGTTTGATATTATGGAAAGAGATGTTCGATCTAAAAAGAAGATTTAACGATGGCGGGAAGGCGTCGGCGTGACGTCAAGACCAAAGAACAAATTCTAGGGAAGAAAGCGATCGCCAGTTAGATACTACTGAATCGCGGAGAGGAGGGACATATAAGGTCAAACTGTTCAAAGCCTTCCAAAGTACGTTTTAGTTATGGAAAAGAGCGGTCACATAGCTTGATTTTGTCCTATAGGAAATCAAGTCCGGTTGGGACGTTGGCACCAGATCACGGATCTGGAAAAGTCAAAGTCAAGCGGTTCTGGAAGAGCATTTGTCGTGGCCGGTCAAAATGCGAGAACCCGAACAAAGTTAGCACGCAGGTTAGTTAATTATAAATTCTTGCGAAGTTTATACCTTACTAGAATCTGGGGTTCTACCCATTCTTTTATCTCTCTTGCTTTTGCGCTCAGCGTTTGAACTTGATTACGGAGAAATTAGACTTTGACCTATTTATGGAGACTCAGTAGGGGAGAAACTTTCATTACATCAGTTGTTTAGAAATCTTGCTTAATTTAGGTTGGCACTATCACATTACACAGTTAACCTTATTTCTATAGAGATATTTGCTTTTGATGTGATTTTAAGGTTAACTACTCATCATGTAGAAATTGATTACTTTCGTAAGGTTGTTAGTTTTCATATTCTAAGCAACTTTGTTATTGAATTCAAGCAATTAAACCATTATAGTCAAACATTTTCATATCAAGCCATGAAGTCATTCGTTTATTACGGATGTCAAGTTTTCTTAGTCCATGTTATGGATTTGAATAAAGACACGTCGATTTGAATAATATTCCTGTTGTTATTGATTTTTCTGACGTATTTCTGAAGAATTTCTTGGTTTACTCCCAAGCGTGATATTGAATTTGTATCGACTTTAAATCCCGGTACAAAACCCATTTCTAAAATTTCATATCGAATGGCTCTATTGAACTTGGAGTTAAAAACCCAACTATAGAAGTTGATACTGAGCCTTTATCTGGTGACTTCCTTTGTGGAATGCAAAGCAGACTCTCCGTAGGAGACACCATATTCGATGCGATAGTAAAGCGATAGGTGTCATTGTAACGTCTTATCAAGGTTGGGATATGAGTCGAGTTGAGAACAACCTAAGTCGGTATCGAAATACGTAGCTTTTCAGAAGCTTAGTTAGTTATTATCGGAGATTCGTTGAAGGATATTCTAGAATCGCTATTCCATTAACTTAATGACTCGTAGAGATACAAAATTTGAATGGAGCAAGGAATGTGGGAAGAGCATCGAAGAACACAAGAGGAGACTCATTTTGGCACATATTACGACCATACCGTCTGGAAAAGCGAGCGTGGTAGGCGGCGTGTTGAGTAGAAGAAGATATATAAATACGAAAGTACGATATTGTCAAAGACTAATTTCAGTATAATTTACAAATAATAGAGATGGAGATGAAAACTCTAGGTACCCGCGTGATGGTATCTGAGTATAATCGACTTTAATCGATAAAGTTAAAGTTGTTCAAGCTACACACCGGAGTGATGAAATTGAAGAAGGAGGTGCAAGAAGTTGTTATTTCAAAAGCGAGAATCGGTGAGGTGAGGAAAGCTCAAACCTTGATTTATTAATCCATTTGAAATTCTCGATCGAATAGGAAGCGTGGCCTATAGACTCATTTTACCGCCAAGTATGACGCGTGTTCATAACATTTTCACGTATCGATGTTACGTAAATATGTGGACAACCGAACCACGTCATTGAGTTAGAGCCAGGACAAGATAGTAGAAGACTTAACGTCACGAGGAGGTACTATCAAGATCTTGGATAGGAAAGAACATGTCCTATGTATCGAGGTTATACCACAAGTTAAAATTTTGTGGAGAAACCATGCTATTGAGGAAATGACTTGGGAGTTGGAAATGGAAATGAAAGCGAGGTATTCTCATCTTTTTGAAACACGCACGATACGTCGTCAATTTTGAGGATGAAATTTCATAAGGAGGGAGGTTGTAAGACCCCAAATTATTAATAAATGAAATTTATTTCTCTATTTATTATTTTGAAATAATAAGGGTTGATTTGATTAATGTGGATAGTTATGGGTAAAATCATGCAAATATTTGAATAAGCGAGTGGTTATAAAATATTCATTATTGTGGGGAAATATTCGTTTGGTCGTGGAATATTAAATCATTGTGGGAAAATATTAAATGCGAATAGTAGTGATTTTTGTGGGCCCCATAACGGAAAGCGATTGGATGAAGAAAGCGACAAATATAAGTTGTTTATAAATAGCTGGCGTAGTTATTACAGATTAATCTTGTTGGAATACTCGGTGATTAAAACACACTATCTGGCGTTGTTGAGCGATATTACTTTGCGGTATTGCACAAATTATTGATTCTTACGTGAAGGCACTTTACTCAATAATTATTACGATAATTCTTATTCGGTATTTTATTTTATTGATTCAATAATTCTTTGCATTGATATTTTATATTCTTGTTGTTTCAATAAATTGTCATTACGGTATTTTCCATTATTGGAGAAATAATTCATATTATCTGAATAATATTATTGGATAACATTATTGGCAATGTCTAGAAAGTTTCATCTAAGGAGAGGTTTGGTCACCTAATTGCGCCGCAAGAAGGAGAAATCTTTATTGAAAGCCCCTCTTTATTTGTGAATAATTACCCGATTATTGATTTTAATATTATTTGTGAATAATTAATTATTGATTTATATGATAAGGAAAATATTGATTTTATGTGGATATAGATGGAGAAAATTTTTATGTGACAATTGTTGAAAATTAATATTTTATCTTTTTACGATAAAATAATTCATTTAAATATATTATTTTAATAATATATTAGCGGTGATATTTTTATAATGAATGTGAGATATATGAGTATATGAGGATGATGATTTTTTTGTTATTAAAGTTGTTTAACACATGTTTTGTGTGTTGGTGGACCCCCATTTTATTGGTGAAATTTGATTATAGCACTGTAAAATCGCTTGGTTTGTGGATTTTGGTCAATTTACATTTTGAATTTGGAAAAACTTTCTTACGCAAAGTTGTAGAGAATTGAATTTCCTATAAAAATTAGCTAGATTTGAATTTTCGACAAAAGGGCTATTTATTGTAAATTATTGAAGTTCTAAAGCTCAAAATAATTATTTTTGAAGTTTTAAATATTTTTTTACAAAAAACGTTTTTTAAATGTGTGGGCATGTGTTCAATACTTGAATTTTGATTCAAAGGTGTGCGTGAAGATGATATATATATATATATATATATATATATATATATATATTAATATTTCAATAAATTTTACGCTTTGGTGTTCTAAGCAATTTCTATAAATAGGTGCTTAGGTTAGAATTGAAGATTACACGAAGTGAAATTTTCTCTCTTTTTTCTCTCTATATTATCGGCGTATTCTTGTGAGTATTTTGAGTATACTTTGAGTATTTGCTATACGGTGAAAGTTCAAGTCATAGCCTATATCAAGGTGTTTCAACTAAGAAATCTTGTCTTTCGAGGTAAGGGATGTTATTTTCTTCTCAAATGATATTATTTCTTCAATATCATTATCTTTGAAATATTGGTTGGAAGTTTTTTCAAATTTGGATTACTATTCAGGAGTTACTATTCACGAGTTACTATTCATGAGTTACTATTCACGAGTTCTTATTCACGAGTACTATTCACGAAGCGTGAAGATGTTTTTTTGTGAAATTTCTATCTTTTGGTGTGGAGTTACTAATCACGTATCGGACTATTCATGTATCTGACCTTTATTCACGAATACGACCACTATTCACCCAAAAATAAAATTTCTTCTTTTTGTCAAAATATCTATATGGATACTAGCTTTGATTGTATCCATGTTTTGATCATTCTTGAATTTTACCCCCTCTCGATTACTTATGAAGTATTTTTGAACTTGGATTGTTTAAAATACGAATCCTTAATATTTGTTCTTTTGTTTCTTTGGATTCGTTTCCTTTAAAATATTTTTCATCATCCTCGGTCCTAAATGATGATATTCTTTGAATATCTTTGGTCCGTAGTGCAAAGATGAATGATTTCTTGATGAATATCTTTGGCCCGTAGTGCAAAAGATGAACAGTGTTGAGATGAACATGGATCGATCGATTAATATCTTTGGCCGTAGAGCAAAGATGAGCAGTGTTTAGATGAACATGACTAACTGATGAATATCTTTGGCCTGTAGTGCAAAGATGAATATTTGAGTCTAGATATATATTGATTGATGTTATAGGGATAAAATATCGACGATGAACTTTTAAATTCATATATAGAAGATAGTAGTTTGCATTCTCTACTTAACTCTTCTAATGAATTGTTGTTTCCACTGCAGTTGTTGATTTAAAACTGGTTGTCTATTGTATTCTATTAGATTTTTTCCTGTTGAAGACTAACGATAATTTGTTGTATATTATCTTAGTCATAATATTCTTTACTGGGCTAGTTGAGCTCACCCTTTTCCTTTTTGTTCCATTTTTTTTCTCAGGAGGCGAGAATGTAGCGAGTACTAGTCGGGGTATGGAATGAAGGTTCTAGAGAGAGTTGTTTAGTAGTCCTCACCATTTTTGTAAAATAATGTATAAATAATTGTGATGAGGATTTATTTGGGTATGTATATTGTCTAGAAGACAATAATTGTATTTAAACTCACAGTATATATGTTGTCATATTTTGCACGACAAATGTATTAATAAAGTTGTAGTTTTACATACCATGTATTTGGCGACTCGAGAATGGGTTGGATGGAATGGACCTATTTTGGGGCTTCACGGTTGGTATCGAGCTTAGGGATATGATCTCTGGCGGAGATCGGGGAATTGAACTAGGAGGGGAGAGACGAGTAAATCCTTCGCTAGTGTGTCCTACCTAAGCTTATTTGTTTGTTGGTCAGAGTATAGGGATATTATGTGATATGTTAATTTATTTAATTAACCCTTATTTTATGATAGTTTTTAAAGAATGGCTGCTGAGAACGTTAACAATGGAGTGAATGAGATCGTGGAGACACCTCTAATCTCCAACCAGGATAATGTGATGTCAGACAAAGAAGGAATTAGAGATATCCATGTGGTGAGTGAAGAATTGATAGTTGCTTTTTAGAGATAGTCGTGAGGAGGTAAATTGAGAGCGAGGAAGAAGAGGAAGAAGAGGTACCTGAGGAGAATTTATTAGAGGTATTTTATGATCAAAATGTAGAATTGCAAAATCGTTTTCATGAGTTAGAAGAGCAGGCTGAAGAATTGCAGGCAGTAGTGGAGCAAAAGGATGCAACGATTCAAGCTTGTGTTACTCGATATGTGATGCTTGAACAGAAGCATTCGTTGGCAGAGTATAAGATGATAAAGCTGGAATCTGAGCTGAAAGAAGAAATAACTGAACGAGTGAGAATGAGTGATGCATGGGTAAAAGCCACACGACGCGTTGATATTATGGAAAGAGATGTTCGATCTAAAAAGAGAAGATTTAACGATGACGGGAAGACGTCGGCAGCAGCGTCAGCACCAGCAACAAATTCTAGGGGAAGAAAGCGATCGCCAGTTAGATACTACAGATGCGGAGAGGAGGGACATATAAGGTCAAACTGTTCAAAGCCTTCCAAAGTACGTTTTAGTTGTGGAAAAGACGGTCACATAGCTTGATTTTGTCCTATAGGGAAATCAAGTCCAGTTGGGACGTTGGCACCAGATGCGGATACGGAAAAGTCAAAGTCAATCTGTTCTGGAAGAGCATTTGTCGTGGACCGGTCAAAATCGAGAAACCGAACAAAGTTAGCACGGGTTAGTTAATTATAAATTCTTTGAAGTTTATACCTTACTGAATAGACGGTTCTACCCATTCTTTTATCTCTCTTGCTTGCGCTCAACGTTTGAACTTGATTACGGAGAAATTAGACTTTGACCTATTTATGGAGACTCCGTTAGGAGAAACTTTCATTACATCCGTTGTTTAGAAATCTTGCTTAATTTAGGTTGGCACTATCACATTACCTGTTAACCTTATTTCTATAGAGATATTTGCTTTTGATGTGATTTTAAGGTTAACTACTCATCATGCCGAAATTGATTACTTTCGTAAGGTTGTTAGTTTTCATATTCCTAAGCAACCTGTTATTCGAATTCAAGCAATTAAACCATTATAGTCAAACATTTTCATATCAAGCCATGAAGTCATTCGTTTATTACGGATGTCAAGTTTTCTTAGTCCATGTTATGGATTTGAATAAAGACACGTCAGATTTGAATAATATTCTATTGTTATTGATTTTTCCGACGTATTTCTGAAGAATTTCTTGGCCTACTCCCGAAAGCGTGATATTGAATTTGTATCGACTTTAAATCCGGTACAAAACCCATTTCTAAAATTTCATATCGAATGGCTCTATTGAACTTCGAGGATTTAAAACCCAACTGTAGAAGTTGATACGAGCCTTTATCGGTGACTTCCTTTGTGGAATGCACGCAAAGCCAGACTCTCCGTAGGAGACACCATATTCGATGCGATAGTAAAGCGATAGGTGTCATTGTAACGCGTCTTATCCAAGGTTGGGATATGAGTCACGCGATTGAGAACAACCTAAGTCGGTGATCGAAATACGTAGCTTTCTAGGCTTAGTTAGTTATTATCGGAGATTCGTTGAAGGATATTCTAGAATCGCTATTCCATTAACGCAACTGACTCGTAGAGATACAAAATTTGAATGGAGCAAGGAATGTGGGAAGAGCATCGAAGAACACAAGAACAGACTCATTTCGGCACATGTTCTGACCATACCGTCTTGGAAAAGCGAACGTGGTAGCTGACGTGTTGAGTAGAAGATCGTATACAAGTACGAGTACGATATTGTCAAAGACTAATTTCGTATAATTTACAAATAATAGAGATGGAGATGAAAACTCTAGGTACCCACGTGATGGTATACGAGTATAATCGACTTTAATCGATAAAGTTAAAGTTGTTCAAGCTACACACCGGAGCTGATGAAATTGAAGAAGGAGGTGCAAGAAGTTGTTATTTCAAAAGCGAGAATCGGTGAGGTGAGGAAAGCTCAAACCTTCGATTTATTAATCCATTTGAAATTCTCGATCGAATAGGAACTGTGGCCTATAGACTCATTTTACCGCCAAGTATGACGCGTGTTCATAACATTTTTCACGTATCAATGTTACGTAAATATGTGGACGACCCGAACCACGTCATTGAGTTAGAACCGGACAAGATAGCCGAAGACTTAACGTACGAGGAGGTACCTATCAAGATCTTGGATAGGAAAGAACATGTCCTATGTACCGAGGTTATACCACAAGTTAAAATTTTGTGGAGAAACCATGCTATTGAGGAAATGACCTGGGAGTTGGAAATGGAAATGAAAGCGAGGTATTCTCATCTTTTCGAAACACCGGGTACGTACGTCAATTTCGAGGATGAAATTTCATAAGGAGGGGAGGTTGTAAGACCCCAAATTATTAATAAATGAAATTTATTTCCTCTATTTATTATTTTGAAATAATAAGGGTTGATTTGATTATTGTGGATAGTTATGGGTAAAATACGCAAATATTTCGAATAAGCGAGTGGTTATAAAATATTCATTATTGTCGGGAAATATTCGTTTGGTCGTGGAATATATTACCATCTTTGTCGGAAAATATTAAATGCGGCGGCCTTGAAATTTTTGTGGGCCCCATAACGGAAAGCGATTGGATGAAGAAAACGACAAATATAAGTTGTTTATAAATAACTGGCGTAGTTGTTCCAATTATCTTGTTGGAATACTCGGTGATTAAAAAACACACTATCTGGCGTTGTTGAACAAAGTAATACTGCAGTATTGCACAAATTATTGATTCTTACGTAAGAAGGCACTACTCAATAATTATTACGGTAATTACTTATTCGGTATTTTATTTTATTGATTCAATAATTCTTTGCATTGATATTTTATATTATTGTTGTTTCAATAAATTGTCATTACACAAGATTTTCCATTATTGGAGAAATAATTCATATTATCTGAATAATATTATTGGATAACATTATTGGCAATGTCTAGAAAGCCCCTAAGGAGAGGTTTGGTCACCTAATTGGCGCCAAGAAGGAGAAATCTTTACGAAAGCCCCTCTTTCTTGGGGATCTACCTAGTTGCCGAGATTGTGATTCTGTAATATTATTTGTGAATAATTAATTATTGATTTATATGATAAGGAAAATATTGATTTTATGTGGATATAGATGGAAAATTTTTATGTGACAATTGTTGAAAATTAATATTTTATCTTTTTACGATAAAATAATTCATTTAAATATATTATTTTAATAATATATTAACGGTGATATTTTTATAATGAATGTGAGATATATGAGTATATGAGGATGATGAGTTTTTTTGTTGCAAAAGTTGTTTAACACATGTTTTGTGTGTTGGTGGACCCCATTTCTTAATTGAAATTTGATTATAGCTTTGTAAAATCGTCTAGTTTGTGGATTTTGGTCAATTTTGCATTTGGAATTTGGAAAAATTTCTTTACGCAAAGTTGTGAGAATTGAATTTCCTATAAAAATTTAAGTAGATTTGAATTTTCCGACAAAGGGCTATTTATTTTGAATTATTGAAGTTCAAGCTCAAATAATTAATTTTGAAGTTTTAAATATTTTTTTTAAAAAAGCGTTTTTTTGTATTGTATGGGTATGTGTTCAATTCTTTGAATTTTGATTCTTTGGTGTGCGTGAAGATTATATATATATATATATATATATATATATTAATATTTCAATAAATTTTTACGCTTTGGTGTTCTAAGCAATTTCTATAAATAGGGTGCTTAGGTTAGAATTGAAGATTACAATTTAAGTTTTCTCTCTCTTTCTCTCTATATTATCGAGCGTATTCTTGTGAGTATTTTGAGTATACTTTGAGTATTGCTATACGGTGAAAGTTCAAGTCATAGCCTATATCAGGTGTTTCAACTAAGTCTTGTCTTTCGAGGTAAGGGATGTTATTTTCTTCTCAAATGATATTATTTCTTCAATATCATTATCTTTGAAATATTGGTTGGAACTTTTTATCAAATTTGGAACTTTTTTTGGGGATTCTATGGATTACTATTCACGAGTTACTATTCACGAGTTACTATTCACTTATTACTATTTATTCAAGCGTGAAGATGTTTTTTGTGAAATTTCTATCTTTTGGTGTCGGAGTTACTATTCACGTATACGACACTATTCATGTATACGACACTATTCACGAATACGGCACTATTCACCGAAAAATAAAATTTCTTCTTTTTGTCCAAAATATCTATTCTGGATACTAGCTTTGATTGTATCCATGTTTTGATCATTCTTGAATTTTACCCCACTCTGATTACTTATGAAGTATTTTTGAACTTGGATTGTTTAAAATACGAATCCTTAATATTTGTTCTTTTGTTTCACTGGATTCGTTTCCTTTAAAATATTTTTCATCATCCTCAGTCCTAAATGATGATATTCTTTGAATATCTTTGATGCAGTAGTGCAAAGATGAAGATTTCTGAATGAATATCTTTGGCGATGAATATCTTTGAGCAGTGTTGTAGTGCAAAGATGAACATGTGTTGATGATTTAGATACGACATGACCGGTGATTAATATCTTTGGCTTTTGTAGTGCAAAGATGAATATTTGAGTCCGGATATATATTGATTGATGTTACTGAGGATAAAATATCGACGATGAACTTTTAAATTCATATATAGAAGATAGTAGTTTGCATTCTCTACTTAACTCTTCTAATGAATTGTTGTTGTCAAGCTATGATTGTTGATTTAAAAGCTGGTTGTCTATTGTATTCTATTAGATTTTTTTCTGTTGAAGACTAACGATAATTTGTTGTATATTATCTTAGTCATAATATTCTTCTTGGGCTAGTTGAGCTCACCCTTTTCCTTTTTGTTCCATTTTTTTCTCGGGAGGCGAGAGTGTGAGTGAGTCTTAGTCTGGGTATGGAATGAAGGTTCTAGAGAGAGTTGTTTAGTAGTCCTCACCATTTTGTAAAATAATGTATAAATAATTGTGATGAGGATTTATTTGGGTATGTATATTGTCTAGAAGACAATAATTGTATTTAAACTCACAGTATATATGTTGTCATATTTTGCACGACAAATGTATTAATAAAGTTGTAGTTATTTCTGTACCATGTATTTGGCGACTCAGAATGGGTTGGATGGAATGGACCTATTTTGGGGGCGTCACAGTGCCCCCAAATTCAGGTACTTGAAACCCAACTTCAGTGCTTTACGATACCATTTCTATGAGCAGAAATAATACTAATAATAATAATAACAATAATATAAATATCAAACTTAACTTACATTTATCAGAGTCTAATACCAAGTATGCAACCTTTACTAAAATTCTTTACATGATATATAATACATATCATAGTCTTAATACCATTTAACTATTACAAAAGATACCATTAAACATATCCTGTTTGCTTTCCTTTTTACTTGTTCTTGTCTGAACCTTCGGGTTGATCATACCTAGCTAAAAACATTTAAATTTAAAGCAAGAATGAGCATTTGGACCGATAACAAGTAATAACAATTATAAATATAAATAGCTGAAAGAATTATAAATATAAATAGTTGAAAGAATTAAATGTCTTCTTTGTACATCACTTCTACAACGAATTAATAGTTGTGAAGTAAACTGAACCGATAATAATAACATAACAATTCTATATCAAATTTTTGAAACTACGTATTGACTATATATATATAGGGTAGTCGACATACTATGAACATTGTTTTCTATTTTCGAAGAGGTTAGACAGAACTTCATCTGCAAACCGTCATAACTTACGGGCACGAGGGTGTACATCCCATGGACCCTGTATTGATCAATACTACATGCAAGAACGATATTATCGTTCATCTTTTTTGCCTTGGGCTCATAAAAGTTTTCTCATATTCGGGATGTTCATACTTAGTCGTGAAACCAAACCAAAGCAATTTGATTGGATACAAAAGGGTTTTATCATATTCAACGATATTTCTGAATCTGTGTCTAGCTGGGTCAAATAGCTTAGACGGCTTTTACTGTATTCATACTGGGGGTCAATATATGTATACATCAACATGTGGTTAAATACAACGATTATCCAAGTGAGGACACTTATATAACCATATTTAGAAATTAACGAACATAATATACATATCTGAATTATATAATATAATATCATGTTGATAAACAATGATCGGATATAATATATATAGTAATAGGGTTAATAATCTGGTACAATAATAATATATTTCTGAAACTTTCTTACTCATGTCCATTGCATAAAGGAAATGCAAAGGTAAGATACTTGCCTGGTCTGCTGCTTACAATACGCAACTTAGTTTTATCTTTTATGTGACACCCCCAAAATAGGTCCATTCCACCCAACCCATTCTGAGTCGCCAAATACATGGTACAGAAATAACTACAACTTCAATAATACACATGTCGTGTGAAATACGACAATACATACTGTGAGTTTAAATACAGATATTGCCATCTAGACAATATCCACATGCAAATAAATCCCCATCATAATTATTGATACATTATTTTACAACAATGGTGAGGACTACTAAACAACTCTTTCTAGAACCTTTATTCCATACCCCGACTAGTACTCGCTACATTCTCGCCTCCTGAGAAGAAAAATGGAACAAAAAGGAAAAGGGTGAGCTCGACTAGCCCAGTAAAGAATATTATGACTAAGATAATATACAACAAAATTATCGTTAGTCTTCAACAGGAAAAAATATAATAGAATACAATAGACAACAAGTTTTAAATCAATATTCGCAGTGGAAATAATAATTCATTAGAAGAGTTAAGTAGAGAATGCAAACTACTATCTTCTATGTATGAATTTTAAAGTTCATAAATCTATTTTTATCCCCGTAACATCAATCAATATATATCCGAGATCAAATATTCATCCTTGCACTATGTGCCAAGGACATTCACCATTGGTCATGTTCATCTAAACACTGCTCATCTTTGCACCTACGGCCAAAGATATTCATCGTAAATCATTCATCTTGCACCATGTGCCAAAGATATTCATCATTCATCTTTGCACTCTGAGCCAAAGATATTCATCGAAATCATTCATCTTTGCACTACTGAGCCAAAGATATTCCATAATATCATCATTTAAGACCGAGGATGATGAAAAATATTTTTTAAAGAAACGAATCCAAAGGAAACAAAATGACAAGGATTAAGGATTAAGGATTCAGTATTTATGTTTTATCCACGTCCAAAAATACCTCAAAAATAATCATAGTGGTGTAAAATTCAAGAATGATCAAAACATGGATACAATCAAAGCTAGTATCCATAATAGATATTTTGGACGAAAAGAAAAATTTTCATTTTTCGATGAATAGTGTCGTATTCGTGAATAGTGTCGTATACGTGAATAGTGCCGTATACGTGAATAGTAATTCCGACACCAAAAGATAGAAATTTCACAAAACATCATCACGCTTAATTAATAAGACTCGTGAATAAGAACTCTCGTGAATAGAACTCATGAATAAGAACTCATAAATAGTAACTCATGAATAGTAATCCCGACATGAAAAAGTTCCAAATTTGATAAAAAGTTCCAACCAATATTTCAAAGATAATGATATTGAAGAAATAATATCATTCGAGAAGAAAATAACATCCTTACCTCGAAAGACAAAGACTCTAATGAAACACCGGATATAGGCTATGACTTGAACTTGCATCAGTATAGCAATACTCAAAGTATACTCAAAATACTCACAAGAATACGCCGATAATATAGAGAGAGAAAACTTCGATTTCGGTGTGATTTTCAATTCTAACCTAAAGACCTATTTATAGGAAATCGCTAGAACACCAAAGCGTAAAATTTAATATAATATTAATATATTTAATAAATTCTCTCACGCCCATCTAGACAATCTGATCTCAGCCATCAACACATGTTAAAGATGCCCAAAACATTTAAAAAACGTTTTTGTAAATAAAAATATTTTAAACTTCCAAAATCAATTATTTTGAGCTCGTAACTTCAATAATTCACAATAAATAGTCCTTTTGCGTAAATTCAAATCTCATGAGTTTTATAGGAAATTCAATTCTCTACAACTTTCTGTAAGAAAGTTTTTCCAAATTCCAAATAGAAATTGACCGAAATCCACAAATGGGCAATTTTACAAAGTTATAATCAAATTTTCACCAATAAATGGGGTCCACCGACATGTTTTAAACATTTTGGTAACAAAAATACTCCTCCTCCACATATACTCATATATCCCACATTCATCGTAAAAATATCATCGTTAATATATTATTAAAATAATATATTTAAATGAATTATTTTATCAAAAAAAAAATAAAATATTAATTTTCAACAATTGTCACTATAAAAATTTTCTCCATCTATATCCACATAAAATCAATATTTTCCTCATCATATGAATCAATAATTAATTATTCACAAATAATATTACAGAATCACAATATTGACAAACAAAAGGTTCCTCAGGAAGAGGGCTTTCCAATAAGAATTTCTCCTTATCATAGCCGCAATTAGTGACCAAACCTCTCCTTAGCATGTAACTTTCTCTAGATTGCCAATAATGTTATCTAATAATATTATTCAGATAATATGAATTATTGCTTCGATAATGAAAAATAATCGTGTAATAACAATTTATGAAACAACAAAGAATATAAAATATCAACGCAAAGAATTATTGAATCAATAAAATAAAATATCGAATAAAGAATTATCGTAACCATTATTGAGTAAGTGCCTTCTTACGTAAGAGTCAATAATTGGTGCAATACTGCAGTGCTACTACGCAACAATGCCAGACATCGTGTTTTAACCAACGGGTATTCCAACAAAGGTAAATTCAGAATAACTACGCCGTTATTTTAAATAACTTATATTTGTCATTTTTTTCCTCCAATCGCTTTTCAAGTTATGGGGCCCACACATGGTCTACTTGGTCATGCATTTAATATTCCCCGACAAGCATTTAATATTCCACGACCAAACGAATATTCCCCGACAACAATGAATATTTTATAACCACTTGCTTATTTTGAAATACTTGCGTATTTTACCCATAACTATCCACATTAATTAAATCAACCCTTACTATTTCAAAATAATAAATAGAGAAAATTAAATTTCATTTATTAATTATTTGGGGTCTTACATTTTATACCGAAACCTATCATTAATAAGATCATTCGTTAGATTAGAATAATATACTATAACACATAGCACTGCTTATTGCAGTCATCACATAATCTAATCACATTGTCACACATATTCAACAGTCATTGAATCACCAACAAACATTAATACAGTCAAAATATCTAAGTCTCGATCAATTTCTGAAACATGACGGTGTACCGACAACTTTATCGGGTATTTATCGAGTCTAAGACTCTATCCTATAGTTCAATAGATGCAAATATCAGTCATACAATTTTTCATAGTCTTATAACAATTTTTAAATAATTATTATAATTTATCATGAATTTTCAAACACCGGAATCATTATCAAATGATTTAAATATTAAACAATTATATTATCATTAACATTTAATTAATATTAAACTATTACTAAAACCATCTTTGAAATATTAAAGTTATTTACAATAACTTAGAATATTTTTAAAGTATTTATATACCCTTAAATAATTTTTAAAATATTTAAAATTATTTTTAAATACTTACCATTAATATTTAAATATTAATGTATTATTTATCCAAATATTAAAAGTCATTAAGTATAGCTTAAAATATTTTTAATTCATTTATATCCTTTTAAATGATTTTTAAATTAATAAAACCATTCTTAAACTATTTATTTAATATAATTATTAAATAAACATAATATCATTAATATTAAATTATTAATGAAATTATCCTTTAAATATTAAAAGTTATACTTTATAACTTAAAATATTTTTAAACACCTTAATTTCATTTAAAATGATTTTTATAATATTAAAATCATTTTTAAACTAATTTATTTAATATAATTATTAAACAAATCTAATATTATTAATATTAAAATATTAATATTTTTCATGATAAAATATCAAAAGTTATATTTTATAACTTAAAATATTTTATAACCTTTAAATCATTTTTATATGATCATTAATTCTATTTTTCATAATTTATTTAATACATTTATTAAATAACTTTATTATCATTAATATTAATTTATTAATGAAATTTTATCACAAAATATTAAAAGTCAATAAAATAACATAAAATATTTTCTTATATCATAATATAATTTTAAATGATTTTTAAGTATTAAAATTATTTTTAAATAATTTATTTAACATAACAATTAAATAAATTAAATACCTTTAATATTTCAAAAATATTAAATATTTATAAAATATATTAAAAATTATTAAAAACTAATTTTCGTAAATTAAAATAATTTTTAAGAATTTATTTTGTATTTTTAATAATTTAAAACTATTTTTTCTATTTATTTAATAAATATAATAATTTTATAAATAAAGTGTCATTTGAAGACCATTTATATGATGTAACCTTCGCTATAGGTGTTCCTCGTGTTCTTGATGAAACCCAGAACTCATGTGCAGTGAACGAGTGAACTACTTTGACCAGTGATAACTTTTATAGTATACATGTAGGACTACAATTATTGTAAGACCCCGAATTTTTTTTTATATAAATAAAATTGAATTTCCTCTATTCATTATCTTGAAATAATAAGGAGTTAATTTGATATACTACCTCCGTCTCACAATAAGTAATTTTTTAGGCTAAATATTTTTTTCCAAAATAAGTGATGTGTTAGAACTCCAATATAATTTTTACAATATTTTTCCATATATGCCCTTACGCAACCAATGGAATTTATTGCATCTTGCAATCACTACAATTAAATGACACTCATTAACTCTTCAACTTCAAAGAAAATATATTAAGGATATTTTTGTCATTTTGGCTTATATATTGGTATGTGTGATTTAAGCTAAAAAATCACTTATTATGGGACGGAGGTAATAATATTTTGGTTATGGGTGAAATGTGCAAATTTTATAAAATAAGCAAGTGGTTATAAAATATTCATTTTTATCGGGGAATATTCGTTTGGTCGTGGAATATTCTTGTTGTCGAGAAATATATTAGATACTGACAGTAAACCATTTGTGGGCCCCATAATGGAAAACGGCCGGATGAAGAAAACGACAAGTATGAGTTTTTATAAATAACAATGTAATTGTTACCGTTAACACTGTTGGAATACCTAGTGGTTAAAATATAGTAATACGCGTGGTTGCATAAGAAGCATTACCAGTATTGCATAATATTTTGAATTATTGATTCTTACGTAAGAAGGCACTACACAATAATTGTTACGGTAATTCTGGTGCTCAATATTTTATTTTATTGGTTCAATAATTGCTGCGTTGATATTTTATATTATTATTGTTTCAATAATTGTCACGACGATATTTCTCATTATCGATCAATAATTCATATTATTTGAATAATATTATTAGATAGCATTATTGGCAATGTCTAAAAAGTTACATCAAGGAGAGGTTTGGTCACCTAATTGTGCACCAAAGAAGGAGAAATCCTTATCTGAAAGCCCCTCTTTCACCGGAACTACACTGGTTGTCATTATTGTGATTCTGTAATATTATTTGTGAATAATTATTTATTGATTTATATGATAAAAAAATATTTATTTTATGTGGATATAAATGAAGGAAATATTTATTTTTATGTGGATATAATTGAAGGAATTAATGTTGAGGTATTTTATCAGTATTTTTGTCGGAATGGAGTTATTAAAAATCAAATCAGTGTTCTTAAAGCTTTATTGCGTGAGTTATAATTTTAATCCGACCGTTGGATCGTTGTGATTTTTGGATATGTTATACATATATAAGTTGAGTATATGTACACAAATTTTGAACCGTTAAAAATTAATGTATAATTTGTTATGAATTTTATGAGGTATTAAAAATCATCCGTTTGTGAATTTCGGATATTTTTTGTTTGGAATTTGGAAAAACTTAAAGCAACAAAGTAATAGAGAATTCAATTTCATATGGAATGGACATAAAATTCTTATTTTTCTGATAAAAGGGTTATTTTATATGAATTGTTGAAGTTTCAGAAATTAAATATTTTTATTAAAATTGTGGGTGGGATCCACTTTTGTTTTTAACATGTGGGCTGCAAAAATTCTTCTAATATGGCTGCTCAACAATTCAAATGGAGGAGGCGTAGGAAGAAATAAAGAAAAATTAATATTTTATTAATTTAGTCTCCTTTGGCGTTCTAACATTTTCCTATAAATAGGTGTTTAAGTTAGAATTGAAAATCACACCAGAAACAAGTTTTCTTTCTCTCTATATTGTCGCGCGTATTTTTGTGAGTATTTAGATACTTTGAGAGTTGCTATTCAGTGCAAGTTTCCTTCGGCTTTACATCCGATATTCCGATCAAAAATACTGTTATTTTGAGGTAAGAGATGTTATTTTCTTCGTAAATGATATTATTTTCTTCAATATCATTATGCCGAAATATTGATATGAATTTTATTGTGAAATTTCTACCTTTTTGTGTCGGGGTTACTATTCACGTATACGACACTATTCACGAATACGACACTATTCATAGAAAAAAATGAAATTTTCTCTTTTTCATCCCAGATGTCTATCATGGTTACTATCTTTGATTGTATCTATATTTCGATCTTCATTCTTGAATTTTACTCCATTATTGTTTATTATGGAATATTTTTGAACTTGGATTATCTAAAGTACGAATCCTTAATCTTTGTTCTTTTATCTCACTGGATTCGTTCTCTTAAATGTTTTTCATCATCCTTAGTCCTTAATGATGATACTTGATGAATATCTTTGGCCTGTAGTGCAAAGATGAATGATTACCTGATGAATATCTTTGGCCCATAGTGCAAAGATGAACAGGTGTTGAGATGAACATGACCAACTGGTGATATAAATGAATATCTTTGGCCCATAGTGCAAAGATGAATATTTGATTCAAGATGTATATTGATTGATGTTACAGGGATAAAATATTAATGATGAACTTTTAAATTCATAGATGATAGTAGATTTCATTCTCTACTTAACTTTTCTAATGAATTGTTGTTTCCGCTGCAATTGTTGATCTAAACTTGTTTTCTATTATATTCTATCAGATTTTTCCCCGTTGAAGACTAAGGATAATTTGTTGTATATTATCTTAGTCATAATATTCTTTACTGGGCTAGTTGTGCTCACCCTTTAACTTTTTGTTCCATTTTTCTTCTCAAGAAGCGAGAACATAGCAGGAACCAGTCGGGGTATAGAGTGATGGTCGTGATGGTCCTAGGCCGTCTTCACTATTTTTATAAAATAGTGCATCAATAATTATAATGAGGACTTTATTTGAGTGTGGATATTGTCTAGAAGACAATATTTGTATTTAAACTCACAATATGTGTTGTCGTATTTTGCACGACAATTGTGATAATAAAGTTGTAGTTGTTTTCTGTACCATGTATTTGGCGACTCAGAATGGGTGATGTATACCTATTTTTGGGGCGTCACAGTTGGTATCAGAGCTTAGGGATAGAACTAGGAGGAGAGAGACGAGTAAATCCTTCGCTAGTGTGTCCTACCTAAGCTTATTTGTTGGTCTGTCATAATATAGGGATATTATGAGATATGTTAATTTGTTTAAATTAACCCTTATTTTATGGCAATTTTTAAGAATGGCAGCTGAGAACGTTAACAATGGAGTGTATGAGACCGTGAAACAACCTTCAATCACCAATCAGGAAAATGTGCAACCAGAAGGCAATATTCCTCCTGTAAACAACACTATGGAGCAAACGATGTATGATGGAATGTTTAGAAGCTTTTTCCAGTTTATACAAAATCAGACGAGGGAGACTCGTTTACAAAATACGGGTAGAAATGATAGCAACGCGCGGTTTGTCACGGCCAAGCAGTTCAAGGAGTTGGGACCACCAGATTTCTAGAGAAAGCCGGATCCGATTAAGGCAGAAACATGGGTCAAGCAAATTACCAAGATATTCGATGTCTTAGGATGCACGGAAGAACAAAAGGTTCCATTCGCCACCTTTATGTTCCGTGGTGAGGCAGATTACTGGTGGGAATCTGTGAAGCATACCTAGCCAGCTGTACTCAACATGTCTTGGGAAAGATTTCAAAAACTGTTCAATGACAAGTACTTTCCTGAAAGTATTCGTCATATGAAGGAGGTAGAGTTTATTAGATTAGAACAGAACAACATGACGGTGTCCTAGTACGAGGCGAAGTTCACAGAGTTATCCAGGTTTGTACCTCATTTGGTAGAGAATGAGGAACATATGACGCGAATGTTTCTGAGAGGTCTAAAACCTGAGATTCGTCAATACCTTATCTCTCATAAATTTTCTCCGTATTAGGATGTTGTCAGCGGGGGCTCAATTATTAGAGTGAGATAATGAGTATGTTCAACCAAGGACCTGACCGAGGTCATCTGGGTGATATCACCATCGTGAGCGATGATAACCAAATGAGGAGGGAAAAATCTGAGACAAAAGTGGTAACCACTTCGGTGGTAATCATGGCCAAGATAATAGAAGAAATAATTCAAGTGGAAATAAGAAGAGAAGATTTAACGATGACGGGAAGACGTCAAAGAAACAACACCAAAGACCAACAACATATTCTAGGAGAGGAGAATCACCGCCGCAGTTTAGATCTGCTACAGATGCGGAGAGGAGTGACATATAAGTCCAAACTATTCACAGCCTTCTAAGGTATGTTTTAGTTGTGGAAAAGACGATCACATAGCTCGATTTTGTCCTATAGCAAAATCAAGTCCAGCAGGGACGGTGGCACCAAAGGCTGACATGCATAAAAACAAAGTCGGCGTTTTTACGGAAGAGCGTTTGTCGTGGATCGCCTAAAAACGTGAGGAACCCGAACGAAGGTATCACGGGTTAGTTAATTATAAATTCTTGCGAAATCTATACCTTATTAGATATCGGTTCTACCCATTCTTTTATCTCCCCTACTTGTGCTCAACGTTTAAACTTGACTCCAGAGAAATTAGACTTTGACTTATCTGTGGAGACTTCGTTAGGAGAAACTTTATCACATCCACTGTTTATAAATCTTGTTTGATCCAAGTGGGCACAATCACATTACCTGTTGATCTTATCTCTTTAAAGATACTTGCATTTGATGTGATTTTAGGGATTGATTGGTGAACTACTCATCATGCCAAAATTGATTATTTTCGTAAGGTTGTTAGTTTTCATATTCCTAACCAACTTGTTATGCGAATTCAAGCAACCAAACCATTGAAGTCAAACACTTTCATATCAAGCCATAAAGCCATTCGTTTATTGAAAAACGGATGTCAAGCTTTCTTAGCCCATTTCATGGATTTAAACAAAAATACGTCAGATTTGAATGATATTTTTGTTGTTGGTGAGTTTCCTGACGTATTTCCTGAAGAATTTCCTGGCCTACCCCCAGAGCCTGATATTGAATTTTGTATCAACTTTGAACCCGGTATAAAACCCATTTCTAAAATCTTTTATCGAATGGCTCCTATTGAACTTCAGGAGTTAAAAACCCAAGTACAAGAGTTAGTACCCAAGCCTCTATCTGGTGACTTCCTTTGTGGAATGCACCAAAGCCAGACTCTCCGTAGGGGACTCTATATTTGTGTGGTGGTAAAGCGATAGGTGCTATTGTGACGTGCTATCCAAGATTAGGATATGAATCACAGTTTAGAGCAACCGAAGTCGGTGACCAAAGTATGTAACTTTCTGGGCTTAGCTGTAACGATCGAGGAATTTGTAATTTAATTTAAATATTTATGAAATTAAATAAATATTTTAAATAATTTATTTATTGAGGAAAATAAATAATTGATGAATTGTGGTGAATTAATTTAGTAATTAAATTGATTAGTCTAAATTAAATTAAGTAATGATAATTTTATTTGAAGGATTTAATTTAAGGAATTAATTAAATTAAATCAATTGCTTAATATTTAAGAAATTAGTTAAATTAAATGAATTGTTTAATTTAAAGGAAATAAATAAATTAAACAAAGTGACGTTTCTAATTTATTAATTAAATTAGATATTTAATTATTTAATTATTTATTATAAGCATAATTATAATAAGAATATAATTATTATAATTATAAATTAAAATGGTTACATGTGTGACACATGAAACTATATAATATAAATAATATAAAAATAATTTAGTTGGAGGAGTTTTTGGTTTGCCAAATAGGGCCTTGTGGCCTTTGGCTTATTCAACTGACGCAAAATTTTTATATTTTTAACTGAAGTTACGTGGGTTAGTGGGAGACCAGTTATATTATGCGTCTTATTTTTTTTCCCTAAAGCTTGATAACGTAGAAGTATAGAGAGGAGAAACACAGAGGGTTAGAGAAAATTTGAGTGTAATCTCTGCAAATTGTTGAGGGTTGAGGAAGGATTCTATCATCTTGCTAGTAAGAGATTCAAGGTATAAACTATCCCTATTTTAACTTTTAGTTTTGGTATATATGTATTCTATGTGATTTGGAAATCACGTGAATTGTGGTATATATATATATATATATGTTTATATATGTTGCAAAATCTGGTAATCATCATGTATACTTGATACTTATTTGTCAAATTCGTGAGAAATTGGGTGTAGGAAGAAAAAGGAAAAAAAATCACAGTGTTTATGTTCATATAATATGGCTTTAGAAAGTACAAAAGTTGATACTCTATATGTGTTATACTCTGTAATTTGTTGTTGGATTATGATAGTAGGTTAAGAAATGAAAGCGACGTAGTTTAAATCATGTCAATTGATTAAGAAACGAATTCGTGGCGATCAAATTCGTTAAAAGTGTAAAAATGGAAGAAATTTGGAAAAACTATGGTTTTGATTCCTCAAAATGATGTATATGTAATGTTTTGTATATAGAATGGTGTTTAGCATGTGTAACTATAATATTACAAAGTTTTAGATGTTGAAGTTGGGTGATTTTCTGTAGAATTGGGATTTTTGGCCAAAGCGATCGATTTTGAGTTTTGCAAAATCGAATCGAGGCATCGCATGGGCATGCTATCTTGCCATGTGGCGCATCTTGTAGTCCGATGTAAAATCGGCACTATTGCGCCAAATGGTCTGTCGAGACCAGTCTTTGTTATTAACAACATAACTTGGGAATTGTTAACTTAACATATTTTAATGATTTGTAAAGGACCAAAAACATGTTACAAGGCATAGTAGGGTATTGTAATCACAACGCCAAAGTTATAGATTATGAATTAGTGAGTTGTGAAGTTCGTATTGTGATGTCATTTGAATTGGAATTGTTTTTCAATCACCATGTCGTATACTATGATATAATTAAGAATTCAGTTTCGTGTTACGTGAATGAGTAGGATAATCAAGTCCTAAGTTAAGGATTATAGACTTGATTAAAATGAAAGCTAAACTAATGAAATGGATGTTAATATAACTAATTGTTATTGCGATTTCAATGATGTATGTAGGGTAATTGGCGAATATTATTACTTGTGTAGCTTACATACAAGGTAAGTTTCTTACACTAAACTTTCGTTGAGCAAGTTTTCTAACTTTACCTTGTGATTATTGAGCAAGTTTATTTACCCTATCTCAATTACAATTACGCCTGTTTCATAGCTATACTATCTTTAAGTCAAGCAATCTATTTATTCCTAAATTTTTACATTGAAGTTAAGCAAGCCTACTGATTCCATCTCATGTATGATTGTACAAGCTCTTGTAACCTAATTCGTTACATCGAGCGACCTTTACTTTCCTTATTATCATTCGAAGCATATGATTGTTCTAATACATTGATTCAAAGGAGATTGTTCTAACTCTTTTGAATATATCACTTTGCATGTATATCATGTTTACTCAATTATATATTGTTGTTATTCAATCTTTGACTTTGATAACCTTGTTCAAAGCTTAATTATTTTATTAAACCTTCAAGTAGTAAACAAACCTTTATTCATTGAATTAATCTATAATTGAATAGTGTTCTAAAATTCTAGAAACACTAATAAGTTAGTTCCGAGCTAAACTTTCTTTAGTGCAGAAATTCTAAATTCAAGCTGAGACGAACAACCCTAGCATAGGGGATTTTGTACGTGTAACGTTTAGATGTTTATGCACAATACATGGTACAAATGGTTGATCCCCCTAAGCACGTTAAGAAGGGTCTATATAGTCTAAATGATTGTTAAGGTTGAGGTAATAATACCTAAATATCAGAGACATAGTTCATGGTCTTAAGACCCTCAGATATTGATTTCGAACTTGTTTTCTATTTTGATTCGCAGAACAAGTTCATTATAATCCAGCAGTCGTTGTTCATTCTCATGTTGTTATCATTGCTACTTCCTATATCAGTGAGCTTTTTATTGCTCACTCTTGCATTTAACACTGCAGCTAAAGTTGAGAAGGTCGATGAGCCATCTACTAGCAAAGGAAAGGGCAAGGTGTCCAAGTGTTGAAGACTTATGAGAATTTTATTTTAATGAATTATGTTAAAGACTTGTTTTAATATATGATGTATTCCGCAAACTGATGTAATAAATTTAAGGTTAGAACACCTGGGATTATTTTGAGATTATGATGTAACCCTTTAATGGGAAAGATTATTGTTTTAAGTTATTTAAATTACGTCTTTATCCTTTGATTATGGGTAGTTAGATGTAATGTTTTGGATAGTGAACACCAAATCCTGTGGGAATGGAGTACCTGGATTTGGGGGTGTCACATTAGCTGGTTATTATCGGAGATTCGTGGAAGGATTTTCTCGAATCGCTACTCCGTTAACTTAACTGACTCGGAAAGATACAAAATTTGTATGGAGCGAGGAATGCAAGAAGATTTTCCAAGAGCTCAAGAGACGACTCATTTCGGCACCTGTTCTGACCATACCATCTTGGAAAAGCGAACGTGGTAGCTGACGCGTTGAGTAGAAGATCGTACGCGAGTATGAGTGCGATATTGTTGAACACAAAGACCTATTTTGTATAATTTACAAACGATAAAGATAGAGTTAAAGACTCTAGGGACCCACGTTATGATGTTAAATATACGAGTAAAATCGACTTTAATTGATAAAGTTAAAATCGCTCAAGCTACACACCAGAGCTGATGAATATAAAGAAGAAGGCGCAAGAAGGCGTTATTCTAGAAGTAAGAGTCGATGAAGAGAAGAAAGCTCAAACCTTCAATTTATTTGAAATCCTTGATCGAGTAGGAACTGTGGCCTATAGACTCGCCTTAACGCTAAGTATGTCGCGTGTTCATAACGTTTTTCACGTATCGATGTTACGTGTGGACGACTCAAACCACATTATTGTGTTAGAACCAGATGAGATAGCCGAAGATTTAACGTACGAGAAGGTACCTATCAAGATCTTAGATAGGAAAGAGCATGTCCTACGCACAAAGGTTATACCACAAGTTAAGGTTTTGTGGAGGAACCATGCTATTGAAGAAATGACTTGGGAGTTGGAATCAGAAATGAAAGCAAGGTATCCTCACCTTTTCGAAATACCAGGTGTGTACATCAATTTCGAGGACGAAATTTCATACGGAGGGGAGGTTGTAAGACCCCGATTTTTTTTATATAAATAAAATTGATTTTCCTCTATTCATTATCTTGAAATAATAAGGAGTTAATTTGATATAATATTTTGGTTATGGGTGAAATGTGCAATTTTTACAAAATAAGCAAGTGGTTATAAAATATTCATTTTTATCGGGGAATATTCGTTTGGTCGTGGAATATTCTTGTTGTCGAGAAATATTCGTACGACGGCGCAACCATTTGTGGGCCCCATAATGGAAAACAGTCGGATGAAGAAAATGACAAGTATGATTTTTTATAAATAACAATGTAATTGTTATCGTTAACACTGTTGGAATACCTAGTGGTTAAAATACGATGTCTGGCATTGGTTGCATAAGTAAATTGCAGATTGCACAATATTTTTGAATTATTGATTCTTACGTAAGAAGGCACTACTCAATAATTGTTACAGTAATTACTGTTCAATATTTTATTTTATTGGTTCAATAATTGCTGCGTTGATATTTTATATTATTATTGTTTCAATAATTGTCACGACACAGTATTTCCCATTATCAGATCAATAATTCATATTATTTGAATAATATTATTAGATAGCATTATTGGCAATGTCTAGAAAGTTCTGTCAAGGAGAGGTTTGGTCACCTAATTGTGCGCCAAAGAAGGAGAAATCCTTATCTGAAAGCCCCTCTTTCACAGGAGCTATGCGTTGTCATTATTGTGATTCGTAATATTATTTGTGAATAATTATTTATTGATTTATATGATAAAAAAATATTTATTTTATATGGATATAAATGAAGGAAATATTTATTTTTATGTGGATATAATTGAAGGAATTAATGTTGAGGTATTTTATCAGTATTTTTGTCGGAATGGAGTTATTAAAAATCAAATCAGTGTTCTTAAAGCTCTATTGCGTGAGTTATAATTTTAATCCGACCGTTGGATCGTTGTGATTTTTGGATATGTTATACATATATAAGTTGAGTATATGTACACAAATTTTGAACCGTTAAAAATTAACGTATGATTTGTTATGAATTTTATGAGGTATTAAAAATCATCCGTTTGTGGATTTCGAATATTTTCTGTTTGGAATTTGGAAAAACTTAAAGCTACAAAGTAATAGAGAATTCAATTTCATATGGAATGGACATAAATTCTTATTTTTCTGATAAAAGGGTTATTTTATATGAATTGTTGAAGTTTCGGAAATTAAATATTTTTATTAAAATTGTGGGTGGGATCCACTTTTGTTTTTAACATGTGGGCTGCAAAAATTCTTCCAATATGGCTGCTCAACAATTCAAATGGAGGAGGCGTAGGAAGAAAGAAAGAAAAATTAATATTTTATTAATTTAGTCTCCTTTGACGTTCTAACATTTTCCTATAAATAGGTGCTTAGGTTAGAATTGAAAATCACACCAGAAATAAGTTTTCTTTCTATCTATATTGTCGAGCGTATTTTTGTGAGTATTTGGATACTTTGAGAGTTGCTATTCAGTGCAAGTTTTCTTCGGCTTTACATCCGATATTCCGATCAGAAATACTGTTATTTTGAGGTAAGGGATGTTATTTTCTTCGTAAATGATATTATTTTCTTCAATATCATTATGCCAAAATATTGATATGAATTTTATTGTGGAATTTTTACCTTTTTGTGTCGGGGTTACTATTCACGTATATGACACTATTCACGTATACGACACTATTCACGAATACGACACTATTCACCGAAAAAAGAAATTCTCTTTCTCGTCCCAGATGTCTATTATGGTTACTATCTTTGATTGTATCCATATTTTGATCTTCATTCTTGAATTTTACTCCATTATTGTTTATTATGGAATATTTTTGAACTTGGATTATCTAAAGTACAAATCTTTAATCTTTGTTCTTTTATCTCACTGGATTCGTTCTCTTAAATGTTTTTCATCATCTTCAGTCCTTAATGATGATTCTTGATGAATATCTTTGGCTTGTAGTGCAAAGATGAATGATTACCTGAGGAATATCTTTGACCCGTAGTGCAAAGATGAATAGGTGTTGAGATGAACATGACCACCTGGTGATACAAATGAATATCTTTGGCCTGTAGTGCAAAGATGAATATTTGATTCAAGATGTATATCGATTGATATTACAGGGATAAAATATTGATGATGGACTTTTAAATTCATAGATGATAGTAGATTTCATTCTCTACTTAACTCTTCTAATATTTTAAATTTTTTATAGTTTAAATATTTATTGAAGTTATATAAATATTATTTGAGGTGTTTATTGTTAAATAAATATTTTATATTTGGCGATGATGGTGATGTATACCTGAATAAAAATTTAAAATTTATTGAGTTATATAAATATTAAGGTGTTTATTCTAAAAAAATTATATTTATTTAGAGAGGTTTAAATTATTTATATAACATGAGTATAACATGAGATGTTATATTGTTGTTGTTGTTGATTTAATAATTTAGATGGTATGTTAAATTATTAAATAAAGTTATAATGAAAATTATAATTTGGTGATATTTGCTAAAAGGCTATATTTAATTAAAATATAGTATGTGATTAATTTAATGGGTTAATGTTGGATATGGAGATCCAAATAAATAATATGTGATTATAATTTATAAACTAAAGTGTTTATTAAAATAAATTAAAAAGGATTTAAATTAGTTTTTGCCAAACAAGGCTTAAGTATTTTAATTTTTTAAAATTTAAATGGTTTGCCAAACAAGCCTTATGGCTTTTGATATTTCTAATTTTTGAAATTTAAATAAAATAAATAAAATAAATAAAATAAATAAAATAATAAATATATATTTATATTATATACGTTATATGTTGTAATTTGCAATTAGTATTTTTATTAAGTCAGGTTTATTAAGTTTTTATTTTTTATTATTACATACTAATTGGATATTAGTCTAGTTCTTGTTTTCACGCATTCTATTTTTCAAGCTTGAGAGTTTAGAGAATTAGAGAGAGAGAGAGAGATTGAGAGAATCTTAGAATTTTAAAGAATTTTCAAGCAAGGATTCCAAAGAGTTAGCAAGGATTACACGCTAATTCAAAGGTATGTTCATAATATATATATATATATATATATATATATATATATATGTATATGTATTTTACTACAAGAATTTTCTATATGTCTGTGTAAAAATCAATTGTTGAATTGTATGGATATATATAGTTGATAATTGTGATTATACATGTTATGAATGTCGGAGTAATGTTCAAACAAGGAAATTCATGCTAAATTGTTCGACAAAGAAGGAAAAATATGATGTCGTTGTTTATGTATTTTTTCATATAGTCCTGAGTAAGTATCAATTTTATGGTCAATTTGTATGTGAAATTATAAATTGAAGTTTGTATATGTTAGTTCATTGAGATACTAACATAACGTAATTTGAATGAGATGATTTGGTCAAATAATGAATTCACAAGTGATGATTTTTAGGATGAATATCAAAAAATTGAGTTTTATATGAAAAACATGAAAATTGAGAAATTAAAATAGTTTTAGTTATTGTTAAATTGTGCTAATTGATATATATAGGTTAGCAATCATGTCTATGATAGTGTATATTTATTTTACGTGTTAATATCATCACTTTTGATGGGTGAAATTCGTGTTAGTTGGCTTAAGAAAAGTGTGTCTTGGCTTCGCTCGCAAAACCGAAGTTTTCAAGTCGCATGCAGCGCAATTTCTTAGGCGCATGCGCAATAATTGTCAGCGCGCGGCGCCGCCGACATCCTATATATAAAAACTCGCAGCTGCGCCGCCAAAGTGCCCATTTTCGTATTAATCAAGTCTGCTTATTTCGCAGATTTTGGTTGTTCGTCAGTAGCTTAGCTTAAGGTTATGGAATGTGAGAATCATGTAACAACAAGGTTAAATAGAGTCATGTTATGTGGATTATGAATTCAAAAATTTTAAAAGTGATTAGTAAATCGAGAATGCGTTATGTGATAATTTGGTATACATAATGAACGTTAGACAAGTATCATGTAAGTAAAACACTTAGAGTTTCAAATGTAAATGGTAATGAACATGTGTTATGATATGTTAGCATATCTAATAGGTATTGTGGTTCTAAAATTATATGTGTAGGTGATCGTGAGTTTAATTTTATAGCTTACGCCAAGGCAAGTTTTCTAACTCTATATTTACATTGAGCAAGTTTCTAAACTCTATCTTTTACATTGAGAAAGTTTCCTAATTCTTTAATTTCATTGAGCTAGTTCCATTATTACATTATGTAGCTTTATTCTTTGATTGAGCAAGCTTTTATTTCAACTATTGATTGAATAAGTCAATTGTTCCTAGTTCATTCGAGCAAACTTTAACTCTAATGTTATTTGAATTCTCATTTTGTTGATTCATTCTAACTTGTTTATAGTTAAGCAAGTTTCTTAATTTATTATTCTTGTATATGAAATGTAAATTTGAACTCTCGCGCCTTTATTATTGAACTGCTTTTTAATCTTTTGCATGAATTTAATACCATGTTGGGCAAGTTTTTAGTTTTCACTTTTTATCGCATAATGTATGTTCAAGAATTTCATTTCTAATGTTATAAGACTCTAACCTTAGCTTATTTATTGTTCAAGCAAAGGTTTACCATTTTATTCATTTTGTTGAATACTTATGCTCTATAGTTATTTCAAGCATGAGTTTAATATGTATAATCAGTTCATTTATGATTCTCAATTGTTCTATGTTATGTTGTAAATTATGATTATCAAACACTATTGATTCAACTAGTCCTCTAGTTGATGTTCGTTAAACTTCAAATTACCCTTGAAAGCTTATCCAAACCAAACTTTCTTTTGGTGCGGACTTGTACTCTAAATATCGAGATGAACAACCCTATTATTATTAGGGGATAACTTACGCAGTAGCGTTAAAATGTTTGTGCACAATACATTGTACGTAAGGGTCGATCGATCCCCAAGTACGAGGAGTCCTTATCTTTATGATCGTTAAAGTTGGAGTTGAAAGATTACTCACAATCGTGGACATAGTTCATGGTCTTATGACCCTCAATTATGTATATTCCATATTTTGGATTCCAGCCTCGATTATCATTGTTAGAGTACTATTCAGCTTTTGATGAGCCTATTTGTTGGTAGTTATTATTATTATTATTCTATGTTGATTCATTATTATATCTAGTGAGCAATTGTTTTGCTCATCTGCATATTATATATAACTCATCATGTACTAAAGTGGAGAAGGTAGATGAACCTTCAACTAGCAAAGGAAAAGGAAAATTGTACAAGTGATGCCGATTTGTACTTTTATTTATTATGATGATCTTAGACTTTTTTAATAATGATGTGATGTAATAAATTTTATTTCGATTTGAATGATGTTTAAAGGTTAGATAACCCGGGATATTTTTGAATTTAATAATGTAACCCTATTTAAGGGAAGGATTTATGATTTAAATATTATTTATTTGGGTAGATAGTATGAATGTATGGATAGTGAGCACCAAATCTTGTGGGAAATGAAGTACCTAGATTTGGGGGTGTCACAAAGTTGGTATCAAAGCTTTAGGTTATGAACCTTAGGTGGGGAAAAGCCTTAGGAAGTAACTTTGAAAAGATAGTGATGATAAACTCTTATCGAAGTTTTAGGAAAGAGAAAGTAATAAAACACTTATGTGCTTATGTGATTACAACTTATGTGCTCGTGAGTGTCGAGTAGTAATGATTAGTAATTAAAATTTAAACTTTGGTTGACAGGATGACTAATATAGGAGGATCCAACAAAAAGTAGAGAGGAGGAGCCTCGAGATATTCAGTGATTTGGGGAACAACCATCGCCACGGGAAAAATAGTTTCGCTGGCCACAAGAGTTGAGCAGAGAGAGAGTACCTGATGAGGAGGATGAGATAGAGACGGACGAGGAGGATCCCGTGGAGCCGCCACAAATGGGGATGAGGAGGACGAGGAGGAAGAGCTTCCACTTAATTCGATAGTTGCCATATGTAATGACGAGGTGTATGACCGCAATGTGGAACTTCAAGATACCGCCGAGGAGTTACAAGAGATAGTAGTAAACAATGCACCTCGATGGCACAAAAAGACGATGAGATCAGGATCGAGAAGAACGATCGAACAACGTTGAAGAGAAGTCGGTCCACATCAAGGAGAGAACGAGCGAATGATGGAGAAGATTGCAGAATCGAGAATAAGTTGAAAGAAGAATCTACAAAAAGGGCAAGAGCCAAGACGCGACATAATGAAGCTTATCAACGAGCCTGGAATAAAGTAGAGGGACGACAAGCAAAAGAGGAGGAAGATGGAAGAAATGAACAACGATTCAACACCGTGATCAATCGAGCTCAAGATCGAGTCGCGGGTTATCCGATCGGGTTCGAGACGCTACCATCATACATATTGGATCGCCAACAATGTTCAATTATGGAGGAAGAGCGCCGTAAGGCTACGCAAAGATCTTAGTAGGACACATCAGAAAATGTAATTGATAGGTGATTAGAAAATAAATGAAATGTAAATCCCGTGTATATGATATAACCAATGGGATGATGATGATGATGATGTTGTCCTCGCAACTATTATAGTTCGTGAAAGTAATGTAAATAATAAAGTGATGCTATTGTTTTGATTTTTTTTTAAAAGATGATGAATGAATAAAAGTTATTATTTTATTCAAAGTGTTAAGTGTTATGTGATAAACTTTTATGATGTGCAACTTAAGTATATAATACTTAAAAGGTTGAATAAAAGCTAATGGCTGTATTTTAATAGAAAATGCCTCCAAGACATCAACCACCACGATAGAGAACCACTGAGGAAAAACAACAACAATGTGGAAGGAAACCCCATTTCAGCCTAGTGAGTGACGTTATCGACGGGTGCTTTGTAGTAATCAACCTCGTAATCAAGGTACAACGTTTAAGGATTTCAAGGTTGGACCACCGATTTCTGTGGGTCCATGAATCCAGCTTGAAGCATGCAGACTGGATCATGGAAATCGAGAAGGTTTTTGATGTTGCTAGGGTAGAGGATAATCGTAAGACCGCTTTTGCAACATTTATGTTGAAAGCAAGAGGCTAGTTATTGGTAAGTGCCAACAAAACTCGGAAGGACCAGGAGTGATGACCGGGATAGGTTTAAGGAGCCGTTCTTCGAGACCTATTTCCCAGAGAGTTCAAGAGTCGCCTAGAGGTTCAGCTTTTTGGAACTAAAGCAGGGGAACGATGTCATGTGTCGAGTATGCCGCAAAATTCAACGAGTTGGCAAGAGGTTTGCGCCATATCAAGTCAAGATGATGAGCGCAAGGCAAAGAGGTTCGAGCAGGATCAAAAACCCCGGTTGTACAAAGAGGTTTTCTATTTCAATTGAAGACATTTGCAAAGAATGATGGAGAAAGCAATTCTCACCGAAAGTGGAGGCGAGGAGGCAAGAAATAAAACATAATCAAGAGCAGAGAAGAAGAAGAAAAGTGAAGGTGAAGCTAAGAATGGTGGTGGTGGTAGTAATGGTGGAAATGGCAACAACAATTTCAAGAGGAAGTGGAATGGGAATGGGGAGCCGGAAATCAAAGAAAGAAACCAAACAAAATAAGAAGTTCAAGCACGCGCTACGTGTGGAAAGTTTCACAAGGGTGTGTGCTTGATGGGGAAGCGAGTATGCTTTCAATTCAGGGCTGTGGAGGGTCACATCGCCCAAATTGCACTCAAGTTAAGAAGAATGTGTGCTTCACGTGCGGATCCAAGGATCACTTTGCTCGTGAATGCCCTAAAAAGAGATCCGTGAGACAAATGGGAGCAAGGGAAATGCTAGTGGAGGCATTGGCTATGCCGGACCAACATCAACAAATAAGCCCACAACCGTAACCTTTCAACATGACGGCTCAGACGCGGTGCAATCAAAAGATGTCGTGTCGTCGTATTATCCCAATCAATGATATATAAATGCATATGTATTATTTGATTCGGTGCTACTTGCTCGCTTATATCTCGATGAATTTGCTAAGAAGTTAGAAAAATACCTAGTGAAGAGTTGAATTTCCTTTAAACATAGAAATTATGAATAGGGAAGTGATTTCCGTTAGGTTCAGATACAAGAACCGTAGGGTGAAATATTAAGGGAATGTTATGAAAGTAGATTTAATCCCGATAAAAAACTTGAGAGTTTGATGTTATTTTGGGAATGGATTGGCTATTTAATTATGGAGCGATAATCGATCGCCAAAAGAAGTGTGTAAACCTTATGACTCCGCCAAAGGTAGTTTTTCATGGTAGCAAATCGCTAGACAAATGAAATGTCTCGACGATGATGCAAAGCAAAAAGTTATTGAGTCGTACGTGTAGGGTATTTAGCTTATATAGTCGATACTCAAAAGGAGAAGGGGTGAAATTGGAAGAAATATACAGTGGTTGGGGAGTTCGTGGACGAGTTTCCGGAGGATTTTCCAGACTTCCACCGACCGAGAAATCGAAGTTCGTGATCGATTTAGCGCCAGAACCGCCTCCGATATCGAAGGCCCCGCATGTAATGGCTCCTAGTGGAAATGAAGGAACTAATGGTGCAACCGCAAGAATCATAGACAAGAAGTATATTCAACCGAGTGTGTCACCGTGGGGAGCACCCGTGTTATTCGTGAAGAAGAAGGATGGGTCAACGCGCCTTTGCATTGATTATAGGAATTGAACAAAGTCACTATTAAAAACAAATATCCATTGCCAAGAATAGATGACTTGTTTGATCAATCAAGGGTGCTAGATATTTCTCAAAAATAGATTTGAGAAGTGGATATCACCAATTGAAAGTAAGGAAGGAGGATGTACCAAGACGCATTCAACTAGGTATGGACATTACGAATTTTTAGTAATGTCTTTTGGTTTGACAAACGCCCGCAGCTGTTCATGGATTTGATGAATGTGGTGTTTAAACCATTTTGGACAAATTTGTGGTGGTGTTCATCGATGATATTTTGGTGTACTCTAAAACTCAAGAGGAACACGTGGAACACTTACGCCCCGACGTTGGAGACGTTAAGAAAGGAAAAGTTGTACGCGAAATTTCTAAATGTGAATTTTGGCCGAACGTACAATTTCTTGGGCATGTAATCGATAAGGATGGGGATTTCGTGGATCCATCAAAAGTCAAGTCGTGTGATAATTGGGAACAACCAAGAACTCCATCGTAAGTAAGAAGTTTTTGGGGTTCAAGTGCTATTATAGATTTATTTATTCAAGATTTTTCCAAGATTGTTATTCGCTGACAAATTTGACAAGAAAATCAGAAAATTTGTTTGGACAGAAAAGTGTGAAGAAAGTTTTCAAGAAATCAAGAAGAAGTTAAGTGTGGCACCGTGTGTGTTGTCATTACCAGATAATACAGAAACTTTGTGGTGTATAGTGATGCTTCACACAAAGGATCGGGGTGTGTGTCTTATGCAGTAAATGACAAGGTTATCATGCAGATGCATCAAGGCAACCGAAAAGACTACGAAAAAAGGTATCCGACTCATGATTTAGAGTCATGGCATGGTTGTGTTCGCATTGAAGATATGGAGACACTATCTCTACGGAGAGAGAAATGTGAGATCTACATGCACCATAAAAGTCTCAAGTATATTTTCACACGTAAAGACCCGAACATAGGAAAAGGAGATGGATGGAATTGATAAAGGATTATGATTGTGAGATCTTTTATCATCCGTGCAAAGCAAATGTGGTTGCAGATGCCTTGAGAGTAGAAAGGCAGAGAAAAGTTGATGTTGTTAATCGATAAGGAGGAGCTTATTCAAAGAATGGCAAGGCTAGAGCCGGAAATCAAATTTCCGTAAGAATCCAATGAAAAATTGTTCCAGATGGAAGCTAGTCCAACTTTGGTGGACAAAGTGAAAACGCGCAACACCTACAGGATGAAGAATGCAAGAAAATAAAAGAAAAGTGTAGTCGAGGGTAAAGAAGCGAAGTACTGTGTCGACATCAGGGAATGCTAAGATTCGAGGGATTAATTTGGGTTCCAAAGAATTCAGATATTAAAGAAGAAATTTGACGGAAGCACATAGCTCAAGATATTCAATTCATCCGGAAGTACTAAAATGTATCAAGATTTTTTGGCGTCATTTTTGGTGGCCAAACATGAAAAGAGATGTTGTAGAACGCATTGCAAAAGTGTTCGACATGTCGAAAGTGAAGGCCGAGCATCAACGACCAAGCTTGGATTACTTCAACCATTGGAGATACCGGAATGGAAGTGGGAGCATATCACAATGGATTTTGTGGTAGGTCTTCCAACGACGTAAAAAGGATACAATGCGATATATGGGTGATAAGTGGATGATTGACAAAATCAAGCACACTTTTTTGCCAATAAAGATTAGATTTAATCTTGATCACCGCTAAACTATACGCTAAAGAGATCGCCTCAAGACATGGAGTTCAAAGATCAATTGTATCGATAGAGATCCGAGGTTCACATCAAATTTTCGGAAGAGACTACAAGAATGCATGGGAACGCAATGAAGATGAGCACACATCATATCATCCGCAAACCGATGGGCAAAAGCGAAAGAACGATCCAGACGCTTGAAGATATGCTCAGAAGCGTGCATCATGGATTTCAAAGGAAATTGGGATGATCATCTACCATTGGTGGAATTTGCATACAACAACAGCATTACCACGCAAGCATTGGTATGCCGCCCACACGAGGCGTTATATACTACAGAAAGTGCGTAACTCCACTATGTTGGGATGAAGTTGGAGAACGACAAATCGTTAGGCCCAGAATCGTTCAAAGAGATCATCAAGTTGTCAAACTCATCGAAAGCAAGACCGGTAGCCGCCAAGATCGATGTAAAAAGTATGTCGATCAACACAGCAGTAGTCGTGAATTTGAAGCAGAAATTTTTGTATCTCGAAAGTTTCTCCTCGAGGGGAAAATTCATTTTGGCAAGAAAGGAAAGCTCAACCCAAGGTTTATGGACCTTTCAAATATTACGAAGAAGGGGGGAGAGGTGGCTTACGAAGTAGCTTTACCTCCGTAATTAGAGCATGTGCACAATGTTTTTCATGTGTGGTTTGTTATGACCTTATAAACCCGATTACAAGCATGTGATCGAGTATGAACCATCATAGTTCAAGAAAGATTTGTCTTTATGAAGAGATTCCTATCCAGATATAGTCGACAGAAAAGAACAAGTGCTCAGAATAAAGTGATACCTTTCTCGTGAAGGTGATATGGAGGAACCACAACGTCAAGAGGCTACGTGGGAACTCTCAAGTCGATATGATGAAGAATTACCCGAAGTTATTTGTTTAGTCTGTGTCTTCGATTCTCGGGGACAAAATCTTTGTAAGTAGTAGGGGAGAATGTGACGATTTGATTGTTTGAATTGTGATTCGGGGATGTAATCCTTGTAAGGAGGGAAGGATGTAACGATCCAAAATTTTAAATTATAATTTAAATATTTATCGAAGTTATATAAATATTATTTGAGGTGTTTATTGTTAAATAAAAATTTTATTGATGATGATGGTTGATTAATAAAATTTATGAATCTAAATTTATTAGATAAATTTCTAAATTAAATTAATTTATAATTTAGAGTTTGTATTATAACATGAGATGTTATATTGTTGTTGTTGATTTAATAATTTAGATGGTATATTAAATTATTAAATAAAGTTATAATGAAAATTATAATTTGGTGATATTTGCTAAAAGGCTATATTTAATTAAAATATAGTATGTGATTAATTTAATGGGTTAATGTTGGATATGGAGATCCAAATAAATAATATGTGATTATAGTTTATAAACTAAAGTGTTTATTAAAATAAATTAAAAAGGATTTAAATTAGTTTTTGCCAAACAAGGCTTAGTATATTTTAATTTTTAAAATTTAAATGGTTTGCCAAACAAGTTTTATGGCTTTTGATATTTCTAATTTTTGAAATTTAAATAAAATAAATAATAAATAAAATAAATAAAATAATAAATATATATTTATATTATATACGCTATATTTGTAAATTTTATAATTAATTTTATTTTTATTAAGACTTTATCGCTTTTTTTTTTTGTTATTATTTAATTGGATATTAGCTAGTTTTGTTTTTCATTCATTAGTTTTTGAGAGTTGAGAGAGAGATTGAGAGAGAGAGAGAGAGAAGAGAGAGAGAGTGAGAGGATTTTAAGAATTTTCACAAAATTCAAATTTTTTTAGCAAGGATTTACAGCTAAATTAAAGGTATGTTCATAATCTATATATATATATATATATATATATATATGTATATGTATTTTACTAAGAAGAATTTTATATGTTCTGTTAAAATCAATTGTTGAATTATGGATATATATAGATGATAATTGTGGATTATACATGTTTGATAATCGGAGAGTAATGTTCAAACAAGGAAATTGCATGCTAATTTGTTCGACAAAGAGGGAAAAATATAATCAAAATATGTTTATGTTTTTCATATAGTTTGAGTAAGTATCAATTTTTATGGTCAATTTGTATGTGAAATTATAAATTAAAGTTTAGTATATGTTAGTTCATCGAGATATGAACATAATGTAATTTGAATGAGATGATTTTAGTCAATAATAATGAATTCACAAGTGATGATTTTTAGGATGAATGTCAAAAAATTGAGTTTTTATATGAAAACATGAAAATTGAGAAATTAAAATAGTTTAATTGTTGTTAAATTGTGCTAAGTGGTATATAAATAAGTTAGCAATCATGTCTATGATAGTTTTATATTTATTTTACGTGTTAATATCATCGTTTGATGGGTGAAATTCGTGTTAGTTGGCTTAAGAAAAAGTGTCAAGCTCGCTTCGCAAAACCGAAGTTCAAGAAAGTCGTGCGCAAAGCGCATTAAGTAGCAGAAAGCGCAAAGCGAGGCGCATGCGCATGCGTGACATCCCCATATATAAAACTCACGCGTACCGCCATGAAAGTGCCCATTTTCGTAACAATCAAGTCTGTTTATTTCGCAGACTTTGGTTGTTCTTTCAGTAGCTTAGCTTAAGGTTATGGAATGTGAGAATCATGTAACAACAAGGTTAAATAGAGTCATGTTATGTGGATTATGAATTAAAAATTTTAAAAGTGATTAGTAAATCGAGAACGCGTTATGTGATAACTTAGTATACATAATGAACGTTAGACAAGTATTGTGAAGTAAAACACTTAGAGTTTCTGAAATGTAAATGGTAATGAACATGTTATGATATGTTAGCATATCTAATAGGTATTGTGGTTCTAAAATTATGTGTAGGTGATCGTGAGTTTAATTTTATAGCTTACGCTCAAGGCAAGTTTTCTAACTCTATATTTACATTGAGCAAGTTTTTTTAAACTCTATCTTTTACATTGAGAAAGTTTCCTAATTCTTTAATTTCGTTGAGCTAGTTCCATTATTACATTATGTAGCTTTATTCTTTGATTGAGCAAGCTTTCTATTTCAACTGTTGATTGAATAAGTCAATTGTCCCTAGAGTTCATTCGAGCAAACTTTAACTCTAATGTTATTTGAATTCTCATTTTGTTGATTCATTCTAACTTGTTTATAGTTAACAAGTTCTTAAGTTCTATTCTTGTATAATGAACATAGTTTGAACTCTCATCTCTATTATTGAACTGCTTTTTAATCCTTGCATGAATTAATACCATGTTGGGCAAGTTTTTAGTTTCAAATTTTGCTATCGTTAATGTATGTTCAAGTAATTTCATTTCTAATGTTATAAGACTCTAACCTAACCTAGCTTATTTATTGTTCAAGCAAAGGTTTACCATTTTATTCATTTTGTTGAGTACTTATGCTCTATAGTTATTTCAAGCATGAGTTTAATATGTATAATCGTTCATTTATGATTCTCAATTGTTCTATGTTATGTTGTAATTATCATCAAACACTATTAATTCAACTAGTCCTCTAGTTGATGTTCGTTAAACTTCAAATTACCCTTGAAAGCTTATCCAAACCAAACTTTCTTTTTGGTGCGGACTTGTACTCTAAATAATCGAGATGAACAACCCTATTATTATTAGGGGATAACTTACGCAGTAGCATTAAAATGTTTGTGCACAATACATTGTACGTAAGGGTCGATCCCCTAAGCACGAGGAGTCCTTATAGTCTTATGATCGTTAAAGTTGGAGTTGAAAGATTACTCACAATCGTGGACATAGTTCATGGTCTTATGACCCTCGTTATGTATATTCCATATTTTGGATTCCAGTTCTCGATTATCATTGTTAGAGTACTACTATCTTTGGTGAGCTTTTGATGAGCCTATTTTGTTCTTATATGTTATTATTATTATTCTTTTGTTGATTCATTATTATATCCAAAGTGAGCAATTGTTTTGCTCACTCTTGCATATTTATAAACTCATTTTAATAATAAAGTGAGAAGGTAGATGAACCTTCAATGATGTTTAAAAGTTAGAAAGGGAAAATTGTACAAGTGATGCCGATTTGTACTTTTATTTATTATGATGATCTTAGTACTTTTAATAATGATGTGATGTAATAAATTTTATTTCCGTGTTAAAACTTGAATGATGTTTAAAGGTTAGATAACCCGGGATGGGATTGAGTTTAATGAATGTAACCCTATTTAAGGGAAGGATTTATGATTTAAATATTATTTATTTGGGTAGATAGTATCATAATGTATGGATAGGTTGAGCACCAAATCTTGTGGGAATGAAGTACCTAGATTTAAGAGGGGTGTCAATGCAAAAGTCATAGTCGGTCAAAGCAGTTTGACCTTCCATAACTTACAATCTACACATGATATAAGTATGGTTTTAAATTCAGATCAAAGTCCTCCTAGTATACTACAAATCCAAAACATAAAATACACAAAATCATAAATAGAGAGAGATCTACAGCCTCTGACATTCGTTGTCAGACAACAAATTTCCAAATTTCCAAATTCTTGAAATCTTCAAATCTGAGCCTATAGATGTTATGGATCTAACATCTATCAACCTAGATCATCATTATATACTACAAACAACATGTTTAACACAAAAAAACTAACATCTAATTTAGGATCAAGGGTCAGATTATAAGTTAGGGTTTTATACCTTACTTGAACAAATCTTGAATCTTGGCTACTGATTTGTTTATGGGAGTAGTAGGGCTTGTTTATGGGACTGAAATGCTATACAATTTTGTGGGTTTGAAGAGAGAGAACTAAAGTTGGGTGTTTGGTATACAAATGAGCTAATTTTGTGACATTTCTCTCTCATGATCTATATATAGATGTCATGTAATGAAGTGGCTGATGATATATAACTTAGGGGCTGAGAATTTGATCTCTAGGAAAGTCAAAAGTAGTTTACCAACTACATTTTACCTAGATTTACAAGTTATGTCCAATAATGCAACAAGGGTATAATAGTCATTTGATTTATAATTTTAATGGAAAAATGGTAACTTGGCACACCCTTAGGGTTTGACCTTTAGGGTTTAACCCTAAGGTTTAGCACAAAAATTGTAGGATTTCTAGTTAGGGTTTAAAATATAAAATTTTAGTTTCTAAAAATTGTAATTAGGGTTTCTTAAAATAGTTTAGGTTTTTAATTACTTAAACTTGAAACTAAGTTTAGGTCCACTAATTAACATTAAACATTCTAATTTTGCAATTAGGGTTTCCAAAATAATAATTAGGGTTATAAATTTGTAATTAGGGTGTTTAATTAATTAGGTTTCCTAAATAATAATTAGGGTTTTCCAAATTAACTTTAAATTCTATATTACGCGACATAAATCACATCACACAATCATTACACAGTCTTGGATCTCCCATTTGAGTTTCACAGTAGGGTTAGACAAATTAATATTAGGGTTTAGTCATGATGCAATATAATTGACCGACCATTAACAGTCCACACATATACAGTGCATATTTATAGCACTGAAATAAAAATAATATTTATAATAAATGTCATTAATCACATAACATAATTACTAGACAGATTTTAAAGTCTCGTTTGACTTCAAAACTAGGGGTTATCAGTAACATTAGGGTTTTATCAGGTTATAATGAAATTGCTCCCCAGATTAACCATACACACATAACATACATATTTATAGCACTAAAAAATCAAAATATATTAATATTATATTATTATTCTCATTCCTTGATCAAAATCCAAAATTAGGATTTTCTACCGTTTCATCAAAACTGTTTCACAAATTATCATTACAAACATAGAATACATATTTATAATATTAAAATAAAATAATATTATTATTCTCTTTCCTTATTCCAAACCTAGAATTAGGGTTTGGATTTCATATTTGATTTATCTTGCACATATACCATTATTAATTTAGTTAAAATAATTAACTTAATTAATATAAATTAAATTCATATAATAAAATAAAATAATTATTATGATAATTCTAATAATCATTTCTTATATTATTTAAATAATATAAAATCATATTTTCATAGAAAATAATTAATAAAAATATTTCTACTATAAAATTAATTATTATATGAATATACTTTATAATGAGCAATAATTCTAAAATAAAAGTATTTGTAATCATTCATGTAATAAATATATTTTATATTCATCATATAATACATAAACATTACCTTGCACATATTCTCACCTTTAAAATAATAATAAAAAAATTATCCACAAAATTTCTGATTTAATTATATAGAAAATATCGGGTTATTACACAGGCTGCTTAAAAATTTGATAACTTGCAATCCAGGAATCCATTATTCCCATGATTTTATATATGTATAGAAGTGTTTACAGAAGAGATTTACAAAGATTGAAGTAAGATTTGAGTTATTTCTCTCTCTAGATCTCTGATATTCTCTCTCCTAGACCCTTTCTCTCTCTCCAAAACTTTTAAAAATGTGTTGGGGGGGGGGGGGTCTGATATTTATAGACATGGCCAGCCGCAAGTCTACCTACGGTTGGGCCTGGTGGGCCCTGCTACCTCGAAGTACATGTACTTCGATCGATGCGCATGCTACTTGAAACTTTGATATCTATCTATTTGAAATTGTCGACATGTATGTTGGTCTTTTTCTAAAATACAACCTTTAAGGAAGATAAATAAAATCAACATAAAATAAAGGGTAGAAAAAACACCTAAAAAAGAAACAAAAAAGGAAAAAAAAACCCAGCCGACTCTACTGGGGACAGTAGAGGGCTTAAGACGCATTTCAATCTTTTCAGTTCCCTTTTTATCTGCATGTGTGTGAATGTTATTATTTACATTGAATGGATGTGAATGAATGCTTTATTTACAACGCTTTATATTAGTGTTTTGCAGAATATCATCATGCATACGGTGAGGCGCGATGAATGTATGCGAATGTATGTTGTGTGATTCCTCCACTAGGAGGCTTACCTGTCAGTGGCTGATTACTGGACTCAAGAGGAGCATAAGCGAGGCTCAAGAAAGGCGCCACTCATATCCGCTCCAATTGAAAGATCAAATTAATTTCCCATCTAGTAGATTGCGATGATCTGGGAACCTTTATGCTGAAAAGCCCGTGAGAGTAAACCTGAGATAGGTCAGCCTCTGATAAACCAAATGCGAAGGGAAGATTCTTCATGCCTTTTGTAAGACCCCAACTTTTATGAATAAAAATTAATTTTTCTCGAAATATATTTTTGAATATTATGGTGTGGATTTGATATAATGTTATAATTGTGGGTAATATTAAAATTTTTTTGCAAAGTAAGCAAGCTGTTATAAAATATTTGATTGGTCGGGGAATATTTGTTTTAATAGAGAATATTCGTACAACGACACAAATTCACTAAGACTCACAAAGAGCAATTATAGAGAAAGAAGCTATAGAGAGAAAGAAGAAGAGTATTCTGCTACTTCACTATTCTAGTATCCAGTCTACTTCTAAGGTAAGGGATATTATTTTTGTTCAATACTTGTATGAAATAATATTTTCTTCCATACTATGTAGTATGTAAGTAATATTATTTCGTTTCGTATTCCTACTTTTACACTTATTTTGTTAAAGTATTGATTCTATACTCCGTGAAATTAGTAGAATATCCTTGAAATTTGCGCTTCATCTAGTATTGTTTCACAAGGATATTTTTCTGAACATTCTTGATAATTTTTAATCTTTTCATGCAGTAGTACTGATCACGGGTATTATTCACAAAGTACTATTCACAGGGTACTATTCACAAAGTACTATTCAAAAAGTACTATTCATGGGGTACTATTCACAAAGTACTATTCCCAAAGTACTATTCACAAAGTACTATTTATGGGGTACTATTCACTCGGGTACTATTCACCTAGGGTATTATTCATGACAAAAATTAATTTCTTCTCTGTCCAAATCATTTTTGATATAATATTATTCTTGAATTTTACTCCACAAAGCAGTATCATGTTGACAATTTGGACATTATTGAATTCTGGATAAATTAAATTATAAATCTTTAAAATTTATCCTTACTTTCATTTAATTGAATTCTTATATCATTGTCATCATCCTCATGCTTATATTGTGATGAAAGTTATCTTTGGTCGTAGTGCATAGATGGACTATTGATTGGTATGATTATGACTAGGAATTATTCGGTATAATCATGACCGTAATATTACAAATGATGTTGTAAAAGTCCTCATTGGTCCGTAGTGCATTGATGGACAGTGGTTGGCATGATCATGACTATTGGTGAAAACAGGAATATCATTGTCCCGTAGTGCATGGATAATTTAGTGATGTGGATTATTTATTATGCTGAGTCTCAGCGATAAAATTGATGATAAACTTTTTAAATCATAGAAGATAGTAGATATCATGCTCTACTTGACTCTTCTAATGGATTACTTGTTCCACTGCAGTTAAACTTGATGTTTATTGTATTTTATCAGTTTAACATTGTTTAAGGCTAACGATAATTTATTCTGCATTATCTTAGTCATAATATTTCTTATTAGGCTAGTTGAGCTCACCCTTTTGCTTTCATTGTTCTCTTTAGGAAATAAGAACGTAGCCGGGACTAGTCGGGGAACGGAGTGATGGTCCGAGATGGTGTTATAGTAGTCCTTACTATTCTATGAAACAGTGTGATAATAATTGTAATGAGGACTCCATTTGAGTTTGGATATTGTCTAGAAGATAATATTTGTGTAAAAACTCTCAGCTCATGTTATATAATTAAGTTTGTATTTGTATTTTGTACCATGTATTTGGCGACTCAGAATGGGTGATGTATACCTATTCTGGGGGCTTCACAGTTGGTATCAAAGCTTAGGGATTTGATCCCTGGCTGAGATGTGAGACTAGAACTAGGAGGGGAGAGACGGGTTAATCCTTCGCTAGTATGATCTACTTAAGTTATTTGTTATTTAATTGGTCGGTCGGGGTATATGGATAATATGTGGTATGTCAATTAACCCTTATTTTATGGCAGTGTTTGAAAATAGAATATGAAAATGTTAAGATAAGCAATGGAGCACAGGAGACCGTTGAGTCATCATATATCAATAACCAGGAAAATGTGCATCAGGAAGGCAACAATCCTCATGTACACAACAACAATGACCAAATGATGAACGACGGAATATTCAGAGGCTTTCTACAATTTATACAACATCAGGCGAAGAGACTCCTATCCAAAATGCAGGTGGAAACACTGGCAACTCTCGGACGGTCACCGCTAAGCAGTTCAAGGAGCTGGGACCACCGGAGTTTTTGGGAAAGCCAGAAACACTTAAGGCTGAGACGTGGATAAAGCAGATCATAAAGATATTCGATGTCTTGGGATGCTCTGAGGAGCAAAAGGTTCCCTTTGCCACCTTCATGTTGCGAGGAGAGGCATATTACTGGTGGGAATCCGTAAAGCGTACCCAACCTGCCGCACTGAAGATGTCTTAGGAAATGTTCCAAGAACTATTCAATGACAAGTACTTTCCCGAAAGTATTCATCACATAAAAGAGGTGGAGTTTATCAAGCCGGAACAAAAAATATGACCGTGTTACAGTACGAGGCTAAGTTTGTCGAGTTGTCCCGGTTTGCATCCCATTTGGTTGATAATAAGGAGAATGTTTCTGTGCGGTTTGAAACCTGAAATACGTCAATACCTCATTTCTCACAAACTGTGTTTGTATTCAGATGTTGTAAATAGGGCTCAGTTATTGGAGCACGATAATGAGTCAACCCAACCAAGAGAGAGCAGCCGACAAAATGATAATACCAGTGGTAGCAGTCATCGAAGTGGTGACAACAAACGTGGAGGGAATCAATATGCCAGAAATGGTAACCACTTTGGTGGTAATCATGGCCAAGATAATAAAAGTGAAAATTTCAAGAAGGGGAGGTTCAACAATGATGGAAAGACATCAGCACCAGCACCCGTTGTTAAAGAAGGAGAATGACCACCGATCGTATGCTTCAAATGCAGAGGGGAGGGACACATCAGTCCAAACTGTACACAGCAGTCCAAAACGTGTTACAATTGCGAAAGAGAAGGTCACCTAGCTCGATTTTATCGTGCAGTAAAGCCAAGTCCAGTTGGGATAGTTACACCAAATGCCATCCCAAACAAGTCAAAGCCGGTAGTTCAAGGGAGAGCATTTTTTGTAACCTCCCAAAAAGCAAGGAACCCGAACGAGGTCATCACGGGTAAGCTAATCATAAACTCTTGCGAAGTCTATACCTTATTTGATACTGGTTCTACCCATTCTTTTATTTCTCCTACTTGCGCTCAACGTTTAAATTTAACTCTAGAGAAATTAGACTTTGCCGTATTGGTTGAAACTCCGTTGGGAGAAACCTTCATTACATCCACTGTTTATAAGTTTTGTTTGATTCAAATTGGCAACCGCACGTTACTTGTCGATCTTATCTATTTGAAAATACTTACATTTGATGTGATTTTAGGGATTAATTGGTTAACCACTCATCATGCAAAAATTGATTGTTTTCGTAAGGTTGTTAGCTTTCATATTCATAACCAACCAATTATGAGAATTCAAGCAACCAAACCACTACAGTCAATCACTGTCATATCAAGCCATAAAGCTATTCATTTATTTAAAAACAGTTGTCAAGCTTTCTTAGCTCATGTCATGGATTTAAACAAAAATACATCAAATTTGAATGATATTCCTATTGTTAATAAATTTCCTAACGTATTCCCTGAAGGACTTCCTAGCCTACCTCCAGAGCGTGAAATTGAATTTTGTATCACCCTTGAACCCGTTACAAAATCCATTTTCAAAGCCCCATATCGAATGGCTCCTATTGAACTTCAGGAGTTAAAGACCCAACTGCAGGAATTATTAGACATCAGTTTCATTCATCCTAGTACGTCTTCTTGGGCTACTCTTGTTTTATTCGTAAAGAAGAAAGATGGAAGTATGCGACTTTGTATTAACTATCAAGATTTGAATCATATCACCATCAAAAATAGGTACCCGTTGCCACGCATTGATGACCTATTTAACCAGTTGCAAGGCGCCAAATTCTTTTCAAAGATCAATCTTCGTTCCGGATATCATCAATTAAATATTAAAATCGGTGACATTCCAAAGACTGCTTTTAGAACTCGGTACGGGCATTATAAATTTCTATTCATGTCTTTTGGATTGACTAATGCTCTTTCTACCTTCATGGATATGATGAACCGAGTATTCAAGGAATATTTGGATCATTTTGTGGTCGTCTTTATTGATGACATCCTCATATACTCCAAAAGCTGTGAAGATCATGAGCAACACTTGAGGCTGATACTCCAAAAGCTTTGTGAAAACAAGCTATATACCAATTTGAAGAAATGTGAGTTCTGGCTTGAGGAAGTAGCATTCATTGGGCATGTGATATCAAATCATGGAATATCTATTGACCCGACAAAGATTGAAGCAATTCAAAGCTGGGAGCAGCCTAAGTTAGTGACCAAAGTACGTAGCTTTTTGGGCTTAGCTGATTATTATCGGAGATTCATAGAAGGGTTTTCTCGAATCGCTACTCCATTAACTCAGCTAACTCAAAAAGATACAAAATTCGGTTGGAGTGAGGAATGTGAGAAGAGTTTTTAAGAACTCAAGAGGAGACTCATTTCAGGACCTGTTCTGACAATACCATCTGGTTCGGAGGGATTTGTCATCTACAACGATGCTTCAGGCAGAGGGTTAGGATGTGTTCTCATGCAACATGGGAAAGTTATAACCTATGCCTCACGACAACTCAAAGAATGTGAGAGGAATTATCATATTCATCATTTAGAGTTGGCAATAGTCATTTTTGCACTAAAGATTTGGAGACATTACCTGTATGGGGAGAAGGTGCAGATCTATACCGATCATAAAAGCCTTAAATATTTCTTCACCCAAAAGGAACTCAACATGCGACAACGACGTTGGCTCGAGCTGTTGAAAGATTATGATCATATCATTCAATACCATCCTGGAAAAACGAATGTGGTAGCTGACGCATTAAGTAGAAGATCATATGCGGGTACGAGTGCAATATTGTCAACGCAAAGGCCCATTTGGTATAACTTACAAAGGATGGAGATAGAGTTAAAGAATCCAGGGACCCATGTGATGATGTCAAATATATGAGTAAAACTGACTTTAATCGATAAAGTTAAAGCTGCTCAAGTTACAGACCTAGAGCTGATGCGTATGAAGAAGAAAGTGCAAGAAGGTGCTATTCCGAAAGCAAGAATCGATGAAGAAAGAATACTTTGAGTCAACTCCAGACTTTGTGTTCCTAACGACCCTGATTTAAAGTATAAAATTATGATGGAGGCGCACAACACACCGTTTGTAATCCATCCTGGGAATACCAAAATGTATCGTGATCTTCGACATACATTTTGGTGGAGCAATATGAAAAGAGAGATCGCGGAGTTTATCTCAAGGTGTCTAACTTGTCAACAAGTCAAGGCGGAGCATCAAGGGCCAAAAGGTCCATTGCAACCACTTGAAATTCCAAAATGGAAGTGGGAGCACATTACCATGGATTTCGTTACTGGTCTTCCCAAGGTTTCTCAAGGCATAGATGCGATTTGGGTCATTGTTGATAGATTGACAAAGTTTGCTCATTTCTTACCTATATGAGAAACTTATTCAATTGAACGTCTTGCTCGTATATACATAAATGAGATTGTAAGACTGCATGGTATGCCAGTATCCATAGTTTCCAATCGAGACCCAAGATTCACTTCACAATTTTGGGTTAGTTTGTAAAAAGCTATGGGCACAGATTTACGATTTAGTTCGGCATATCATCCTCAAACGGATGGGCAGTCAGAGAGGACTATTCAAACTCTTAAAGATCTATTAAGACTATGTGTCCTTGACTTCAAAGAAAGTTAGGACAAGTTCTTGCCATTGGTGGAGTTTTCCTAGAACAACAGTTATCAAGTAAGTATTGACATGACTCCATTTGAGGCGTTGTATGGACGTAAGTGTCGTTCTCCAGTATGCTGTGATGATGTGACAACCCGAATTTTTCATAAGTTATTAAAATAAGAATTTAATAATTGAATTTTTTATTACGATGTGATTAATGTAACAATCCAGAATTTTAATTGTAATTATAAATATTTATTGAATTATATAAATATTTAATGGATGTGTTTATTATTGAATAAATATTTGTTTTTGTTGAATAAATATTTGTTTAATTTGATTTGATTTGATTTGGTTAATTATTTGTTTAATAAATAATTAATGGGTTAAAGAAATTAATTGTTATGAGATAATATTCTAATTTAATTTAATAATTAAGTTAGAGAGTTTATAATGATTAAATGATTTATTCAATAAATTGTTATTAGAATTAATTAAATTAAGTATGAAAACTTAATTAAATAAAGTGTGATAAATAACTATATTATAAAGGAGTTATTAAAATAAATTAAAGGAGTTTAGTTTAGTTTTACCAAACAAGGCTTAAATATATTAAGTCTTTAATTTTTAAAGAGTTTTTCCAAACGGAGCCTTATTACTTTTGGTTTTATTTTGAATTTTGAATTATAATAAACTAAATAAATAAAATATAAATAATATATAATAATTTTTGGCGCTGATTTAATAAGGTCATTAATAAGACGTCGGTTTTAGACGTTTTGAAAATGTGTGCGTTGCCTTTGTTTTATTTCACGTAAAAGAGTTTTGGGTCTGATATTGGCTTAAGAGAAAAGAGAACAAAGATTACAGAGAAAAGAATTTGAGAGAGTTTGATAGAGAAAAGGCTGGGATTTCAAAGCAAGTTCTGAGTGTTCAAGCGATTCTCAGTGAAAGGATTTTCAAAGCAACAAGAGATATTTTCCATAATCATAACACTATATACGTTTTACGTTCTCTGTGTTCTTGATTGTAATATAAAGTTTTTACAAAATTTTCTGTAAACCATGTTTTTACAATTAATTATGAAATTATGCGTATTTGTAATGGTAATTGTTATAACTAGCATATATATATATATATATATATATATATATAGGTATATATATGTGATTGTATGCTAAATTATGTATGCAAGAAAGAAATTGGTTTTACAGTGATTACATGTACTTGTACATGTTTTGTAGGACAACAAAATTAGGTATGCTAATTGTGAAATTGAACCTTATGTATGTTAATTGGGTAAGGACTTAATGAGAACGTAGTTCAAAGGAATGAATTCGTTGGATAATTGTGGTTTACAGTGTTAAAACTTGTAAAACAACGTCAACAATGGAGTTGGGCTTTAAACTATGGTTTCAAGGATTTAAATTTTCTGAAATTATTGTTTAATTGTTTTAAATTGGTATATGTATGATAAATAAATGTTTATGAGTAATCTTTATAAGTTTTACATCTTAATTTAGATGTTAGCAGTAGTAATTAGTCAAGAATTTAGTTATTCTGTTCTTCGTGGTTGGGTTCTGTAAGTTTTGGCGCCCAAATACCAAAATCATACCTACCAATTTGTGATTTTCTGACCTCAAAGCACCAAAAATAGCCTAGAACTTCGTACCCCGGCGCTGAAATTCGTGCCCCAGCGCCAATGCCTGACTTAGTTCTCGCTACCATTGGCTGGAACAATAGTGCTGGTCAGGCGATTTTGACCTCTCTAGTAGTAAAACGACCATAATGTTTTCATACGAACTCCGATTGAGGTGATTCAAGATGATACGAAACGAGGACGAATAGACCTACAACTTTCGTTCTTTAAGTTTTTCAATTTGAGGTCGGAAACATGGGTCAAAATGGTCATTTGTGGGACTAATATGTATTAGGAGGCAATCAGAGGGCGTCGGGAATGCACATATGCAAATGTAGTGCTCCTGACGATAAAAGATGTTGTACTAAGTTATAAAACATGAGTATTAGTAAAAATAATGATGCTTAACATTAATAAATGATGTATTAGATAAGTTATATAAGCATACTAAGTACACACAAGAGAGAGCGAATCCAAGGCAGATGACGAATGAGCGATAAACGCAGTGTGCCAAGTGTTAATGAACTTAAAAAGTGTTTCCATTCAATTGAAATGAATATTATAAGATATGGAATGGATTTAATATAAAACCAATAAGTAGTCCTAGCAAGACTTAAGCACTTGAATGAACTTCGAGTTTGACTAAGAAGAAATATAGTGAGTTATAAGTCTAAAGTTAACACAATCAAATTGAACATTGTGTATTGATTAATAGGAAGAGTTATAGGATGTAGATTAAAGTTTACATTACAACTACTATGCGTTTTTATGTGACTAATAGTTGATGTGAATAATTATATAATTGTGTAGGGCACGTGAAGTATAGATAACTGTAAGCTGTTAAACTGTTATTGGTAAACAACGATCAAGGCAAGTCTTTCGGTTCGTATTTGCTATGTGAACTTGATGATTAACTGTTTTAAATCTTTATTGCAAAGAGCATGATGTGTTATATATATATATATGTTAAAAGTATGAAATGTTAAAGTCAATTTATGACTATGTTAAAGTATAATATATAATAATTTTTGGTAACCGCTGCTTTAATAACATCATTAGTAAGACGTCGGTTTTAGACATTTTAAAAATGCGTGTGTTGCCTTTGTTTTATTTAACGTAAAAGTGTTTTGGGTCTGATATTGGCTTAAGAGAAAAGAGAACAAAGATTGCAGAGAAAAGAATTTGAGAGAGTTTGAGAGAGAAAAGGCTGGGATTTCAAAACAAGTTCTAAGTGTTCAAGCGATTCTCAGTGAAAGGATTTTCAAAGCAACAAGAGGTATTTTCCATAATCATAACACTATATACATTTTACGTTCTCTGTGTTCTTGATTGTAATATAAAGTTTTTACAAAATTTTTTGTAAACCATGTTTTTACAATTGATTATGAAATTATGCGTATTTGTAATGGTAGTTGTTATAACTAGCATATATATATGTGTGTGTGTGTGTGTGTGTGTGTGTGCTAAATTACGTATGCAAGAAAGAAATTGGTTTTACAGTGATTACATGTACATGAACATGTTTTGTAGGATAACAAAATTAGGTATGCTAATTATGAAATTGAACCTTATGTATGTTAATTGGATAAGGACTTAATGAGAACGTAGTTTAAATGAAAGAATAAATTGGATAATTGTGGTTTACAGTGTTGAACCTTGTAAAACAACGTCAACAATGGAGTTGGGCTTTAAACTATGGTTTCAAAGATTTAAATTTTCTGAAATTAATATTTAATTGCTTTAAATTGGTATATGTATGATAAATAAATGTTTATGTGTAATCTATATAAGTTTTACGTATTAATTTAGATGTTAGCAGTAGTAATTAGTCCAGAATTTAGTTATTCTGTTCTTCGTGGTTGGGTTCTATAAGTTTTGGCGCCCCAACGCCAAAATCTGCGCCCCAGCTATGATTTTCGCGCCTCGGCGCCAAAAATAGCCCAGAACTTCGCATTCCAGCCCAGAAATTCATGCCCCAGCGCCAATTCCTGACTTAGTTCTCGCGTCCCAGCGCTGGAACAGTCGTCTGGGTCGGGCAGTTTTGACCTCTTGTAGTAAAACAGCCATAACATTTTCATACGAACTCCGATTGAGGTAATTCAAGATGATACGGAACGAGGACGAATAGACCTACAACTTTTGTTCTTTAAGTTTTTCAATTTGAGGTCGAGAATAGGGGTCAAAATGGTCATTTGTGGGACTGATATGTATTAGGAGGCAATCGGAGGGCGTCGGGAATGCACATATGCAAATGTAGTGTTCCTGACGATAAAAGATGTTATCCTAAGTTATAAAACATGAGTATTAGTAAATATATTGATGCTTAAAATTAATAAATGATGTATTAGATAAGTTATATAAGCATACTAAGTACACACAGGAGAGACGAATCGGGCGTGTGACGAATGAACGTCGAAACACCGTGTCAATTGTTAATGAACTGAAAAGTGTTTCCATTCAATTGAAATGAATATTATAAGATATGGAATGGATTTAATATAAACCAATAAGTAGTCCTAGCAAGACTTAAGCACTTGAATGAACTTGAGTCCCATTCAAGAAGAAATATAGTGAGTTATAAGTCTAAAGTTAACACAATCAAATTGAACATTGTGTATTGATTAATAGGAAGAGTTATAGGATGTAGATTAAAGTTTACATTACAACTACTATGCGTTGCTATGCGACTAATAATTGATGTGAATGATTATATAATTGTGTAGGGCACGTGAAGTATAGATAACTGTAAGCTGTTAAACTGTTATTGATAAACAATGATCAAGGCAAGTCTTTCAGTTCCTATTTGCTATGTGAACTTGATGATTAACTGTTTTAAATCTTTATTGCAAAAAGCATGATGTGTTATATATATATGTTGAAAGTATGAAATGTTAAAGTCAATTTATGACTATGTTGATTGATTAAAGCATGCTGATTGAGTAAGGACTCAATCTTTATACCTGTTATATGAACTGTAGCATGTATGTTATATGTTAAGCATGTTATTATGTGTTATGTGATGCATGAAAACTGTTAGATTTTTCTGGGCTGTCGAGCTCAACCTTGCAAATAACCATTTTTTGCAGGTTCAAGATTCAAGGTAAAGTTATGTGTTACTTGAAAGAGATAAATTAGATGTGATACTTGAAGATTTATACACTTTGGTTGTGTTATTATTATTTGAACCATGTTTAAGGTTCCAAATAATGTATTAATGTCGAATTGTAGTATTATTTTACGATGTAAACTATTGTAGTATTGAAATGATTCTGAGATATTTAGATGTAAAGGTTGAAGGTTTTGGGAACGAGGATAGTTTGTAATAGAAAGTTTTAATTACTCCGCAAATTTCAATGGTTGTATTATTGTTTAATGATATAAAATTAGAGGTTGAATGTATTATTAACGACCGAAGGCAAGAATTAAATTGTATAAATTTTGGGGTTGTTACAAATGAGGTGGGTGAAGTAACGTTGTTGGGTCTAGAATTGGTATGCATAATAATAAAAAAGATTCAAATGATTCGGCAACGTATAAATACCTCACAAGATCGACAAAAGAGTTATGCTGATCTTCCTCGAAGGGACATAGAATTCAATATTAGTGATCATGTGTTGTTATGTGTTGCTCCATGGAAGGGAGTTACAAGATTTGAAAAAAGAAGAAAGCTTAATCCTTGATTCATTGGTCCATTCAAAATCCTCGATCGAGTAGGAACTGTGGCCTATAGACTCGCCTTACCGCCAAGTATGTCTCGTGTTCATAACATTTTTCACATATCTATGTTACGTAAATATGTGAAAGACCTTAACCACATTATTGAATTAGAACCAGACGAGATAGCGGAAGATTTAACGTATAAAGAGGTACCTGTTAAAATCTTGGATAAGAAGGATCATATTCTACACTCCAAGGTTATACCTCAAGTTAAAGTTTTGTGGAGAAACTATGATGTAGAGGAAATGACCTGTGAGTTAGAATCTGAAATAAAATCAAGGTATCCTCACCTCTTCGACATACCAGGTACGTACCCCAATTTTGAGGGCAAAATTTCATAAGAAGGGGAGATTGTAAGACCCCAACTTTTATGAATAAAGATTAATTTTTCTCAAAATATATTTTTGAATATTATGGTGTGGATTTGATATAATGTCATAGTTGTGAGTAATATTTATAAATTTTGCAAAGTAAGAAAGTTGTTATAAAATATTCGATTGGTCGGGGAATATTCGTTTTAACAAGGAATATTCGTACGACGACACAATTATTGGTGGACCCCACAACGGAAGTATTGTCGGAGTTAGAAAATGACAGAAATATCTTTTTATAAAATTAATCTACGAAAGTTTTTTACCGATTAATGTTGAAATACTAAATTGGTAAAAGTACGAATGTCTGGCGTGATTGCATAGTAGCACACGGTATTGTACAATATCTTTGATTATTGATGCTTACATAAAAAGTCACTCAGTTATACTCAATTATTGCTACAATAATTGCTGCATAATATCTCTCATATTATTAATTCAATTATTGTCAAAGTATCATCTGCATAATATTCTATATTATTAAATCAATAATTGAGACGACAAAGTTATTTATATTATTATTTGAATTATTGACGATGTCTAGAAAGTTCTGTCGAGGAAAGGAGTTTGGTCATCTAATTGCGCGCCAATAGGGAGAAATCCTTATCGAAAAGCCCCATCTTTCCTGGGAATGATCTGGTTGTTAAATATTGTGAGTTATAATATTAATGATGAATAAGTTAGTGTTGATTAAAGATGAAATTGATATTTCTATTGTGTTGGGATTTTTAGTGTTAGTGGAAATCGACATTTATTTCGATAATAATTGATTTCTAGAGGTTAAATTGACCAATCGGGTAATTAATCGGATAAATGAGCAATTAATTACTATTAGTTCACATGCATGTACTATTAGGGGAGGTGGTGCAAGTTTGATATTACTTGTAGAACTAAATTAAAAACTGGAGGAAAAGATGAAGGTACTATACTGTAATAATTCGAGCCCCAAAATGTGCAATTATCGAAACTATGTTTTCCTATAAATAGAAGTTCATTCTTCTTTCATTCTCACCAATTCACTAAGACTCACAAAGAGCAATTATAGAGAAAGAAGCTATAGAGAGAAAGAAGAAGAGTATTCTGCTACTTCACTATTCTAGTATCCAGTCTTCTTCTAAGGTAAGGGATATTATTTTTGTTCAATACTTGTATGAAATAATATTTTCTTCCATACTATGTAGTATGTAAGTAATATTATTTCGTTTCGTATTCCTACTTCTACACTCGTTTTGTTAAAGTATTAATTCTATACTCCGTGAAATTAGTATAATATCCTTGAAATTTGTGATTCATCTAGTATCGTTTCACAGAGTATTTTTTTGAACATTCTTGATAATTTTTAATCTTTTCATGTCGAAGTACTGTTCACAAAGTACTATTCACAAGGTACTATTTATAAAATACTATTCACGTGGTACTATTCATAAAGTACTATTCATGGGGTACTATTCACAAAGTACTATTCCTGAAGTACTATTCACACAGTACTATTCACCTGGGGTACTATTCATGACAAAAATTGATTTCTTCTCTGTCCAAATCATTTTTGATATAATATTATTCTTGAATTTTACTCCATAAAGCAATATCATGTTGACAATTTGGACATTATTGAATTCTGGATAAATTAAATTATAAATCTTTAAAATTTATCCTTACTTTCATTTAATTTAATTCTTATATCATTGTCATCATCCTCATGCTTATATTGTGATGCAAGTCATCTTTGGTCGTAGTGCATAAATGGACTGTTGATTGGTATAATTATGACCAGGGATTATTCGGTATAATCATGACCTTAATGTTACAAATGATGTGGTAAAAGTCCTCATTGGCCCGTAGTGCATTGATGGACAGTGGTTGGCATGATCATGACCATTGGTGAAAACACGAATATCCTTGGCCCATAGTGCATGGATAATTCGTGGTTGTGATACTAAATAATATCATTGGCCCATAGTGCGTGGATAATTCAGTGATGTGGATTATTTATTAAGCTGAGTCTCAGCGATAAAATTGATGATAAACTTTTTAAATCATAGAAGATAGTAGATATCATGCTCTACTTGACTCTTCTAATGGATTGCTTGTTTCGCTGCAGTTAAACTTGATGTTTAGTGTATTTTATCAGTTTAACACTGTTTTAGGCTAACAATAATTTATTCTGCATTATCTTAGTTATAAATTTTCTTACTGGGCTAGTTGAGCTCGCCCTTTTGCTTTCATTGTTCTCTTCAAGAAATGAGAATGTAGCCGGGACTAGTCGGGGAATGGAGTGATGGTCCGAGATGGTGTTATAGTAGTCCTCACTATTCTATGAAATAGTGTGATAATAATTGTATTGAGGACTCCATTTGAGTTTGGATATTGTCTAGAAGACAATATTCGTGTAAAAACTCTCATCTCATGTTGTATAATTAAGTTTGTATTTGTATTTTGTACCATGTATTTGGCGAATCAAAATGGGTGATGTATACCTATTTTGGGGGTGTCACAGTACTCATGAGTTATGACGGTTTACAGCAGAATAGCTGTTCAAACCCTTTCGGAAAAAAATGAAAGTTCGAGGTCTTATGACAGCTCAGCTAAAGTCACTACGATGTTTCAAAAATATATTTTGAAACCAAAAGAAGTAATTTCCTATCATTTGAAATCTCTCCACAAATTTTGTTCAGTTGTTGAATGTTTAGAAGTATGAAAGCATTATTCTTGATTTTGTTTTTTTATATGCATCTATTCTAGTTGTTGGGCATATAAATTCTCATTCTTACTTACAATTAAATGTTTTCAACAAAAACTGAGCATATAGAAGGTTCTAGAAAGGAGAAGAACAAAGGCAAGTTGAATGCTTATAGGGATATGGATCCTATATGTAATAGATATGGTTGTTATAAATAATTACTATGTTAATTATCATGTTTCAAAGATTTAAAAGTCTTAGAACGTGGGAATGTAATAATAACACTTTAATAGCTAGTAATTACCTTCCTATTAAGTATGAATGCATGTATATGTATCTTTACGTTTAGCACCATAGAGCACCATATCCAGAGTTTAAAGGTGCTCGGATTTGGGGGCGTCACAGAAGTAGTGGGAATAATAATAATAATAATAATAATAATAATAATAATAATAATAATAATAATAATAATAATAATAATAATAATAATAATAATAATAATAATAAAGGAGGAATGGAAGAGAATATAAAGAAAATGATGGAGACATGTAGAAATTGTGGTATGAACCACATTGGGGTTTATTTGAAAGGGAAAAATATATGTTTTAAATGTTGTACCAATCCAAAGAGTAACGGTGCTTTGTGTGTGATGTTTTGGAGCACCTAACACAAAATTTCCCCAAAAGGGTGGTGGCAAATATTAGAGGGGCAAATAAAAATAATAATAAACTTCAGATAACGGGACCTGTGACGCCCCAAAATCAAGTCTATTTCACACCTAGATTTCATACACCACGAATACATCTCATTCAAAACATACATCATTATATAGCTAAATATAACAACATACATTCTCAAATCCCAGGTTCTGATACCTTTTAACCTCGTTCATTACAAATAATGATAATTACATTATTCTTTACATCTTACAAGAGTGACTTTCACCCGCCACCAAGGATACATAACATTTCATTAAACTATTCTATAGTTTAATTAAACTATTCTACATTACAAGTCTTGACTTGATCTTCACGCTCATTCATACACTAAATGACACTTTATCTGGATACTGGTCAACTTAATCTTTGCGAGATCCTTAAGTTCTTTCTAACATCGTTTGCTGAAAATGTTTTTATTTAAAGTAAGAGTGAGCATTCAATTGCTCAGCAAGCCATAGTAGTTGAATAAACAACCTCAAGAATTTAAACATTCTTTTAAGACTTCAATAACTGAATAAAGGTTATAAAGCAGCTCGAATAATAGGAATAAATCTGATTCCTATCATTTTAAAATATTAATCACATTTACTTTCACATACTTTCATTCTTCTACCTTTTCATACATGTTTTTTCTGGCTAGAATCATTAGCACAAACTTAACAATAACGGTTCATGTATAAACATAACTTCTTCACATAGAACAGTTCAATCATAGAACAGTTCATTTCACAGAAACACCGAAGTGTTAGAAATTGTGGCATAAGGCCTCATACATACTAACACCTTGTACAAATATCACACATTTACACATAGGTAAAACTTCTCATGTTCAACATTTGAGAAAGTTTAAGAAACTAACATGCATATTAAAAATGAATGAAGTTAGGAAACTTGCCTTAAGCATAGCTATAACTTATATTTTACGTTGAACTGTTCATTGCAATCCCTATATAACACATAAGGAAATAACACATTTACCAATTAGTCATATACTTGACTTACGCATTGGTTTAAGCTTAACTTTACTCCTTATGGTTCGTGTTTATAACCTAAGTTCACGTAACCATCTTTCTTTACCATTTTACGGCGTTATGACATACAAAGATGTCTTAACTCATACGATCATCATCTTTGATGATTTACATTCTTTTCTTCTTCTTATAACTTTTCTAAGACTTAGCACACATCGAGTCTTTACTAGTATTCCATATGGTACTCTGAGTGGTTTGATACAAACAACCAACAATCTAGTTTCCCATCTCATCTACACCGTCTTTCACAACGAGTTAGATCGGTTGCTAGTTCGTATTAACCTTTGCTCTCTAAAGGAATTGTTTAGCTCAGCTCCCAAATGTCAACCATTAAATATTACGATTGTACCACAACTTAAACTTAACTTATCCGAACCATTAAAACTATAATGTTCGTTAAGTTGATTTCCCATTCCTTATGGCTTTCTGGCAACTAAATGTCATACCTCAGGATTTATTCCTTATCGTCTAAGTCATACAATCATTTGTATACCAAGAACTATCATTCAATGTTAATATTGTGTGTTCATAGCGTTAAGCATTTTACATTACCTTATTCATAACTTCTAACGTCTGGTTCATTCGACTTGGAATGTTATCCAAGTTATAATCGTTAACTCGGCTTCATAACGTTATACGTCATTGTCATTAATTCAGTTTCTTCACCGTTCATAGGTTTAATCATTAGTCTTCATTATCTTATGGTCAAAACATACACGGTATGTAGGTTCTGCCCGTTTAATATTCGCATACACTCAACCCTCACGTCGGCTAAAGTGTTTAACGCTTACGTTTCATTCTAACATTCTCTATCCGACTCACACTCGGACTTTCATTAATCTTATTACCGTTCGCTATGGCTTTCTTGATAATTTCATATCTTACATACTACCTTCATCAATGTCTAAGTCACACCACCAATGTATACTTAGAACGTTCACTTGATGCGAATATGATTCACGAGGATCGTTTACGTATTCTGCGTTCACGTTGTTTGTCTTTTAAACTTCCCTTCAACCTTTACTTAAGGTTTTTATCACTTTCCCTAGCGATTTATTACATGAACATCACGTCATCGTCATCTCTCAATGTCTAAGCCAATCATGATATGCTAAGACTAATCATTCAATGCAAAAACTTTGCATTTATAGCGTCTATACACTTTACACTTAAATTTCATTATGACATCATAACATCGAATGTTATAAATCACCCTCATTACTCAACGTATAAGGAATCACAATCATAGCAATCTCACACGTTCGTTTTATCGTGACTACGGTCCTCGGATATCGGTTACGTATTTCATATTCGCCATTTTATAATCTTTATTTGATGTTTAATCGTCAAACTAAAAGTTTTAACCATCATTCTAGATATTTTTCTTTATGAATAATACATTCATGCTTGCCCCTTAATTACCATCCAAAAAATTGGATAGTAAAAATCTCCAGTCGGGAAAAATTCCCTTAAGGGCGCTGCGGTGCCACTCTCTTTGTTAAACTCGGCATTGTGGCACGGGTTGGAAGTAGCTGAGCCTTGGACTAGGCGCTTCTGTGTGACTCTTCTAGTTTTGTTGGCGCTGCGGCGTCAGTCTTAAAACCCAAAAAAAATTTCTACGTGTTGAACAAATTTGAGTCGCCTATTTTGAAATCTTATAACTTATTCGTTATAACTTAGAATGAGGTCGTTCCAAAGACATTTTCTTCCTTATCTTACGTACTTCAACTTCCCCTGGATAGAATTTCATTCTGAATCCATTAACATGCTATTCGATTGGCTTAAATTTCATTGTTCGTTCGTTTTACGTTATTAACATTCTTCGTTTGTTTGTCTGTAATTCGATCATCCGAACTAGGAATTCTTTCGTTCTTAAGTCCATGACTCACGTTTTCTATGTTTTCTTACATTCTTATAAAACCCTACATATTCGGGTTCATTTACCTACTTTCTACTTTTCGCTTGTCTTTTACAAAATTTCGCTATAACTTTGTTATAGCTAAGTTCAATCGGTTCTTCATGAACGTTTCTATCGTTCCTAACCAAGAATATATCAGAAATTCATATATATGATGGTTTTAAACTTGTCCATCAATAACAAGTTTTAACTAAAATGGTTTTTAATTTGTCCATCAACAACGTTCTTCACGTTCTTCGTTCATTCTTAATTTTAATCGATATTTTGATTACGATTTCACTTTTTCTTTGAATTTAATGTTATAAAACACCCATCCTTACTTATTTCATCGAATCATTAATATTATTCGTTCGGATCGTTTAAATTCATCAAGCAATTCATACTTTCTTAAGAAAGCTTTTAAGAAATTTATAAACTAAACTTCTAATTCTTATTTCTTCGTTTTCTCATGATTTCAATCATATGAAAATCATTCTTAATATTTTCATAATCTTAAAATCATATAGCTTAATGAGAATTTAGATTAAACTAGGTTTTACGATTACCTTTCTTCTTTAATCGTTTTCCGTGGGACAAAGTTTACACTCGTGCTAGCTTTTCCTCTTCCTTTTCCTCCTCATCCGACTTCTCTCTCTCTCTCTCAAGTGTTGATGATTTTTCTAACCAAACAAATGAGCTTAAGGCTTGTTTATATAGAAAACCAAAGCTAGGAGCTTTTTGGTCATTTGGCAAATTGCCTTACTATTTACACCTCCTTACTATTCACGAAGCTTCTCTTGGAAGCTTTATTGTTCCGTCTTACGAAATTCATCCGACAGTTTAAAAAACTGCAATTCTCAGAATCCAAATATTTTTGAATATTTCGTATTTCCTCTACAGATTTACTTTTACGCATTCTTCGGAACTTCCAAAAACTGAAAAACACTTTTTGATGAATAGTGTTTTCTGTCACGTTTTCCCAAAACGTAGTTAAACGAATGAAAAGTACATAATAGTACTTTTCGTCGTTTTTATTTAGTCCAATTTCTGAACGTTTTTCGAGAAAAAATTTTTATCGGCTAACTTAACTTTTCACAACATATTATCCTCAAATCTTTCGTCGGAATGTCATTTTGACATACCGATCTCTCGAAAAGGTTTAGGTTATTCAAACCCTAACCCCTAGATTTCGTCAGGTGAATAGTGTATATTTTGTTTTTTTCTTGGAAATATTTTTGTTCCCGGAAATATTATATTTTCGTCTTGAAAATTATTACTTGTTCATTCTAGTTCGTAGCCAGAATCATCCCGTTTTATAATCATCCAAGGTCACAGAACGAATAGTAACCACATAGCATAAAATATTATTAATAAAAATTCCTTTTTATTAATTAATATTTCTTTAAACTTAATTTCTGGATAATTCAATTTTTTCGGGTTATCACAGGACCAACTCCACAAGTGCGACCAATAACCAGAACATTTAACATGACCGTCACGGACTCGATGGCAGCAAGGGATATGGTGTCAAGCATCATACCAATAAATTCTATCGATGCATATGTTCTTTTTGATTCAGGCGCTACTTGTTCATTCATATCACATGACTTTGCGCATCAATTTAATTTAACACCTAAAAATTTAGAACATCCCTTGAACATAAAGGTTGCTAATAAAGAAAACATCCTCATTGATCAAGTACATAGAAATTGTTATGTAGAAATTAAAGTTCAAAAAACTTTAGTTGACCTCATTCTAATAAAGTTAGGGGAGTTTCATGTGATATTAGGGATGGATTGGTTAAACAACCATGAGGCAATGATCGACTGTCTTCGGAAGACAATGAACCTTAGGATTTTTGATTAGTTAAAAGTATTATATTATGAAAAATGTAATCCGAGACAGTGTAATTACATATCGATGATGTAAGCAAAAAGACTACTTAGGAAAGGATGTGTAGGGTATCTGGTTTACATAGTGGATACTCAACAAAAAGGAATCGAAGCTAAAAAAATCAAGAAAGGTTGAATATGCGGACAGCTCAGGAAGAGCTGAGGAGAGAGTTTGAGAAATTAGAAATTGAGGTGAGGAATTCTAGTGAACCAATAGAAAAATTATATGCGATGGAAGCTCGACCATCGTTACTTGAGAAAATTAAGGATATTCAATGTAAGGATGAAGAATGTGAACGGAAGAAAAGAAGGATAACAGAGAAAGGAGAGGAAACATTTTAGCTTGATAAAAATGGAGTAATCCACTTTGAAGCATGTTTTAGATACCTCCAGTGTTGGAATTAAAAGAAGGAATTTTACAAGAGGCTCATAATACAAAATATTCAACTCATACTAGCAGTACAAAAATGTATCAAGATTTGCACCAGAATTTTAGGTGGCCATGTATGAAAAAGGAGATTGTAAAATGGGTTAGTAAATGTCTTACATGTCAACGCATTAAGGTAGAACATCAGCGACCAAGTGGACTTTTGCAACCCTCAGAGATTCCAAAGTGGAAATGGGAGCACATTACAATGGATTTTGTGGTGCGACTCCCACCGACACTGAAGGGTTTTGATGCTATCTGGGTTATCGCAGATCGGCTTACAAAATATGTCCACTTCTTGCCGATAAAGATAAAATTTAATTTAGAGCAATTAGTAAAGCTGTATATTAAGGAAATTATCACTCGACACGGAGTTTCGGTATCAATTTTGTCCGATCAAGACCCGTGCTTTACCTCAAATTTCTAGAAGAGTCTCCAAGAGTAACTAGGAACTCAAATCAAGTTAAGCATCGCATACCATCCTCAAACAAATGGACAAAGCAAGCAAAAAATTCAAACTTTAAATGATATACTTGGAGTTTGTGTCATGGACTTCAAAGGTTGCTTGGACGATCATTTATCGTTAGCGTAGTTCGCGTACAAAAATAGTTACCATGCTAGCATCAAAATGTCGCTATATAGCATTGTATAGAAGAAAATGCAGATATCGTCAAAGTCATACTAGGAAAACTCATAACGGCTTACGATCGCCAAAAGAAATACGCATATCAAAAGCGTTAAGCTCAGGAATTCGACGTGGGTGGATATATATTTCTGAAAGTATAATCGTGATTCAGAAAGAAGGGAAAAATTAATCCTCATTTTATATTACCATTTGAGATACTTAGAAAATAAGCGAAGTAGCTTATGAAATAGCATTACCTCCATAACTAGAATACATACATAATGTGTTTCATGTTTCTGTTTTGCGTCCCTATAAATTGGACTATATACATGTAATAGATAATGAGCCAATACAAGTAGAGAAAGATTTAAGGTCTGAAGAAGTCCCAGTCCAAATTGTGGATAGAAATAAGCAAATTCTAAGAAATAAGGTAATATCTTCGGTGAAGGTAATATGGAGAAATCACTCCATGGAAGAAGTTATGTGGGAGTTAGAGGATAAAATGAAGATAAGATTACACATATCTTTTTGAGTAAGTACTGGCGATTCTTGGGACGGAATCCTTATAAGGGGGGAGAATGTAATATTCTGAAAACCCTTGTAATAATTTTTGTGAATACAAATGTAATTATTATTAAAGTCTAAATTTTTATTCTTGATTATTGAAAAATATATGCGTTAAATGTTTATAAATACACATATTATTTGAGTAAGTTTAATAAAGGGAAAAGTAACTAGAAAATGTAACACTTTAAAAATCACATTATCATAAATGAAAGGCAAGTATACATACATATAATTAATTCAAGTATACATATATATACAACTAACACAAGTATATATGCATATAAATAAAATAAAAATGCTTACAAATAATACAAGTATACTTATATAACTAATACAAGTATGCATACAAGTATAAATTACATGTGTACATACATACACGTGTGTGTCATCTATGTGTGTGTGTATAACAAGCAAACAAATAAAAAAGTTGGACAAAAAAGTCAAACTAATCTAGAAATTTCCTCAACTTACCAAATAAGCTAAAAAAAATTGGACAACACTATTGGGATTTCGGCTATGAAAGGATAAGGGAGAGGGTTGGCCAAACTGATAAGGAGGGTAGATTTTTTTATGGAAAAAGTTGTCCAAGTTTTGACTTTAAATACCAAAAATTTTGGACCCTTTTTCTTCATTTACCAACACAAAACAAAAGCCACAAAGGAAAGAGAGAAAGAGAGTGTTCGGACAGCAGCAAGAGGGAGAGAAAAAGTAAGAAAAATTTATCAACTAAGGAGGAAAAGCAAGGATATCCAAGCCAAAAGAGACAACCTACACACACTAGGTATAAACCCTAACCTTTTAAAGATTAAAAATCTTTCTTTGATGAAAGTAAATAGGTTTTATGTATACTTGAGATCGTATTAAACATATATATTGTTAGGAATGATTATGCCTTATATATTTAGATTTGATGATGTGAGTATAATGTATAATTGTTTCAGTAGCTTGTGTAAAATCCTTATCTGAGAAATCTATGTACAATAACTTGTTAGGTTGATCCTTTGAGTTGATTCAATGAATATGTAATAGGATCAAATCAATTGTATAGTCTTATTGAACTATTGTAGAGTTACTCTACCATTTTTTATAGTTTATAAGTGTTCGTAGATTTAACTTAAATTTTATAGAGCAGAAGTTGATGTTATAAAGTTACAAAGAGACATCAAGATTGTAGAACTGTGTTCAACATCGTAGAGCTACTTGAGTATTCTGAGAAGTTTGCATGTTTGTCCAAGCATCATGAAGTACTATTTCGTAGAGCAAAAAGTAGAACATCATTAAGTAGGAAGCAGAGCTCAAATCTATGTTCCTCATCACTTTACCAACAATCAATTTCGTAGAGCATGTCAGAACTGACTTCAAACTGACAATTTCAGAGGGTCTCCGAGCAACTTCCAAGATACTTCTAACCATATTCAAATTCATATCAGAAGATCCAAGAGTGGTTAGTCTAAATCGCTAGATAGAAGATGTGACACCATTAATATGTGGTAGGTGAGACTGTTGCATGATGTGACTTGGCCAGAGCCGAAAGCAAGCCTAGTAGCAAGTCTATAAGTCTACATTAGAGAACATTTAGAGCAGAGCATTAAATGTACAAATGGGAACTCTCCAACGGGATAATTTTTAAAGGTCTAAAAAATCGTAATGGATTCAAATCCAAGTACGAATCACACAATAAAAAGTAGAACCTATGTCAAAATATCAAAAGCTCTACTCTACAATTCAGAACGACTTATTCAAAGTTGCTAAGTACCTAAAGAGATCGAGTCTCATTGCAAAGCTTAGCAGAACCTCAACCAATCATCAATCAGTTATGATTCAACTTGATCTCAGTGACCATTATATTGAGACTAAGTTACTCGAAGGAATCTAAGTGATTTTGAGGACTATATGTGTCAATGTCGGGATTTTTACTGTCCCTTTTTTGTTGTTGTCTTTTGGTGTTCTCATGTTAGGTGAGATTTATTTGAAAAATCAAGTTGTGAAAAGGTCCGACATGTATATGTCGACAATTGGATTGTAAGAGTCGCCAGTTGGTATTTTTAAATGGTTGTACCAACTCAACCAAGAAAAGGTTTGCACATTAACCCAGTGAAATCGAGATTCGTTAAGGTCCGGGGGCTTGATTATGCGGAGGGAAGGTGTTAGGCACCCCCCGACATCTATGTTACCACGGTGACCGCCACTTTTCAATTAAACTGTTATATAAATATGTGTGTGTGGGGGGGTTAATGTACAGTTATCTGGAAGTAGTTCTATGCCTTGTTTGCACCAATATACAAAGGGTTTGAATTTTGTATAAAAGTTCAGTTTTAACAAGATATAGAAATGATGTTTTGTAAAAGAGGTTTTTCAAACCCTTATGCTAAATAGTAATTGAGGCCTTTGATACTTCCATTTTATTATTTGTTCGACTTGATTGCTTTTATTTTTGAGATACGAGGCATCTTCGAGAAAATAATATACATAGCAGTGCCGAACTCATTGTGGGCATGAGAGTCATCTAAGGAAATTCAAACACCGTGAATAATGTACAAGCTGATTGCAGCCAAAAATGTCCATCACGGGAACCGAATCTAGATTCAAGAGACTGAATCTGTGATCACGTTATTCCTAGGCTCACATGATGTTGCAGTTTATATGAAAGCTGTAAGCAGTTATATATATAAAAGCTGTAAATATATATATACAAACGATCAACCACCACGAAGCAACTCCATGGGGGATTAGAAATGTAAATATATATATATAGGAATGATCAACCGCCACGAAGTAAACTCCAGGCGGGATGAAATGTAAAGAAAGTAGTAAAAGGCCACGAAGTAAACTCCGAACTTTGACAGAATGTATATATATATATATATATATATATATATAAAAGCGTAAACGCATATAGGATATTATATCGTGCTCAATCAAACAGAGTTTGGTGTTAATTATATATATATATATATATATATATATATATATATATATATATATATATATATATATATATATATATAAGCATAATAAACGTTACGGACGTGAGTCCGAGCTCAATTGAGGCATAACTTGATAATGTTAGTACAAATATATATAAGTATATATATATAAAAGAAATAAAAAGCCACGGACCGAGGACTGGGCATACGCACACAACACGACTCTCAATGTGAATAACTGTATGTGCAAAAGTGGAGAAAGGCTTTAAGAAATGTAAGAAGTCTTATAGTGGGCTACCAAGAAGACTTCAAATAGCTTTAATAGAACGAACACTTGGTTTCCACTGGTAAAATATAGCAAAGTATAAGATCACAAGTGTTTAAAATGAGAAAGGACTCAATTTATAGTGTGTATAGAGCAAATTGGACAGGGCTTCCTCGCCTTTTCTCTATGCAAAATGGCCACCCCAAGCCCTCTATTTATAGAGGGGGGAGCCGCAGGTGCACCTGCGCCTATCGCAGATGCACCTACGGTTTCCAGGGGTGCCCCGACCTTTGCGGGTCCTGCCATCTCGAAGTATATGCACGCATACAACGCGATATCTACTCGAACTTTCAGAACTTCAATCTGGGCATCCGATTGAGGTGTATAAGACCTTTTTCAAATCCCAGGTCTTCAGGCTTCAAATTCTATGTGGTGTGCTATCTTGTGTAATAGTTACTCGAGATTGGAGCTATAGTTCTTGTAGGAAATTGTTGTGTAGAATGTATGTTGAAATGTTGTTGAGACAGCGTAATATGGAATCAAGGTGGAAAAATGACAATTTTGCCCCTCCCCTTGGTTCAATGATGGTTTATCGTTGTACCAAGGTCCTTAGGGTTGTCTCCGAGGTGTGCCTCGACCTCGGGTTATCTCCGGTTGGAACTTAGTGTGGTTATTCCGAGGTCAAGTTGTTGCTACGGACTCGAGTACTCTGGTTATCTCGAGATTGAAATTCTTTGTGAGTCACCGAAGGTCCTTAGGGTTGTCTCTGAGGTGTGCCTGACCTCCTGGGGTTATCTCCGGGGTTGGAACTTAGTGCTTCGGGGTTATCTCCGAGGTTGAAGCTGACTGCAAAGGGTTGAAATGAGCATTTCTGGGGTTATCTACGGAACTTCAATTGCACTCCTCGGGGTTATCTCTGAGGTTGAAATTGGAACGCCCAGGGTTATCTCCGGGACTGAGTATCTCGGGGTTATCTCCAAGATAGAAAACTAATGATTTCGGGGTTGTCTCCAAAACTGGAACTGGTTATGTCGGGGTTGTCTCTAAGATGGTAAGACTGATAATTCCAGGGTCGTTGTAGACACTCAAAATTTTTCTACAAAACTGTTACTAACACTACAGGAGGGAAGAATCATCTTTCGGAGATAACCCTGGAAGACAGCTCACATCCATTCCGGATACTACTGGAGGATTGGTTCACAACCCGGACCACACACCGGGAACATCAGTCTCAACCCGGAACACACACCGGGAGTCTCATCCTCAACCCCGGAACACACACCGGAAGGATCATTTCCAACCTTGGAGATAACCCCGAGTTTCATCCTTGGCGATAACCCCAAGGAATGCTATTGCAGTTCTGGCGATAACTCCGAAAATGCTTGTTTCAAACACATGCGATTAACTTCAATCTCAGCCCTCCTGCTGAGGCACTCATACCTCAGACCCATAGATGACAGTGAGGCACACAAACAAGCAGTCCAATCTCAGATATAACCCTGAGCAACGTCTGCTTTCCGCTCAAACTGGTAATAACCCCAGTGAGGAGTCAAACGTCATCTTGCCACTTCAACACTTCCTCTCACAAGATGCTATAGCAGCATACCAACAAATAGTCCAATCTCAGATGTAACCCTGAGCAACGTCTACTTTCAGCTCAAATCGAAAATAACCCCAGCGAAGAATCAAACATCATCTTGCCCCTTTCAACACCTGCGCGTCGTCTCAACACTTCATACATACATACATACAACTATGTCCTTCAAGAACCAGGATATCCAATCCCGAGTGACTATTACGCGTGGTAGTATTTCTTTGATAGAATTTGAAGCTTGAAGACCATGGGCATGGTCCCCTCTTCCTGACTTCATACAACCTCTAATCCATGTCATTGCGTAACTCTCGACACAAGCTATCCGAAGAAGGTCACATATACCTCATTCGGAAGCTCGGATTGAAGTTCTGCAAGTTCGAGCGGACATTATAGTGCGTGAGTGCATGTACTTCGAGACGACGGGACCCGCAAAGCCCGAGCCCACCATGACCACCAAAGCAGTGTAATCGCGGTTGCAGTAGTGTAATCACGGTGCTTTGCAGTAGTAATCATGATCGCCGCAGTGCGATATGCATGCCATCTGTTTATATATATACAAGGTGGGGTCAATTGACCATTTAGGAAGAGAGAAGAGAGAGAAAAGGCGAGGAAGCCCTGTCCATTTTGCTCTGTACACACCCATATTGAGTGTTTTCTTTTCTGTTAGCTCACATATAGCTATCTTTTGTCCAGCGGGAGCTGAGTAGTTATCCAAAAAAAGTCATAGAAGTCTACTTTGGCAACCCACTGTAAGCCTTCTCACATTCTATAAAGCTTTTTTCTCACATTATCACACACTGTTGTATACATTGAGAGTCGTGTGAGTGTGTTTGCCCGGACTTCGGTCCGTAGTTTTCATTTCTGTCTGTATATATATACTTATATATATATATATGTATATATTTTTATATGGACTAACATTATCGAGTTATGCCTCGATTGAGCCTATACTTCGGTCTGGAGCGTTTATTGGCTTTTATATATATATTTATATATAAATTGTTGTCAGACTTTGTCTGAAGAGCCTAGACTTCGGTCTGGAGCATTTAATTGCTTATATATATATAAATTGTGGTCAAACTCTGTCTGATGAGCCTGGATTTTACATCCGGTGCGTTTAATTGCTTATATATATATATATATATATAACTGTTGTTGGACATATCCGATGAGCCTGGATTTCATATCCGGAGCATTTACTGCTTATATATATATATATATATATATGTGTGTGTGTGTGTGTGTGTATTTACATTCCTGTCAGGCCTGGAGTTTCCTCCGTGGCTTTTTACAGCTTTCTTTACATTCCGTCCTGCCTGGAGTTCACTTCGTGGCAGTTGATAGCTTTCTACAGCTTTATTTACATTCAAGTCTCGCCTGAAGTTCACTTCGTGGCGGTTGATAGCATTTATTGCTTTATTTACATTTCTGATCCCCCATGGAGTTGCTTCGTGGTGTTTAATCATGCACACATATATATATATATATATATCGCCATCGCTTTCCATACAAATTGCAAGATCATGTGAGACTAGGAATCATGTGATCACAGATTCACCATCAATCTAGATTCGATTTCCATGATGGACATTTTCCATTTATAAGCAAATTTTGTACATTATTTACAAAGGTCTCAATTTCCTTGGATGGTCATTATATGCCTATAAGGAGTTCTAAGATTATCAGATATTATTTTTCGCAGATGCCTCAGATCTCTAAAAATAAAAGCAAACAAGTTTAACAACATTTAGATAAAGGCCTCAATTACTATTGAGCATGTGGTTTAAAAATCTTTTATAAAACCTCATTGCTATATCTCGTTAAAACTGAATTTTCTATAAATTCAAACCCTTGTATATAGGTGCGAATGAGGTACAACACTACTTCCAAATAATTGCACATTGATCCACACACACACACACATTCATAACAGCTTTTGAGAAGTAAGGTCACCGTGACAACACGAATGTCAGGGGGTGCCTAACACCTTCCCTCCGCATAACCAAGCCCCCGAACCCTTAATGAATCTCGATTTCATAGACCCGTTTAGCAGTGTCACATCACTAGGTTAATGTGCAAACCTTTTCGGTTACATTGGTGCAACCAGTTAAATACACCAACTGGCGACTTTTAAAGTTAAATCATCGACATTACACATGTCGGACCTTTTTCACTTGTTTTTTTAAACAAATCTCACATTAACATGAGAACACCAAAGAACAAGTAACGAAAAGGGACATCAAAAAATTCTGACATCGACAGGTGGCGACTCTGCTGGGGACTCCAGTAAGAGGGCTTAAGCCGCTATTACAAGCTTTTCAAAATTGTTATATGCTTGTGTGTGAATGTTGCATTTACATTTATGATGAATGTGTACGAATGCATCTTAATTACTGCACTACTAAATATCTATCTGTGATATTAGTGCTTCGCACATGTCATCATTTTGCTTAAACGACGAGACACGTTGTATGTGAATGTATTTTGTGTGGTCCCTCCATCAGGAGGCTATCCTGTCGGTGTTTGATTACTGGACCCGTGGGAAGAATAATTCCCCGTGGCTCAGGAAAGGCACCACTCAGATTCACTCCAGTTGAACGACCGGATTAACTTTCCATCAAGTAGATTGCGATGATCTGAGAACCTTCATGCCAAAAAGCCGCGAGAGTAACCCTAAGATAGGTCAACCTCTGATAAACCAAACGCGAAGGAAAGTCTCTTCATACTTTCCGTTCTCGATTACTTATAAAAGCATTTACTTGTAAATTATTCTATATGCATACATGACATGTTATCAATTAACAACCGGTTTTGCAGGACAAAATTCCTAAAATGGACATTGTTATGATAACATTTACATTACCCTAAGACTAAACTACATAAGTCTTTTGCAGGGAAGCAATTGGGCCTGTTACCCGCTCAAAATCCAAAAAGGTCACGAGCCTATAGCCAATTGTGTCTTCTTTTCTCGACCGCCTAACATCTGCTTTCCGAGAAGAATTTGATGGATTGAGTAAACAAATCACGCACTTGGTCGTTTCTAATCAAAGAATTACACCAGTCCACCTGTGGCAACGTAAGATACCTATACATATAGAATCCTCTACACAAGGGGGAGTCCAAGGTCCGGAAAAACAATTCAGAGAGCATCAGTTGGATACGACAAACAAAGACCCCGAAAGCACCCATCTCAAAGGAGATCCCAGATAATCGGTGATATCAGGAAGAAGGTCCTCCAAATGGAGGAAACTATCCGCGTTCTCAAAGGGATTGGGACACATGGTAGTGTTTCATATACAGACCTTTGCATATTTCCTGGTTTTCAATATCCAAAGAAATTCAAAACCCCTGATTTTGAAAAGTATGACGAATTAGGGGATCGTTATACCCATTTGAAGGTATTCATTGGAGAACTTAGATCTTATGCGGAAGCTGAAAAGCTCAGAATGCAGCTATTCCAGAAGAGTCTGACTGGAGAAGCCCATTCATGGTATACCAGATTAGACAACTCAAAGATCTATAGTTGGGAAGAGCTAGCTCACGCCTTCCTCACTCAATACAGTTTTCAGTCTTAGATGGCTCCTGACCGGTACCAAATTACCAAGATCAAGAAACAGTCTAATGAGTCATCCAGAGAGTATGCTCAAAGGTGGAGGCGCCTTGCTGCTCAAGTTATTCCTTCCATGATAGAATCAGAAATGGTCATGACTTTCATAGATGCACAGGAAGCTCCTTTCTATGAAAGAGTTCTAGCTGGTATTGGCAAGCCATTTTCCGAAATGATCAAGCACGGAGAAATGGTTGAAATGGGATTGAAGTCTGGGAAGATTCAAGACCTTACCGCTCTTAAAGTTGTTGCTGAACACATCCAGTACGGATCTTATGGAAACAACCCCCGAAGGGTCCATAAAAAGAAAGAGGAGGATGTTTCCTTGATACTACAAGGACAGAAAGGCAATCAAAGCATGCCTATACAAAGGAGAAACTATTCCCCTTTTTAGGCACAATCTTCAAACCCTCCATTGCCTAAAAATGGAGAAGCAAAGCGACCTCGAACCTTCACACCCTTAGGGGACTCGCTCGAGAATATTCTTGGTCTTCTAACTACTTAGAAGAAAATTACACGTCTGCTTCCACCAGCTAACCCTAATGGGAGGGGTTTTAATGCTACTCGGAAGTGTGCTTATCATGCCGGAGCACCTGGACATGATATTCAAGATTGTCGGGCCTTGAAACACAAGATCCATGACTTGATAGACAACGGTGAGATTGTAGTCACCAAACCCGATCAACCTCATGTACAAGATAACCCTCTTCCTCAACACAAAGAAGAAGAGGTCAACATGATCAGTTGGAGCACTAGGCAAAATTCCAGTGTTATTGGCGAACCATCTCAGACCATCAAAGACGGTGATAACAGATGGGATTATGAAAAGTTCCAGTTTACCATGAAACGAAAGATGAAAGGTCTTTGTAAACAAATCGAGCAATTGGCTGAACTGGTGACTCATCAGCATCAAGTCACACGCCAATTAATCAAACAGGAGCATGCCTATCTCCTTCCATTTGTTATGAATTCTCCACCATCACCTTCAGAAAGCGAAGCTATGGAGGATAAGGTTTCAAAGAGAGAAAATGCTAAAGCCCATCGGGATTTTGCCAATCAAAGGGAATTTACCTATCTCGATCAATCTATTGAGGAGATATTGCAAATGTTGATCAACGAAGGAAGAATTACCTTCCTTCTACCTCCAATCAATCCCCGCTCCGGACGATTCAATTCTGATGAAGTGTGTCAGTATCATTCACACTCTCACGATCACAACACAGAAGAATGTTGGGCACTCTGCCATCTCATTCAGAATCTTATTGATAGCGATGTCCTGCAAATTGCAGATGACTACACTATGCAACTCAAAGGTGGGAATGCATGCCCTACCAAATGGAAGGAATCGATCACAGTTATATCCAAAGTGGATAATAAGACTGTCAAAGTATTTCCTATACATCCAATTCAACTCAAAGGAGCTGACAATCCTTTGAAAGTGGCCGCACCTGAGCCAATTTCTCTACCCTTCAGACCACAACATCCTGTTGTCATCTTGCACAAAGTTCCATGGAATTATGGAGAAGTTGAAGGATCTACGTCTCATACTACTGCTACAGTGTCGAAGGATAATCCACTATATATTCCTCAATGGGTTATGAAGCCTACTTGCAAAGTAAAGGGGAAGATTCCCATGGAGAAGATTGAACAATTCCTCCGCACTATGGGCCACAATGAAGCCAATGTGGTTTTAAGCTTACGACAAGCTCCACACCAGATATCTATACTGGATTTGGTTTTCTCTTCCGAAGATCATCAGAAGATTCTATTACAGGTTTTGCAAGAAGACTATCTGCCAAAATCAGTGGATGTGGAAAGATTTCAACATCTAGTTGATCACATCTTCAACAAAAATGTGATATCCTTCACTGATGATGACATATCGCCCGAAGGGACCGATCATTGTAAGCCACTACTCATCGCAGTGTTATCTTCTGGGTACATGCTAGCTGAAGTTCTGATAGATGGAGGCTCATCTCTAAATATATGTCCTTATGCCACCCTGGTTAAGATGAATGTCAATCTCAATCGGATCTAGAGCAGCCACACGGTTATCCGAGCTTTTGATGGATCCCGACGAAGTGCCGTCGGAAAAATTGAATTGCCAATTGAGATTGGCCCAAATACATTCAATGTATCCTTCCATGTCCTAAAAATAGATTCAGGATACAACCTGCTATTGGGGAGACCATGGATACATATGGCTAAAGCTATTCCCTCCACATTACATCAACAGCTCAAATACATTATCAACAACAGTCTAGTCACTGTTAATGCTGAGCCAGAGTATCCTAAACAAGGAGATCTGCCAATCATCAGTTTCAACTCTGAAGTTGAGCTGGCTAGTTTTCATACCTTGGAAGGGAGCAACACTCAATATCGACCTATTGAAGCACCACTTCCCGTACCCAAGATTTCTGCCGAGGTTATGTCGGCTACTTAAGAAATGATTTCATTGGGTTATCAGCCTGGAGAAGGGCTTAGTAAAGACAAGCAGGGTATTAACCACCCTATTCAAATGTCCAACCAAACCGGGACGGTGGTTAGGCTATTATTCTACCAGCCTCATCATAGAATCTGTGATAAACATCTGCGGTTCCTCAAGCTTCCGCTACACGGCGATGTTTTCAATATGCACCTCATGAGCTGATACAGTCTCCAGTTAAGGTGCCAGCACATATCCTGACTATGCTGTTTCCCAAGCCAGTACCTTTAAAAGCAAAAGAGGTGTTGATTCCTAATCCCGAAATGGAAGAAAAGGAACGGAAACATAAACATGACCTTGCCTTGATGATGGCAGGTGTACGCGTCATTGTACATGATGAACATACAAATAGATACACCCCAGACGATGATTGCCCAGATGTCATGGTTATCATTCCGGAGAAAGAGTAAAATGACGATCCTTCCATTACTGCAGTCCATCAGGACTTTGCCCTCAACAATTGGAACAGCATTCCATGCATTGGTCGACGAGGGTAAAACGGGCAGAAAATCCCTCTGCCCTGTAGATAACTTTAATTGCTTACTTTTCTTTACAGTACTAGCAGTTATTTTATCAAGTACATGTTAACACTTTTGTATGATCGAACAATTGCATATATTAAGTGAAAGCATACTTTGTTTCAGGACTCTGAATTTAGATGTGCCTGTACTTGCTGATGAGGTGCCTTCTCTCCACAAGGGCTGTAACTTTGATGCAAAGTTGGACTCAGACTTGATGGACATTCAAGAGGACATTGAGACACCTCAGGAGATTAAGGAATGGGTCGCAGATAAGCCTAAACCCAACCTTGACCAAACTACTCCTTTCAATCTTGCAACCTTAGACAACCCTAAGCTAATCCAAATTGGTTCAGACCTTACCACAAATCAACGGAATGACATGGTTGCACTATTAACTCAATTCCAGGATGTGTTTGTATGGTCTCATGAAGACATGGTGGGTTTGTCCACGGATATTGTTCTTCATCACCTTCCCATCAAAGAAGGATTCAAGCCAGTCAGGCAAAAGCTCAGGTGATTGAAACCTGAGTGGAGTTTAAAGGTCAAAGAAGAAATTGTGAAACAATTTCAAGCTGGCATCATCATGGTGTCTACATATCTGGAGTGGATATCCAACATTGTTCCCATGCCTAAACCAAGAGGAAAGGTGCGAGTTTACATGGATTACCGGGATTTAAACAAAGCTTGCCTGAAAGATAGCTTTCTCGTGCCTTTTATCCACATTCTCATTGACAATACTGCTCAATACGGCATGTACTCCTTTGCTGATTGCTTTGCGGGGTACCATCAAATTATGGTTGTTGAGGAAGACCATGAGAAAACTTCTTTCATCACGCCTTGGGGAACTTTTTGCTACAGACGGTTGTCATTCGGTCTCATCAATGCCGGGGCAACATATCAACGAGCTCTGATGGCTCTTTTCCATGATCTAATGCATAAAGAGATAGAGATCTATGTGGATGACATTATTGTAAAATCCCGAAAGGAGGAGGACCACCTAGACCATCTCAAGAAGCTATTCAACAAAGTCACGTAAGTATAACTTGAAGTTGAATCCAGCCAAGTAAAGTCGCCTTTGGTGTCAAATCGTGCAAGTTGCTAGGTTTCTAGTCACCACAAAGGGATTGAATGGATCCTACCAAAATCCAAAGCCATCAAGGAAATGCCCATTCCTTAGATGAGAAGGAAATACTTGGATTTTTAGGAAGAATCAACTTCATTAGCAGATTCATTTTCAACTCACAAAGAACTCGTGAACCCATCTTCAAGCTATTAAGGAAGAACTCTTCCATGAAATGGAATGATGAGTATCAGAAAGCCTTCTTTTCAATTAAAGAGCAGCTGCTTAACGCTCCTATTTTGGTACCTCCCAAGGATAATGTTCCCCTATTCATGTACCTGTCCATTAATGACAATGCCATGGGCTGCATGCTGGGGCAAAAAGACAATAGAGGCCAAGAAAGAGCTATCTATTACCTCAACAAAAGATTCAGCATCAGTGAGCACAAGTACACTCTGATTGAGAAGACTTGTTGTGCTTTAGCATGGGCTTCCTTGAGGTTACAACATTACCTCCATGGTCACACAACCCATCTTATATCCCGTGTGGATCCTCTCAAGTATGTGTTCAGCAAGCCTATACTGAATTGTCGGCTATCCAGATGGCAGTTGATCCTACAACAATTTGACATCGTCTACGTGATGCAAAAGTCTGTCAAAGGTCAAGGAATTGTGGATCAACTGGCCGCCGCACCTACAGTGGACTACAAACCCTTGGAAACATACTTCCTCGATGAGGGGTAATGATAATTCAGCAACAACATCAGTACGATACATGTCGTATGTGGAAAATGTATTTTGATGGAGCTGTTAACATAGAAGGCTCGAGTCGGAGCAGTTCTAATATCCAAGACGGGGGGAGCAGATCCTATTCTTGTCATTAAATTGCAGTTTGTCGCCACCAACAACACAACCGAAAGTATGAAGGTCAGATCATGGGGCTAAAACTTGCCCGCTTAATGGGCATCAAAGCGTTAATCGCCTTTGGGGATTTCCGAATCGTGATCAAACAATCCACGGAATCTATTAAACCAATGAATTATATTTACGCCTTACCATCTCCAAGTTCTACAGATGGCTTTGGAGTTCGAAGAAATCTTCTTTCTACACATTCCTCGCAATAGGAATGATTTTGCGGATGCATTAGCAATGTTGGCCTCCTTGGTTCACATACTTGACAAGGAAAACATGCCAAGCATCACATTTTCTATGTGAAAAGCCCCAATCTATGGGAACTACGTTGGAGAAGTATCAGATGAACTACCTCCCATCCACCACCCTTGGTATCAGCATATCAAGGAGTATCTACGAGATGGATCTACACCCGCTGAGGCGAGCCTAACTGAGAAGAGGCAGATTCATCGACTTGCTATGAAATTCTACCTAAGCGAAGATGCACTCTATAAAAGAGATGCAGGATTAGGTCTCCTCAGATGTCTAGACAAAGACCAAACTCAGAGGCTCATGGATGAGATCCATGGTGGAGTATGTGGCCCACACATGAGCGGACCCTTACTTGTCAAGAAAATTCTTAGAACAGGACATTATTGGCTTACACTCAAAGCTGACTGTGATCATCACGTCAAGAGGTGCTATCAATGCTAGGTCCATGGGAATGTTATCCACGCCCCTCCAAGGGAGCTCCACAATATGAGTTCACCCTGGCCCTTCTCAATGTGGGGAATGGATGTGATCGGGCCCATCGAGCCCAAAGCCAGTAATGGTCATCGATTCATATTCACCATGATCGACTACTTCACCAAATGGGTAGAGGAAGCCTCCTTCCCTAGGGTTACTAAAGAAGTTATCATTGCTTTCATCAGAAAAAATGTCTTCTATCAATATGGACAACAAGAGGTCATTGTGTCAGACAATGCTAAGAACCTCAACAACAAAATGATGGAGGAGTTATGCAGCAAATTCCACATCAAACACCTTAACTCTGTCATCTACCGTCCAAAGATGAATGGTGTTGTAGAAGCGGCTAATAAAAACATCAAGAAGATCATGCATAAAATGTCCGCCAATCATAAAGGATGGCCTGACCTCTTGCCTCTTACTTTATTAGCGTACAGAACTTCTATGCCTACTTCCATTGGGGCAACCCCCTACTCGTTAGCCTATAAGATGGAAACAGTGCTCCCCATAGAGGTGGAAATGGAATCCCTCAGAGTATTGATGGATGCTCAATTGGATGAGGACCAATGGGTACAAGACAGGTATCACCAATTGTCTCTAATAGACGAAAGGAGAACCACGGCAATCTTCCATGGTCAATTATATCAGCAAAGGATCGCATGATCCTACAACAGAAAAGTCCGACTACGACAGTTCAAACAACATGACTTGGTTTTGAAGAAGATCATTGACAACCAAGATAAATCTAAGGGAAAATTCGCTCCTAACTAGGAAGGCCCATTTATTGTCAAGGAGGTATTGACAGGAGGTGCTCTCATATTGCGCAGAAATAGACTACGATGAATTTCCACAACTTATCAACTCGAATAACCGTGAAAACAAGATTTATATCCGGGTTACCATCAAACAAACATCCTAGTTTTGATCATCGGTCACCATCATTCCGGTTTTGAACCCTTCCTTTCTACATACTCTTCTTCCCTCGTGGAAACATACACTTCAAACCAAAGAACCTGGTTTCACCTCATTTTCACACCAAGTTTATTTCAAGACGGATTAAACTTTTCTATGCTTGCGATTTATCCTCAAGACGGATTAAACTTTTCACACCGCAGCTTTATCCTCAAGACGGATTAAACTTTTTCACGCTTGCGCTTTATCCTCAAGACGGATTAAACTTTTCTACGCTCGCGCATTTTATCCCCAAGACGGAGATTAAACTTTTCACGCTTGCAGTTTATCCCGAAGACGGATCAAACTTTTTCACGCTCGCAGCTTTGTCCCCATTATGGGATCAAACTTTCTTCTCCCCACAGTATAGCCTGCACATGGGATTTACACTTCTCTTCGCCTTCAATTCGTCCTGAGGGGCGAACTACGTCGACCTTATCTCCTCTTCAATAGGAGTACGTAGGCAACCATATTTTATATGGCCCAGTCGCAATAAAAAAAAAACAAACAAAAAACATTTCGCTTCTTTCTATACAAAAACAACAAAAACATTTCTACACTCATCCGCCTTTCACATCCAAATATTGAACCTCTTACACTGTGTTCGAACTCACGTAGACTTGATCTCCTCTTCAATAGAGACGTAGGCGTACCATTCATGGTTCAAATCTAACCCCTACCGTAACAAAAAATTTTATCACACTAAGATCTGGATAAACCTTCAATTTGCAACATTTCATCTGGTTTCAGATCAAAGGGATGGAATTACCCAACCTCTTCTCACAAATAGAAGATTTGGTGACCATCTAAGTCTGTGATCGCCTCAAAGAGCAATACCAACCCATAAGAGATGGAATTAACTAGGCTTCTCACAAATAGAAGTACTGGCGACCATCTGTGGTGCGGTCAATCTCAGAGAGGAAGAAACTACCCTCCTCTCCACATTCCATACAGATACAAGTCCCAAGACACCGAAGATGGTAGGGATTTACAGAAATCAATGATCCATTCTGAGAGATCTTGCGACGTCTCAATGTCCACCTATCAAGGATAAGTTCAGAATGCATCAAGATCACAAGGCCATGAAGAAACAGGCAAATATCAAGCAAGTATCAAGGCATAACTAAAAGGGAAGTTAATCAAAATATATTTCCCTGCCATACATAATACTATTTGATATATACATATGTGTTGTACATGACAAAATGGCTGAGCTAGTCTGTGCAGGAAAATACAAAGCTATCTACAAATCTGTATGTATGCGGACTATCAGATCTAACATGGCATCCCTCTCTGAAGATGGAGGTAACGCTGCAAGCTCCTGCCCAAGGGTATCTACACGAGCTAGCAGATCAGAGGCTAACTGTATGGTGGCATAATGCTCATCAATGTAAGCACCCATGTTGCAAGACCCGATACCATCGGGATCTAATCAAGTAATCATTCGTGATGGCCACATCCCTAGCAGATAAGGCGGCATCCCGCTCCACTATCAATGCATCCCTGGCTGATCTAGCCTCATCCTTCTCTAACAGAGCGGCGTCTCTCCCATCAAGAGTTGTCAACATCGCGGCCCTAACCTGATCTCTATCATAGATCATCAGATGTAAGCTCTGCTCCAGATGTTGTGCCGAATACTGAGTAACAGTGGCACTCGGGGTGGGAGAATCCATCACAAATGCTGGCAGCCCAGCAGTCAAATCATCGATGGGAATGTAGGCCTCCTCTATAGGCTCCTCATCGTCAGAATCAATCCCCTGCACTGTGGATACTGCCACAGCCGATGCAGTCTCTGTCTTCATCTATGCGGAATACTCTGCAGAACAACCTAGATGACTGACAGAAAACTCAGCAAGCTCTAAATGATCCCAATAGGCATACAACCTGGATCTGTCCTCCGCTGTTAAACGGTGTGTAGCGAAGCACTAACTCGCTGCCCCCTCATAAGGATGAAAATCCTAAAACTGGTCAAATTAACACATCACGGCCAGTGGGTGGTAGGTAATCATGCCCCTCAATCCAGCAGAGGGAGGTAATCCATGTTCGGAGCATGAGTAATGAAGCTATAGGGTGAGCTAAGCCTTGAACACGACAATATAGCAAATGGGTCTCTAATCCCTGCCAGAAAAGCTGACCACGATGCAGCATCTGTACACTCCACAGGCTGAAAGGAGTATGACATGGCTATATCATAGGTGAAGCAAAACCCCTGCCATCTGAATGTACCAATCGGTCTCAAGTGTGACATAAACCACACATACAACATGACCGAACTACCTATGAACACTCCTACCGGATAAGTTCAGCAGTATGTAGCTGACCTTAGAGTCTCTGCAATAATCATCGGTATAATGGTACGACCCTCCCTGAGAGCTCTCACTGCCATAATGACACCGATATCAAGCTCATCCATATATCGTGGTATGTAGACGTATGACAATATGCATGCACAAAGAATACATCCACCGGGTCAACGCCAATGGTCCTCCGGTGTGGTGAAATCCCTGAATGTCGTGCATAACTATCCTCGAGCCAATCTCATTAAACAAAAACTTTGGGATATCACGTGGTCGGATGTAATCTCGCCCTCTACCACTCTACGCCTCAATCGGTGAGGGTCATGAATCGCCTACTTATGTCTCCCAGCCATATATACGCAAAGGTCCGTTCCAACAAGCAAAGATCATCAAATGTGCATAGTCCTCCAAAGTAGGAGTCAACTCCTCGGGTCCCAAATCAAAACCCGCTCTCCAATACCCGGTCTTTAGAGAATACCCTCTACAAACTCGTGGAAACTCGAAACATCAACAGGTCATAGTATGTCAGAAAGAATCATCTACGATCACCATGTCTCATGGTGATATACTATCATACCATGATCGTGATACCGCCTACCACCAAAAATGGTGGGGTATGATCAATATGGCTAACTGTCGAAGAAGACATCTATACGAGCCGTGTCATAAGACCATCCAGGGGTCAATGCTGAATATCTCTAGACATACATACATATGCATAACAATAACATGCATAATATAATAGATGGCAATATAATATAGGGAATGAAAAATTGTGCATACACCTAAGTATATCATCATCTAATATATCTTTGTACAGCTAAAATATAGGGAAATGGGGCGAAGCTACCCAACAACTCAACAGAGGCCTATCAAAAGATATATAGCAAGAATGGGGTAAGCTACCCAAACAGCCTAACAGAGGCCTATCAAAAGAGATAACGAGAAATACATCAGAAAAAGTCAATAGTGTCAATGTCTACATCATCGATGCTATCCACTTGATGTAACTCCTCCTGAGTCATTAGATCTCTATCTACAGGGATGTCAGGCCTATACAATGGAGGATCTGTATCAGCAAAACCATATGGGTCACCTGAGGGGCCAGCGCTAGAGCTGGAAGGATCAAAGGTATCTGCCTCTAAAGGATCTCTGCCCAAATGCCGGATGAAGAAATGTGCCCGGTCCAACTACTGGGTCAATCTATCAATCTGTGTCATATGAGTCGGATCTCTGACATAGGCTAGCCAATCCATCATCATCACGGATCCTGGAATCATATCCCCCATAAACTGTGTGGCGCGGGTCTGAGCTCCAATGGTACAAGGGATCCACTAATGCTGGAACATCTCCTGAGTGCAGGGGCCCTCTGACAAAGTAAAACTGTCAATCCCCAATAATGGGATATCAATGACGGGTGATCGTAAAAAAAGCCAATAACGCTGGCAGGAGGCAAGATCGCAGATACGGATCTCTCAGAGTGTTCTCGATAAAGACGCTTCTCCTAAATAGAGCTCCCATCCTCCATCCGTGAAGAGAGGAATCTCTGCGGTGGAAATGACGACTCAACTCCGGGCCGGGTACCCATCCTCAAAACCAACTCCCAAATGCTCCCGTAGTAGGGAACCCATGTGATGACACTGCCGTCAACAACTCCAAACAGAAGTACAATGGGTGAAACCTCAAAGAATAGGGACCTCCGCCAGTATGGAATGATTCCATCGCCGTCCTCATGGATAGGTATCTAAACCTAACACACTCACAGAACGCAAACATGGAAACCTCTCATAGGCCCAAAACTGCCAACACAAAGGCAAACATCTGCTGTCAATCAACACTCTTAACATGTACATGGGAAAAGACAAGAGAAACTCACCAGCAGAAATGGGTAGAATCCTAACCATGCCTTGCTAAGCCCTCGCGATCGCACGCAAGATTCCCCGAGGAAGTAGGTAAAGGTGTAGGAACCCCAATCATAGTCTCCTAATACCCACGATTAAGTGGCGCCGATCAAAGCGAAGGACACCAGTAGAGGAATTATCTCGCTATGAAGCGATTTCTAATGATCATCAGAACAATCGTCGAAAAAATGCGGTCCTTACTCTCACATCATCGGGTATGGGCTCACTCAATAGCCCGCTCATAGCATCTACGCTCAAAGGACCCGTACGAATAGTCCTGCCCTTGAGCGCCTCCACCAGAACTCCCAACAAGGATCTGACGGCAGTAGGGGTAATATCCGCCGTACAAGGCACTGGATCCCCTCTAAACTCCATACCTGTGATAAACCGCCAATCCATCGGCATCATCATCGCCTCACAGTCCAATAAATGGAGTAACTGAGTCTGGTGAAACCACCACTCAGACAATGCCCTGAGGTAACCCCAAGGACAGCGATGGGAAAGGATGGAAAAGAATGCTCCAAATCCCCAGCCATGTACAATCGCTCTGTAGTCATCATGCAAGGCCTGATACATAGAGTGGATGTTAAACCGCCTCGAGGTCGTGTGAAGCCGGAACCTACATTAAATATGATCAACATCGTAATCCTTTACTCCTCATCAATAGGAAACAAGGACGATTAAGATCTAACTTCATACCTCGTTTGGGTGCAGGTATATTGAAGGATGCCGACTCAAGTCACCCGTAAGATCCGGGTTCGCCACTTGAATTCTCGGCAATCCCTCACGGGAACACGATATAGCAGAGCAGGAACCTCGATCGGTACATCCTCCTCCTCGCCCTCAACATCCCAGACTTCAACCCAGATAGACGATCACCGCCTCCACCAAACGACGAGGTCGTTTAAACGGAACGACAATCGAGGCTCTTCAAAAGTAGGCCTCACTTTCACAAATCATGCTTAGAATGTCCAATATTCATGCAAACGTATCCCACGGGGTTATTCTTTAGGTTTGTAAATTGCAATCAAATTGCACAAAGCTTTTAAACTTGTAAAAATCGAGTTTTAAAATTTTACAAACCATATACCCGGATCATCCTTTATGCGTAATTAATTATTAATTAAACAAAAAGAGAAAAGAACAAGAATCATACCCTTGAAGATCCGAGCTTCCTCGTGTACAAGTTCACCTCCAAATCTTTTTCGAGTTCAACTTGAATCCACCGGGTTTGGTTCCTTCCTTTGATCAACGTTAGCCACCCAAGTGTTTGGCCTCTCAGAGGTGATCCACCAAGGAAGAAGAAAGATTCAAGAAGATGGATGTTTGGTTAAACCCTAGTTTTCTATCTCATAGAAAAAAGCGTATTCTCCCAACTATCAACTCTTGTGAAAAGTCAACAACCTGATACCCATATAAGACTCCTCTTATTTATAGATGTCAAGCAACCCTATTAACAATTAAGGAATTGAGTTTTATTTAATTAATTAAATTTCTTTAATTAATGGGCTCCCTAATCTTATTAGGGATAATTAATTAAACTCCTTTAATTAATTTTGCCTCCTAATCCTATTAGGATAAATGAGAGTACTTTTATTAAATTAATTCCTAAACTCCTTTTAGAATTAAAAATAATAATAATAGTAATAATAATAATAAGACTCATCTTATTAATTTATATTTAATATTTCTAAAATATTAAATAATAAATATTAAGCTATTTAATTTATTCTATCATCATAGATTAAATTAAATATACTTAACTATTATTATTACGATTATGCCATTAACTTCTTAAATAATTATTCTTCCTTTTATGGTGTGACCCTTTAGGTTCTCCATATTAAACCGGTTGTGAATAAATCAATTAGAACAATTCTTATCTTATTTAAATAAATAAATTAAACTAATAATTTATTTAAATAAATAATATTTATTCTATAATAGGGATAAGCCTCCTTATCGATCAATGACTTTCCAGATAATATAGATTTCAATATTAATCATAAAAGAACCTTTGAGTAAATAGTTACCGTATAATTCAATCCTTTCACCATACAATGTCCCAATTAAATATAAGACATGGAATTTCTGTCAAGTCTTATTTTATTTAATTATATGTATTTTGACTCTTAAATGCACAACTCTAAATAATGCAAATTAGAAACTCCTTTCTAATTTCATTCTGCCTTGGCCAAGGACTACTAGGTTGTCATTTATCGAATCACATAGGAAATATCTCTTCTTTTACTAGAAGTGGTAGATTCTTTATTGATCATACATTATCTCCATGTACAACTTATTATACCCAAGCATACCCTTTGATATACCCTAAGGGTCTTAAGGAATAAGTCAAAGTATAACTCAACATACACAAGATACTATGATGATCTTAAGTCCAAGGATCACTTGTACTACTATCACTACAGGAATTCCTATTGACAGGCAAGTAAAACTCAATTAGGTATTCCTTAGCGAGCCACGTTCGGTGAACTTATTCTCTAATAAGCACCTACATACTTACTTTCTTTAGTGTCTCCACACAAATGATCATGAGATCAATCATCCTCATCCATCGAGCAAGCAACGTATGTACCAATCTATCCGGATTCACTAATTCCCAATTTAGTAATCCAACGATTGAGAACTATTTTAGTTTTAAGCTTTCTAAGAATTTAGATCTCATTAGAATGATCATCATCATTATTCTAAAAGCATTGCTTAAAACTATGGGTTTATCACATATTATAAAACAGCATCATGTAGATAATTTAAAAGCCTTTAATACTTTAATACTTTTTATTAATAAATGAATAAGATTGTTACAAAGTATATGCTTTATCATCAAACATGATTGGCTTGTGTGCATACTACTTTCAATCTCCCACTTGCACTAAAGCCAATCGTCATGGTATCTCATACTCTTCTTCTCTAAGTGACGATTATCCTGCTGTTGGATAAGCTTTAGTAAATGGATATGTAATGTTGTTCTTGAGAGTCCACTATCTCTATAGTGATTTCTCATCTTTCAATGATTCCTATAATCAAATGAAAGTGCCACAACAAATGTTTAGATCCAAGATGAGACTTAAAACTATTCCTAGTTACGTAATGAACTTATCATCAAACAATCAACTTGCAAGCTTCATTTTATAGCTATATACTTTGTCTTTATCACTAAACCAACAACTCTTTTGCTATTTGGAACCTTTCAAATTCATCGCGCACCACTATTCAAGGTAAGCCTTTACCTTAAAGTGGATTTTTTCGTCGTCTTGGTCTATCTCGAAAAACTTGAGTCTGTTAAGCCCTCTAGTTTTAATTTAGACCAACCATAAATGTGATCACATCCTTAGTGCCAGTAAAGTATTTTAAGATGTTTTTCACTGTCTCACAGTGAACTTCTCCAGCATATGACTGATTAACATCAGGTCTCGTACATTTCATTGCATACATGATAGTTACTCATGTGATCTCTCTTTTTGGAGTCTAAGGGGACTATTAAGAGAGATACACTCCAGGGCTCATCAACATGAGATATCCCATGGAGTTTTCCATGCTAAATGACTTTAGCATCAAATGAATATACGTTCCTTGGGTTAAGTCGAGCATCCTATGAAATCTATCTATATAGATTTGTATCCCCAATTAAGATATTCTTCCCAAATCATTCATGGAGGAATGTTTAGACAACTTTATCTTCACTGATTGTAGCATTGATATGTTATTCCTCATCCGTAGTATATCAACATATAATACTAGAAATTTCACGACGCTCCCACTGACCCTTTTATACACACTAGAACTCTTACCTCATCGTATGTAACTCTGGATCATCATCTTCTATGATGCGTACCTCATCATCATCATCCATGATGAATCCATACCTCCCAGGTATCTTCGGTACTATTCCAGATTTACGATTCGGTTGTGGTACAATAGGTCTATCTCTTGTGTTCCTCTTATTTGACTTATAGTATTTTGTGGTTCTTGAACTCTTCAAGATCTATTATCCTCCCACTAGCCCCTTTAATGATAAACATCTTTATCTTAGAAGGCAGCATGTTTCTCAACAAACACCTTTTGCTAAGTAGGATTATAGAACATATGCCCTAAACTTACTTTAGGATGTCCCACAAATCTGTACTTGTCAAATTTTGTCCCAAGCTTATCCTTTGAAACCTTTTCACATAAGTTGGACAACCCCTTATCTTAACATACTTAAGATTAGGAATCCTCCATGTTCATAAATTTTATGGAGTCTTGGGGCCGAATTTTTGAGGTTACCTTTTCGTAGATATGTAGTCATTTCTAGGACATGATCATAGAAGGATACTGGAATGTCGGTAAAATCATTATGGACCGTACCATGTCCAACAAGGTACAATTTTTCCTTTCAGATACATCAATCAATTATTATGTATCAGGAGGCGTCCATTATGAGAAAACCATTTGAGATGATCTAGAAACTTATTGCTCAAGTATTTATTCCTTGATCTAATCAAAGAATCTTAATACTTTGTCAATTTGTTTCACTTTTGAATTCTTTGAACCTTTCAAATAATTCACACTTGTATTTCAGCAAATGCACACATTCAACTCTTTGAATGATCATCTCCTTTTCTTATTCTAGTTTGTTCAATTTGCAAAATTATTTTCATGTAAGTCAAGTATATAAAATCCATTAAGTAATATTCCAGTTCTATACAAAACATTATTATTATTATAAATAGAACAACAATTGTTCTTAAATATAATACCAAAGATTTCATTGTCCAACCATAAAATGGAAATAATGTTTCTAACAAGAACTAGAATACAATAACAACTTATTGACTTAATAGATTTGCCCGTAGGCATTGCTAAAGTATAAGTTTCTATGGCTAATGTGGCAACCTTTGCTTCATTTCCCACACATAGGATTACTTATCTATGTTCAGCTTTCCACTTCTGCTTGGTCCCTTCATAAATCTATATTTATGATAACCAAAGTCAGTATCCAATACCCAAGTAGAATCTTGACTTAAAGAAAAATTTATTTAAATCATGAACAAAATTGTATTTGTAACCGAAACTTCACTAAGCTTCTTTTGGTTAGCCTCTGCAAGATGCTTCTCGCAGTTTCTTTCTAGTGTCCAGGCTTATTGCAGTGGAAGCAAACTCCTTTGCTATCCGTATTAGTTTTGTTTTTATTATCCTTTGTTTTTGCCTTTCTATTTACCTTATTTGAATCGTTCTTCTTTTCAGAAGATCCTTTGGCCCCTATCAGTAAGACATGGTCTTTCTTGGTTGGAAAGTGACTCTCAACATTTTTCAACATGTTAAGCAAATCAGCGAGACTGATATCTAGCTTGTTCATATGAAAAATTCACAACAATTGTGAAAGGAGTCCGGGAGTGAGTGCAAGATCAAATCTTGGCTCAACTCTCCATCCATGACAAAACATGTTGTCCTAATTGATTAATCAAATTGATTATGTTAAGGACTTTTGTCTGTACTGTAGTGTCATCAGTCATTCTAGATCGGAAGAGCTCCTTAGATATCTGATATCTATCAGTCTTACTTTTCTCACCATCAACTACTTGATGTGTAGGAATATAGTAAGAGCATCCATAGTTTCATGCTGACGCTGAAGCTCGTTACTCATGGATGCAAGCATGATGCATTGAGCCAACTGTGCATCATCTTGCCACTTTCTAAAAGTAGCAATCTCTTTCTCAGAGGCATTATCTGCAACCATTGCAGGGATAGGCGTATTAAGGACATAAGATAGCTTTTCAGCCATGAGAACTATTCTCAAATTCCTTAACCAATCCGTTTAACACGGTCCGGTTAAATAGAATCTAATATGCTACGCAAAGATAGTAATTTAGACATTGTAAAATTCTATAAATGAATTTGTAATTAACAACATTTTAACATACATTCTTTTATTAATTACCAAAATAAATTAGGTCTTGTTTTAAATTGGTATCTCCCACTATTTTCTTCAAACTATATTACCCTCAATATATATAGTTCTAAGCAATATCTAATTAAAGATATGTTAGTGAGAATAAGGATCCCATTTCAAATGTATATAGCCTTGTGGTGGACACAACAAACTATATATAAATAAATAGGTAGACAACTCTTGTCAATTACATCAACTATGCAACTCCTTGTATTTTACCTCTTAGATTATTTTGATCAAGTGGTGGCTTTATCCGAATCAAAATTATCCAAGTTAAGTCCAACCTAGCACTCCATATATTGAAAAAAAAAAAATATCGTCCTTGTGGTGACACAACAAAACAATCTTGTTCAATTTTTTTTATAAGCATCAAATGTGATAAATTAACATCTTAAATACTTAATACTTGCCTTGTGGTGATACAACAAACTCATATTAAATATTTAATACTCTATTAATTTTATCATCTTTAGAAGGCGACGCTCGATATTTCAAATATCTTTGAACGCTTAGGACCTAATATAAAATCTTTGAGGATTTGTTATTAATATGTCTCATCTTGTTTTAAGCATGCATGCACATATATATATATATATATATATATATTAATGAAATACGAAGCATGTTTATTAATAATATATATATATATATATATATATATATATATATATATATAGTAAAAGCATGCACATATAGAATAATATATTCTACCCGGATTGATTATGGACTTTTATTCTAGTTTGGTTCACTAGAGCCACCAAGTGAACCAAAAGGTCAAACCCTAGGGGTGCAAGAATTACTATTTAAATATAACTACTACATTTAAACCAGGGCTCCATTACAAACGGGTCTTCAAACGCTCCTTGCTCCTTGATCTCTAATTCTTCAAAATTAATTCTAACTATTCTTATTACAAAACTATTTGAAATAAATAGAAACCTTGATCAGCAGTCAAGGGGAAGTACATAGGAGGGAGTTAGAATTTATATTAAGAAAAAATTAGAGAAGACGAGGTACGCAGACCCCATTTAATAAAACACATATATTCATGCATCCAACTAAAATAAAATCCAATCACATTGGTCGATAGTCCATAATCAATCCCATTTATTATCATACACATCACCATATGCATCAATAAATAACATTCATCTCATGAATAATAAACATTCAATATATATATTGATATCATTTAATGGGCAAATTTAGTTAGTATAAAATCTAATTTTGAATCAAAATAAACTCCTTTATTTTAATCCAAATTTAAATCAAAATAAAACTATTTTATTTTAATTTTTAATTTTGAATAAAATAAACTATTTTATTTTATTAAATTTTATTTTATTTAAATCAAAATTTTAATTTAAATAAACTCCTTTATTTTAATTAATTATGGAATCCAATTCCATGTAAAAAAAAAAAACTCCTTTATTAAAGGAAACACTGATTCTTTTTCTTATTCAAAAATAAACTCCTTTATTTTGAATAATATGAAATCTTATTCCATATCTAAATAAACTCTTTTATTTAAGGAAACTAGGATTCTCTTTCCTATTCACAAATAAACTCCTTTATTTTGAATAATTTGAAATCTTATTTCATATCTAAATAAACTCCTTTATTTAGGGAAAGATGAAATTCAATTTCAACTCCAATTAGTTATCATGGAATCCAATTCCAACTCTAATTAGTTATCATGGAATCCAATTCCAACTCTAATTAGTTAGCATGAAATTTAATTTTAAAATTAAAATAAACCTTTTTATTTTAATATTAAAATAAACCTTTTTATTTTAATATTAAAATAAACCTTTTATTTTAAAAGTAAAATAAATTTTTATTTTAATTATAAAATTATTATATATATAAATATATATTACGTTAATATATATTATATATATAATCACTTAACTATTAATCATTAAATGAATCCTGATACAATGGGCATGATTCCTGGGCCACGTGATCCTGGAACCTTTTTTTTTGTTTATTATGCTAGTAATCATGCATGCTTCCAAATGATTCACCAGGTTCGGAAAAATGATTGCTCCTTTTCAAAAAAAAGAAAACGTGACCTAGGTGAATGATTACGGAAATAACGTGAAACACATACATAATTACTATACATATTACCGTGCGTTGTAACAGGATTCAGCGAAATCACAATACTGCGATTTCTAAAACAATTTCCTTTTTCTCCTTTTTTTTAATTATACAACAAAATTTTGCCCAATTAAATTGTTCTAAACACATATCAATATACATATTAAATCTGAACAATTAATAATTTGCATAAAGGTTTGGCTTTGATGCCACTGTTAGGTTTGTAATATTCATGAACGCAATCAAATTGCACAAAGTAAGCGGAAACTTGTAAAAATCAGAGTTTAAAATTTTACAAATCATGTACCCGGATCATCCTTTATGCGCAATTATTAATTAAACGAAAAGATAAAGAATAAGAATCATACCCTTGAAAATTCGAGCTTCCTCAGGTACAAGTTCACCTCCAAATCTTTTCGCGTTCAACTTGAATCCACTGGGTTGGTTCCTTCCTTTGATCAACGTTAGCCACCCAAGTGTTTGGCCTCTAGAGGTGATCCACCAAGGAAGAAGAAAGATTCAAGAAGATTGGTGTTTGGCAAAACCCTAGTTTTCTATCTCAATAGTAAAGAACGTACTCTTCCAACTAATGGAATTGTGTATGTTGTGAAAAAGTCAACAATCTCACCCATATAAGACTCCTCTTATTATAGATGGGCAACCCTCCTTATTAAATTAAGGAATTATTTTTATTTTAATTAATTAAGCTCCCTAATCTTATTAGGGATAATTAATTAAACTCTTTTAATTAATTTTGCCTCCTAATCTTATTAGGATATTTGAGAGTACTTTTATTAATTAATTCCTAAACTCCTTTTAGGAATTAAATAATAATAATAGTAATAATAATAAGAAGACTCATCTTATTAATTTATATTTAATATTTCTAAAATATTAAATAATAAAAATTAAGCTATTTAATTTATTCTATCACCATAGATTAAATTAAATATACTTAACTTATTATTACGATTATGCCATTAACTTCTTAAATAATTATTCTTCCTTTTATGGTGTGACCCTTTAGGTTCTCCATATTAAACCGGTTGTGAATAAATCAATTAGAACAATTCTAATCTTATTTAAATAAATAAATTAAACTAATAATTTATTTAAATAAATAATATTTATTCTACAATAGGGATAAGCCTCCCTAGCGATCAACGACTTTCCAGATAATATAGATTTCAATATTAATTATAAAAGAACCTTTGAGTAAATAGTTACCGTACAATTCAATCCTTCCACCATACAATGTCCCAATTAAATATAAGACATGGAATTTCTACCAAGTCTTATTTTATTTAATTATATATATTTCGACTCTTAAATGCACAAATCTAAATAATGCAAATTAGAAACTCCTTTCTAATTTCATTCTGCCTTGGCCAAGGACTACTGGGTTGTCATTTATCGAATCACATAGCACATATCTCTTCTTTTACTAGAAGCGGTAGATTCTTTATTGATCATACATTATTTTCATGTGCAACTTATTATACCCAAGCATACCCTTTGATATACCCTAAGGGTCTTAAGTAATAAGTCAAAGTATAACTCATCATACACAAGATACTATGATGATCTCAAGTCCAAGGATCACTTGTACTACTATCACTACAGAATTCCTATTGATGAGCAAGTAAAACTCCATTAGGTATTCCTTAGCGAGCCACGTTCAAATGAACTTATTCTCTAATAAGCACCTACATACTTACTTGTTTTAGTGTCTCCACACAAATGATCATGAGATCAATCATCCTCATCCAATGAGCAAGCAACGTATGTACCAATCTATCTGGATTCACTAATCCCCAATTTAGTAATGCAACGATTGGGAACTATTTTAGTTTTAAGCTTTCTAAGAATTTAGATCTCATTAGAATGATCATCATCATTATTCTAAAAGCATTGCTTAAAACTATGGGTTTATCACATATTATAAAATAGCATCATATAGATAATTAAAAGCCTTTAATAAATTAATACTTTTTATTAATAAATGAATAAGATTGTTACAAAGTATATGCTTTATCATCAAACATGATTGGCTTGTGTGCATACTACTTTCAGTTACAACGCAGAATCTATGAAATTCGAGCATCAACGTATCCCCGGTGGGGGTTACAATGTAATACAACCATTGATACACACATCAATGAAGGTCAAGAAGCCTTGACGTCATTTCAGCCGATGGCAAGTAAACCCATCGAAGCAACTTATCTGAGTATCCCCGGCGGGGGTTACAACGCAATGTAACCATTGATACACACATCAATGAAGGTCAAGCAACCTTGACAATCTATCCGGTGATACACACATCAATGAAGGTCAGGCAACCCTGACGGCGATAGACTGTTGGCAGTAACTCCGACAGGATGAGGGAATATGTTACACACATCCTCAAGCAGACAAAGCTTTATCCCCACAGATCTCTTACATACAAGAGGTACCTCTATGGAATATAAGCCAGTGTCTAGGATTCACGACTTTGGTGATAGCCCTAACGTCAACATCCTTGAAGACTTGGATCACATGTCCAAGCCATCACTGATTGTCATCCCAACAGGATTACATGACAATCATGCATCATAAATTTGCATCATGTTGCTGCATATAAGCATCATGTTTATTTCACTTGCATTTCAAGTGTCTAGGATTCTTTATCCTATCCATGCCTTGCATTGCATGAATATGATAATGAGGCGAATCTGTACACTCAAAATTTTTCTCGCATATTTACTAACATTAACATTACGGAGGGCGTAATCATCTTCGGAGATATACATCGACGACTCACATCCATTACGGATACTTCTAGGAGGATTGGTTCACAACCCGGACCACACCAGGAACATCGGTCTCAACACCGAACACACTGCGAGAGTCTCATCCTCAACCCCGGAACACACACCGGAAGGATCATTTCCAACCTCGGTGATAACCCTGAGTTTAGTCCTTGGCGATAACCCCAAGGAATGATGTTGCAGTTTCGGCGATAACTCCGGAAATGCTTGTTTCAAACACATGCGATCAGCTTCAATCTCAGCCCTCTTGCCGAGGCACTCATACCTCAGACCCAGAGATAACAACGGGCAGACAGGCACACCCACAGATGACAGTAAGGCACACAAACAAGCAGTCCAATCTCAGATATAATCCTGAGAAACGTCTGATTTCTGCTCAAACCAGCGATAACCGCGGTGAGGAGTCAAACGTCATCTTGCCACGTCAACACTTCCTTTCACAAGATGATATCGCAATATACCAACAAGTAGTCCAATCTCATATGTAACCCTGAGCAACGTCTACTTTCAGCTCAAACCGACAATAACCCCGGCGAAGAGTCAAACATCATCTTGCCCTTTTCAACACCTGCGCGTCATCTCAACACTTCATACATACATACATACAACTATGTCCTTCAAGAACCAGGACATCTAATCCCGAGTGACAATTACGCGTGGCAGTACTTTGGATAGAATTTGAAGCTTGAAGACCATGGGCATGGTCCCCTCTTTCTGACTTCGTACAACCTCTAATCCATGTCATTGCGTAACTCTCGACACAAGTTATCCGAAGAAGGTCACATATACCTCGTTCGGAAGCTCGTATTGAAGTTCTGCAAGTTCGAGTAGACATTACAGTGCGTGAGTGCACGTACTTCGAGATGACAGGACCCGTAAAGCTCGGGCCCACCACGACCGATCAAATAGGTATAACTACTACTGCGCAGAAGGTACACTGCTGCCATCCGTCTATATATAGAAAAGGTGAATTGACCATTTAGGAAGAGAGAAGAGAGAAAAGGCGAGGAAGCCCTATCCATTTTTGTGACGCCCCCAAAATAGGTATACAACACCCATTCTGAGTCGCCAAAATACATGGTATAGAAAGCAAACTACTGACTTGATAATACAGATGTCGTGTAGAATACGACAATACTGTTGTGAGTTTGAATACAAATATTGTCTTCTAGACAATATACACACCCAAATAAGTCCTCATTAATTATTCATACACTATTTTACGAAATAGTGAGGACAAATTAAAACATCTTCCTAGAGCCATCACTCCATACCCCACTCGATCCTGCTTTATGTTCTCACCTCACGAGAAGAAAAATGGAACAAAAGGAAAAGGGTGAGCTCAACTAGCCCCGATAAAAAGAATATTATGACTAAGATAATATACAACAAATTATCGTTAGTCTTCAACAGGAAAAATCTAACAGAGTACAATAGACAACAAGTTTTAGATCAACAAATGCGTGAAATGAAGAATCCATTAGAAGAGTCACGTAGAGAAAGAATTCTACTTGTCTTCTAAGGTTTAAAAGTCCATCATCAATAGTTTATCCACGTAATAACAATCAATATACATCTTTAATCATCTTTGCACTCTGTGCCAAAGATATTCATTTTGTATCACCAGTTGGTCATGTTCATCTCAACACTGTTCATCTTTTGCACTACTGGGCCAAAGATATTCATCGATTAATCGTTCATCTTTGCACTTCTGGCCAAAGATATTCATTTGTATCACCATTTAGGGGTGAGGATGATGAAAACATTTTTAAAAAGCGAATCCGATTGAAACAAAATGACAAGGATTAAGGATTAAGGATTCGTACTTTGTTTTACCCATGTCCAAAAATACTTGAAAATAATCATATTGGTGTAAAATTCAAGAATGATCAAAACATGGATACAATCAAAGCTAGTGTCCGAGAATAGATATTTTGGACAAAAGAAAAAATTTTATTTTTCTATTGAATAGTCTTGCCAGATTCGTGAATAGTGTCAGTATCGTGAATAGGCCGTATTCGTGAATAATGTGTCGATATCGTGAATAAGGCCGTAGGTATCGTGAATAGTAACCCCAAACACAACAAGTTCCAAATTTGATAAAAAAGTTCACCAATACTTGAGATAATGATATTGAAGAAAAGATATCATTTAAGAAGAAAATAATACCCTTTACCTACCAAAAAAATAACCGTACTTACGATTGAATTTAGGTATAGTCTTGTGTAAACTCGCATATAGTATAGCAACACTCAAAGTATACTCACAAGAATACGCTCGATAATATAGAGAGAGAAAGAGAGAAAACTTAGTTTCTGGTGTGATTTTCAATTCTAACTTAGCCCTCTATTTATAGGAAAATGCTAGAACGCCAAAGGAGACTAAAATAATAAATTAATATTATTTATAAACCAATTTCTACGCATGCTTTCAGCCCCTCAATGCTGAAATTTTTCAGAAATTTCATGTGCATTCAACACCCACCAAAAAGTGGGTCCCACCATAATTAATAAAAAAATTATTTTATTTTCCGTAACTTCAATAATTCATAGAAAATAGCCCGTTTATCAGAAAAATTCGAAACTCGCGACTTTCCATGGGAAATCCCATTCTCTACAACTTTGCAGAAGGAAATATTTCCAAATTCCAAACAAAAATTGACCGAAATCCACAAACGGGCGATTTTACAGTCTATAATCAATTTTCGGTCAAAAATTGTGTCCACCGACACACAAAACATGTGTTAAACATTTAATGTCACAAAATACTCTACCTCCTCATATACTCATATATCCCACAATCATTATAAAAATATCACCGTTAATATATTATTAAAATAATATATTTAAATGTATTATTTTATCAGAAAAAGATAAAATATTAATTTTCAACAATTGTCACATTAAAAAATTTTCTCCATCTATATCCACATAAAATAAATATTTTCTTTATCATAATAATCAATAATTAATTATTCAAAATAATATTACGTAATCACAAGATCGACAACCGTGCCGCTCCTCCAGAAAGAGGGCTTTCCAATAAGGATTTCTCCTTCTTGGCGCGTAATTTAGGTGACCAAACCTCTCCTTAGATGTAACTTTCTAGACATTGCCAATAATGTTATGTCGATAATATTATTCAAATAATATGAATTATTGATTTGATAATGGAAAATCTTTGTGTAATGACAATTATTGAAACAATAATAATATAAATATCAATGCAAAGAATTATTGAATCAATAAGATAAAATAATGAGCAATAATTACTATAACAATTATTGAGTAAGTGCTTCTTACGTAAGGATCAATAATTCAACAATATTGTAATACTGGTGCTTCTTGTGTAACCACGCCAGACATCAGATTTTAACCACCGTGTAACCCAACAAAGATTGTTAACGGTAATAATTTACGTCGTTATTTATAAAACTCAATCTTTGTCGTTTTCCTTCATCCAACCGTTTTTCCGTTATGGGGCCCACTAATGATCGCTACTGGCGCATGCACGGAGATTCCGAAACAAAAAGAATATTCCACGACCAAACGAATATTCCCAAACAATAATGAATATTTTATAACCACTTGCTTATTTTGTAAACTTTGCACATTTCACCCATAACCAAAGAATTATATCAAATTAACCCTTATTAATTTAGAATAATGAATAAAGAAAAATTCAATTTTATTTATAATAAGTTGGGGTCTTACAACCTCCCTCCTTATGAAATTTCGTCCTCGAAATTGATATACGCACTGGTATATCGAAAAGGTGAGGTACCTTGCTTTCATCTCCGATTCCAACTCCCATGTCATTTCCTCAATTGCATGGTTTCTCCACAAAACCTTAACTTGTGGTATAACCTTCGTGCGTAAGACATGCTCTTCCTATCCAAAATCTCAACAGTATCTCCTCGTAGGTTAAATCTTTCCGCTATCTAAATGCGGTTCTAATGCAATAATGTGGTTCGGGTCTTTCACATATTTACTGAAGCATAGATATGTGGAATACATTGTGAACACGAGACATACTTGGAGGTAACGCGAGTCTATAGGCTACGTTCCCTATTCGGTCAAGAATCTCAAATGGACCAACAAACCTTGGATTGAGCTTTCCTCTTTTCCCAAATCTTGTAACTCCCTTCCATGGAGCAATAAGTAACAATACATGATCTAGATATTAAACTCCACGTCCTTTCTATGAAGATCAAGCATAACTCTTTTTGTCGATCTTGTGAAGTTTGAATACGTTGTCGAATCATTTGGATCTTTTCTCGTAGTCATGCGTACTAATTACGGTCCCAACAATATTGCTTCTCCCACCTCGCCCCAAAGATTTGGAGAACAACATTTTAAATCCATACAACGCCTCAAATGGAGCCATGCCTATACTTGCTTGATAAGCTGTTGTTGTAGGAGAATTCCACCGAAGTGGTAGGTACTTATCCCAACTTCCTTTGAAATCTAGGACACGAGTCTTAATAGATCTTCAAGGGTTTGAATAGTCCTCTCTCGATTGTCCGTCTGTTTTGAGGATGGTATCTTGAAGCCAATCAATAAATCCGTACTCCATAGCTTTCTCGCAAGCTAACCCAAAATCTTGAAGTGAATCTCGGGTCACGATCTCGAAACTATGGATCTTCGCATGCCATGCAATCGCATAATCTCATTCACGCATATACTGAGCAAGACGTTCAAGGAATAAGTCTCCGGCGCAGATCGGTAAGAAATGGGCGGACTTGGTTAATCTATCAACAATAACCCAAATTGCATCTACGCCTTGAGAAACTTTGGGAAGACACGTAACAAAATCCATAGTAATGTGTTCCCATTTCCATTAAAGAAATCTCAAGTGGTTGCAATGGACCTTTTGGCACTTGATGTCTCGCCTTTACACGTTGACAAAGTTAAACATCTTGAGATAAACTCCGCAATCTCTCTCTTCATATTGTTCCACCAAAATGTATGTCGAATATCATGATACATTTTGGTACTTCCGAGATGGATTGCAAGCGGGTGTTGTGTGCCTCCATCATGATTTTATGCTTCAGTGTAGAATCGTTAGGAACATGAAAGTCTAGAATTGACTCAAGTATTCCTTCCTCATCAATTCTTGCTTCGGAATAGCTCCTTCTTGCACTTTCTTCTTCATCATACGCACGCATTTTGTGTCCGTAGCTTTAAGTAACGGCGGCTTTAACTTTATCGATTAAAGTCGGTTCTACTCGTATATTCGCCATCATCATCATGTGGGACCCGGAGTCTTTAATTCTATCTTCATCCTTTGTCGGGTCGTATAAAATGGGCCTTTGCGTTGACAATATTGCACTCGTACTTGCATATGATCTTCTACTTTCGATAAATCTACTACCACGTTGCTTTTTCGGGATGATATTGAATAGTGTAATCATAATCTTTTAATGACCCTCGCCAACGTCATTTGCCGCGATGTTGAGTTCTTTTTTGGGTGAAGAAATATTTGAGGCTTTTATGGTCCGTATAAATCTCCACTTTCTCTCCATACAAGTAGTGTCTCCATATCTTCAACGCTGAATACGATTGCTTTGCCAATTCTAGATCATGAGTAGGATAATTCCTCTCATATTCTTTGAGTTGTCGTGAGGCATAGGCTATGACTTTCCCATGTTGCATGAGAACACATCCTAACCCCTTTCCGAAGCATCGTCTGAGATAACAAATCCATCCGAACCAGATGGTATTGTCGAAACAGTCTTAGAAATGAGTCTCCTCTTGAGCTCTTGGAAGCTCTTCTCGCATTCCTCGCTCCATAAGAATTTTGCATCCTTCCGAGTCAATTTGAGTTAACGGAGTAGCGATTCGAGAAAATCCTTCCACAAATCTCCGATAATAACCAACTAAGCCCGAAAAGTGCGTGCTTGATCCGCCACCGACTTTGGTTGCTTCTAACTTTGTATTGCTTCAATCTTCACGGGTCAACAGATACTCCTTGTTTTGACACCACGTGCCCAAGGAATGCTACTTCCTCAAGCCGAACTCGCATTTCTTGACTTGGCATAAAGCTTGTGTTCACGAAGTCTTTGTAGTACCTACTTCAAATGGTGCTCATGATCTTCACGGCTTTTGGAATAGATGAGGATGTCATCAATAAAGACAACAACGAATCGATCCAAATATTCCTTAAATACACGGTTCATCATATCCATGAAAGCGGTAGGAGCATTAGTCAATCCAAAAAGACATGACCAAGAATTCATAATGCCGTGATCGAGTCCCGAATGCCGTCTTTGGAATATCCTCGGTTTTAATCTTGGTGATGATATCCGTAAGCTAAGATCGATCTTTGAAAAGAATTGCGCTCCTTGTAATCGGGTCGAACAGGTCATCAATGCGAGGTAGCGGATACCTATTCTTGATGGTGACATGGTTCAATTCTCGATAGTCAATATTAAAGTCGCATACTCCCGTCTTTCTTCTTTCTTGAATAAAACAGAGCACCCCAAGGAGACGACTTGGGGCCGAATGAAACCGGATGTCTAATAACTCCTGTAGTTGGACTTTTAACTCGAAGTTCAATAGGAGCCATTCGATATGGGGTTTTAGAAATGGGCTTTGTATGCGGTCAAGGTCAATAAAGAACTCAACATCACGTTCGGGGTAGAGCAAGGAAGCTCTTCAGAAATACATCAGGAAATTCTTTAACCACAGAAATATTATTCAAATCTGACTTGTCTTTATTCAAATCCATAACATGGGCTAAGAAAGCTTGACATCCGTTTTTTAATAAACGAATAGCTTTGTGGCTTGATATGATGATGGATCGATTTTAGTGGTTTAGTGGTTTGAATTGCAATAAAGTTGGTTAGGAATATGAAAACTAACAACCTTACGAAAACAATCAATTTTGGCATGATGAGTGGTTAACCAATCAATTCCTAAAATCACATCAAAAGCAAGTATCTTTAAAGAGATAAGATCAACAGTAATGTGATAGTGCCAACTTGGATCATGCAAGATTTATAAACCGTAGATGTAACGAAGGTTTCACCCAACGGAGTTTCAACAGATAAATCAAAATCTAATTTCTCCGAGTCAAGTTTAAACGTTGAGCACAACAAAGGAGAGATAAAAGAATGGGTAGAACCGATATCTAGTAAGGTATAAACTTCGCAAGAATTCAAGATTAGCTTACCCGTGATCACCTCGTTTGGGTTCCTCACGTTTTGTCCATCACGACAAACGCTTCTTCCAGAACCGGCCGATTTCGACTTATCCGGGATGACCCCTTGGAATCACCACTCTGCTTGAACTTGGTTTTCATGATAGTACAATCTCGAGCGATGTGGCCTTCCTTTCCACGGTTGTAACATACCTTGGATTGTTGTGGACGGTTTAATGATATGTCCCTCATTCCCGCATTTGTAACATCTAAGCTGGCGGTCGTTCTCCTCCCCTAGCATTTGTTGTTGGTCTTTGGTCTTGCCGTTGATATCTTCCCGTCATTGTTGAATCTTCTCTTTCGAAATTTCCACCGAGTCACCTCTCCTATTATCATGTCCACGATTACCACCGAGTGGTTACCGCCTTTGTCCGTATTCTTTCCTCCTCATTTGGTTATCATCGTTCGATGACTACCACGATTGTGGTCCCTCTATTGGTTGAGTATACTCACTATCTCGTTCTAATAATCGAGCCCCGTTGACAACATCCGAATACAGAGAAAATTTATGAGAGATAAGGTATCGACGAATCTCGGTTTTAGACCTCTCGAAACATACGCGTCATTCGTTCCTCATTCTCCACCAAATGAGGTGCAAACACTCGATAACTCGCGAACTTTGCCTCGCATTGAGACACCGTCATGTTGTTCACATTCGAGTCTAATAAACTCTACCTCCTTCATATGACGAATACTTTTCGGAAAGTACTTATCATTGAACGCTTCAAATCTTTCCCAAGACATGTTAAGTGCATCTGGTTGGTACGCTTCACGATTCCCACCAAGAATCTGCTTCACCATTTAAACATAAAGGTGGCGAATGGAACCTACGTTCCTCCGCACCCCAAGACATCGAATATCTTGGTAATTTGCTTAACCCACGTTTACGCCTTGATCGGATCCGGCTTTCCATGGAAATCTGGTGGTCCCAACTCCTTAAAGCTTGGTCATTGTGATGCATCGTGCATTGCCATCATTTCCACCGTATTTTGTACACGAGTCTCCTTATCTCGATTTTGCATGAAGCGCAAAAAGCTTCTAAACATCCCGTCGTTCATCATTTGCTCGATGGCGTTGTTCACAGGAGGAACATTTGCGACTGTTGCACGTTCTCCTCGTTGGTGAGTACCAAAGGCGTCTCCACGGTCTCATAAACTCCATTGTTAACGCTTCTCGTGACCATTCTTAAATCTCGCCATAAAACAAGGGTTAATTAAACAAATTAACATATCACATAATATCCTATATTATGATGACCAACAAATAAGCTTAGGTAGGACACACTAGCGAAGGATTTACTCGTCTCTCCCTCCTAGTTCTATTCCCCGATCTCCGCTTGGAGATCATATCCCTAAGCTCGATACCAATCTGTGCGCGCCCCAAAAATAGGTATACAACACCCATTTCGAGTCGCCAAAATACATGGTATAGAAAGCAAACTACAACTTTGACAATCTGGATGTCGTGTAGAATACGACAATACAACTGTGAGTTTGAATACAAATATTGTCTTCTAGACAATATACACACCCAAATAAGTCCTCATTAATTATTCATACACTATTTTACAGAAATAGTGAGGACAACTAAAACATCTTCCTAGAGCCATCACTCCATACCCCGACTTCGATCCTGCTATGTTCTCACCTCCTGAGAAGAAAAATGGAACAAAAAGGAAAAGGGTGAGCTCAACTAGCCCAGTAAAGAATATTATGACTAAGATAATATACAACAAATTATCGTTAGTCTTCAACAGGAAAAATCTAATGTAATACAATAGACAACAAGTTTTAGATCAACAAATGCAATGGAATAAAGAATCCATTAGAAGAGTCACGTAGAGAAAGAATTCTCTTGTCTTCTAAGGTTTAAAAGTCCATCATCAATAGTTTATCCTGTAATAACAATCAATATACATCTTTAATCATCTTTGCACTCACAGCCAAAGATATTCATTTGTATCACCAGTTGGTCATGTTCATCTCAACACTGTTCATCTTTGCACACTCTGTGCCAAAGATATTCATCGATTAATCGTTCATCTTTTGCACTCTGAGCCAAAGATATTCATTTGTATCACCATTTAGGGTCGAGGATGATGAAAACATTTTAAAAAAGCGAATCCGGTGAAACAAAATGACAAGGATTAAGGATTAAGGATTCGTACTTTGTTTTACCCATGTCCAAAAATACTTGAAAATAATCATATTGGTGTAAAATTCAAGAATGATCAAAACATGGATACAATCAAAGCTAGTGTCCGAATAGATATTTTGGACAAAAAGAAAAATTTTATTTTTCGATTGAATAAGGCCGTGATTCGTGAATAGTGTCAGATCGTGAATAGTCATTATACGTGAATAGTAACCCGACACAACAAGTTCCAAATTTGATAAAAAGTTCACCAATACTTAAGATAATGATATTGAAGAAAAAGATATCATTTAAGAAGAAAATAATACCCACTTACCTCAAAATAACCGCATTTACGATTTGAATTTCAGATATAGTCGATGTAAACTTCGCATAGTATAGCAACACTCAAAGTATACTCACAAGAATACGCTCGATAATATAGAGAGAAAGAGAAAACTTAGTTTCGGTGTGATTTTCAATTCTAACTTAGCCCTCTATTTATAGGAAAATGCTAGAAACGCCAAAAAGGAGACTAAAATAATAAATTAATATTATTTATAAACCAATTTCTACGCATGCTTTCACCCCTCAATCTGAAATTTTCAGTGAGCCCATGTGCATTCAACACCCACCAAAAAGTGGGTCCCACCATAATTAATAAAAAAAATTATTTTATTTTCCGTAACTTCAATAATTCATAGAAAATAGCCCGTTTATCGGAAAAATTGAAACTCGCGATTTTCCATGGAAATCCCATTCTCTACAACTTTGCGAATGAAATTTTTCCAAATTCCAAACAAAATTGGACGAAATCCACAAAGCAGACGATTTTACGATCTATAATCAATTTTCGGTCAAAAATTGTGTCCACCAAACACACAAAACATGTGTTAAACATTTAATGTCACAAAATACTCTACCTCCTCATATACTCATATATCCCACAATCATTATAAAAATATCACCGTTAATATATTATTAAAATAATATATTTAAATGTATTATTTTATCGAAAAAGATAAAATATTAATTTTCAACAATTGTCACATTAAAAAATTTTCTCCATCTATATCCACATAAAATAAATATTTTCTTTATCATAATAATCAATAATTAATTATTCAAAAAATAATATTACGAGAATCACAAAGATCGACAACCCGGTAGTTCGAGGAAAGAGGGGCTTTCCAATAAGGATTTCTCACTCTTGGCGTGCAATTAGGTGACCAAACCTCTCCTTAGATGTAACTTTCTAGACATTGCCAATAATGTTATCTCGATAATATTATTCAAATAATATGAATTATTGATTTGATAATGGAAAATCTTGTGTAATGACAATTATTGAAACAATAATAATATAAATATCAATGCAAAGAATTATTGAATCAATAAGATAAAATAATGAGCGATAATTACTATAACAATTATTGAGTAAGTGCCTTCTTACGTAAGGATCAATAATTCAACAATCTGTAATACCGTCTGGTAATATTTCTTTGTGTAACCACAGCATTACATCAGTATTTTAACCACCGTGTAACCCAACAAATGTTGTTAGCGGTAATAATTTACGTCGTTATTTATAAAACTCAATCTTTGTCGTTTTCCTTCATCCAACCGTTTTTCCGTTATGGGGCCCATTAATGATCTGCTTGGCCGTCAGCAATGCGGAGATTCCCGAAACAAAAAGAATATTCCACGACCAAACGAATATTCCCGAGCAATAATGAATATTTTATAACCACTTGCTTATTTTGTAAACTTTGCACATTTCACCCATAACCAAAGAATTATATCAAATTAACCCTTATTAATTTAGAATAATGAATAAAGAAAAATTCAATTTTATTTATAATAAGTTGGGGTCTTACAACCTCCCTCCTTATGAAATTTTGTCCTCGAAATTGACATACGTGCATTGGTATATCGAAAAGGTGAGGGTACCTTGCTTTCATCTCCGATTCCAACTCCCATGTCATTTCCTCAATTGCATGGTTTCTCCACAAAACCTTAACTTGTGGTATAACCTTCGTCGCGTAAGACATGCTCTTTCCTATCCAAAATCTCAACAGTATCTCCTCGTGAGGTTAAATCTTACGCTATCTCAAATCCGGTTCTAATGCAATAATGTGGTTCGGGTCTTTCACATATTTCTGAAGCATAGATATGTGGAATACATTGTGAACACGAGACATACTTGGAGGTAACGCGAGTCTATAGGCTACGTTCCCTATTGGTCAAGAATCTCAAATGGACCAACAAACCTTGGATTGAGCTTTCCTCTTTTCCCAAATCTTGTAACTCCCTTCCATGGAGCAATAAGTAACAATACATGATCTCCGATATTAAACTCCACGCCCTTCTACATGAAGATCAAAGATAACTCTTTTGTCGATCTTGTGAAGTTTGAATACGTTGTCGAATCATTTGGATCTTTTTCGTAGTCATGCGTACTAATTACGGTCCCAACAATATTGCTTCTCCCACCTCGTCCCAAAGATATTGGAGAACAACATTTAAATCCATACAACGCCTCAAATGGAGCCATGCCTATACTTGCTTGATAACTGTTGTTGTAGGAGAATTCCACCGGTGGTAGGTACTTATCCCAACTTCCTTTGAAATCTAGGACACGAGTCTTAATAGATCTTCAAGGGTTTGAATAGTCCTCTCGATTGTCCGTCTGGTTTGAGGATGGTATCTTGTGAATCAGATAAGTAAATCCGCACTACCCATAGCTTTCCGCAAGCTAACCCAAAATCTTGAAGTGAATCTCGGGTCACGATAAAACTATGGATCTTGGCATGCCATGCAATCGTCACAATCTCATTCACGTACATCTGAGCAAGACGTTCAAGAGGAATAAGTCTCGCGTATCGGTAAGAAATGGGCGGACTTGGTTAATCTATCAACAATAACCCAAATTGCATCTACGCCTTGAGAAACTTTGGGAAGACACGTAACAAAATCCATAGTAATGTGTTCCCATTTCCATTCGAAATCTCAAGTGGTTGCAATGGACCTTTTGGCACTTGATGCTCGCCTTTACACGTTGACAAAGTTAAACATCTTGAGATAAACTCAATCTCTCTCTTCATATTGTTCCACCAAAATGTATGTCGAATATCATGATACATTTTGGTACTTCCGAGATGGATTGCAAGCGGGGTGTTGTGTGCCTCCATCATGATTTTATGCTTTGGTCGTAAGAATCGTTAGGAACGCAAAGTCTAGAATTGACTCGAAGTATTCCTTCCTCATCAATTCTTGCTTAGGAATAGCTCATTCTTGCACTTTCTTCTTCATACGACGCCCCTGTGTCCGTAGCTTGAAAGCAAACTTTTAACTTTATCGATTAAAGTCGGTTCTACTCAGTATATTCGCCATCATCATGTGGGACCACGAGTCTTTAATTCTATCTTCATCCTTTTGTAAGTCGTATAAAATGGGCCTTTGCGTTGACAATATTGCACTCAGACTTGCATATGATCTTCTACTCAATGCGTCGCCTACCACGTTCGCTTTTCGGGATGATATTGAATAGTGTAATCATAATCTTTTAATGACTCACCGCCAACGTCATTTGCCGCATGTTGAGTTCTTTTTGGGTGAAGAAATATTTGAGGCTTTTATGGTCCGTATAAATCTCCACTTTCTCTCCATACAAGTAGTGTCTCCATATCTTCAACCTTGAATCACGATCACGCTAATTCTAGATCATGAGTAGGATAATTCCTCTCATATTCTTTGAGTTGTCGTGAGGCATAGGCTATGACTTTCCCATGTTGCATGAGAACACATCCTAACCCCTTTCCGAAGCATCGTTTGTAGATAACAAATCCATCCGAACCGGATGGTATTGTCGTAACAGTCCGAAATGAGTCTCCTCTTGAGCTCTTGGAAGCTCTTCTCGCATTCCTCGCTCCATAAGAATTTTGCATCCTTCCGAGTCAGCTGAGTTAATCAGAGTAGCGATTCGAGAAAATCCTTCCACAAATCTCCGATAATAACCGGCTAAGCCCGTAAAGCTGCGTGCTTGATCACCGACTTATTGCTCCCAACTTTGTATTGCTTCAATCTTTCACGGGTCAGCAGATACTCCTTGTTTTGACACCACGTGCCCAAGGAATGCTACTTCCTCAAGCCGAACTCGCATTTCTTGACTTGGCATAAAGCTTGTGTTCACGAAGTCTTTGTAGTACCAACTTCAAATGGTGCTCATGATCTTCACGGCTTTTGGAATAGATGAGGATGTCATCAATAAAGACAACAACGAACCGATCCAAATATTCCTTAAATACACGGTTCATCATATCCATGAAAGCGGTAGGAGCATTAGTCAATCCAAAAGACATGACCAAGAATTCATAATGCCCAGATCGAGTCCCGAATGCCGTCTTTGGAATATCCTCGTTTTTAATCTTCAAATTTGATGATATCCCGAAGCTAAGATCGATCTTTGAAAAAAATTGCGCTCCTTCAGAATCGGTCGAACGGGTCATCAATGCGAGGTAGCGGATACCTATTCTTGATGGTGACATGGTTCAATTCTCGATAGTCAATATCTAAAGTCGCATACTCCCGTCTTTCTTCTTTACTGAATAAAACAGAGCACCCCAAGGAGACGTCTTAGGGACGAATGAAACCGATGTCTAATAACTCCAGTAGTTGGACTTTTAACTCACGAAGTTCAATAGGAGCCATTCGATATGGGGTTTTAGAAATGGGCTTTATGCGGTTCAAGGTCAATAAAGAATTCAACATCACGTTCGGGGTAGAAGGAAGCTCTTCAGAAATACATCGTGGGAATTCTTTAACCACGTAAATATTATTCAAATCGACTTGTCTTTATTCAAATCCATAACATGGGCTAAGAAAGCTTGACATCCGTTTTTAATAAACGAATAGCTTTGTGGCTTGATATGACAATGATGATGATTTTAGTGGTTTAGTGGTTTGAATTGTATGACAGTTGGTTAGGAATATGAAAACTAACAACCTTACGAAAACAATCAATTTTGGCATGATGAGTGGTTAACCAATCAATTCCTAAAATCACATCAAAAGCAAGTATCTTTAAAGAGATAAGATCAACTGTGTAATGTGATAGTGCCAACTTGGATCATGCAAGATTTATAAGCGTAGATGTAACGAAGGTTTCACCCAACGGAGTTTCAACAGATAAATCAAAATCTAATTTCTCCGAGTCAAGTTTAAGCGTTGAGCACAAGCGGAGAGAGATAAAAGAATGGGTAGAACTAGGTATCTAGTAAGGTATAAACTTCGCAAGAATTCAAGATTAGCTTACGTGATCACCTCGTTTGGGTTCCTCACGCTTTTTGTCGATCACGACAAACGCTTCTTCTAGAAAAACCATTGATTTCGACTTATCCGGATGACCCTTGGAATCACCACTCTCTTTGAACTTGGTTTCGCGATAGTACAATCTCTAAAGCGATGTGGCCTTCCTTTCCACAGGTTGTAACATACCTTGGATTGTTGTGGGACGGTTTTGGGTGATATGTCCCTCCTTCCCGCATTTGTAACATCTAAGCTGGCGGTCGTTCTCCTCCCCTAGCATTTGTTGTTGGTCTTTGGTGCTTTAGTTGATATCTTCCCGTCATTGTTGAATCTTCTCTTTCGAAATTTCCACCGAGTCACCTCTCCTATTATCATGTCCACGATTACCACACGAGTGGTTACCGCCTTTGTCCGTATTCTTTCCTCCTCATTTGGTTATCATCGTTACGATGACTACCACGATTGTGGTCCCTCGGTTGAGTATACTCACTATCTCGTTCTAATAACTGAGCCCTGTTGACAACATCTGAATACAGAGAAAATTTATGAGAGATAAGGTATTGACGAATCTCTGGTTTTAGACCTCTCAGAAACATACGCGTCATTCGTTCCTCATTCTCCACCAAATGAGGTGCAAACCTTCTTTAAGTCAAGGTTCTACTTGGGTATTGGATACCGACTTTGGTTATCATAAATATAGATTTATGAAGGGACCAAGCAGAAGTAGAAAGCTAAACAAATATAAGTAATCCTATGTGTGGAAAATGAAGCAAAGGTTGCCCCATTAGCCATAGAAACTTATAGTTTAGCAATGCCTACGGGCAAATCTATTAAGTCAATAAGTTGTTATTGTATTCCAGTTCTTGTTAGAAACATTATTTCCATTTTATTGTTGGACAATGAAATCTTTGGTATTATATTTAAGAACAATTGTTGTTCTATTTATAATAATAATGTTTTCTATAGAACTGGAATATTACTTAATGGATTTTGTATACTTGACTGGCGGAGATATAAGTCTAGAAGTAGGAGGGGAGAGACGAGTTATATACTTCGCTAGTGTGTGACTTACCTAAGCTGAAATTGTTTACTTGATAAGTTGACAAATTGTGATATTAACCTTTGTTTTAAGCTATATTCTAGAATGATATCTGAAATACAGGAGATGAGAAATGGGAAAATTATGATAGCGAGGAAATTATCGGGAAGGTACAATCTGAAAAGAAAGGAAGGTATTCTCATCTCAATAATAAATCAGAGATTTAGAACATATGGTAGATGATAAAACTTTTCAACCATAGTTGCAGCGGAACGAACAATCCATTAAAAGAGTCAAATAGACCATCAGGTCTATTATATTCTCCATGTTAAAAGTCCACCAATAATGTTTTATCCCTGTAACATCAATCATCAATTCCTGTCCACAATCATATGAATAACTCATAATCATAATTGTGATTCTGAATTCCTTTTCGCAACCAGGACGAAGATAATTTACTTCATCTATCTTCACCTGAAACATCAAGAATCATGGTTATACCAAATCATAATTTCTGCTCATAATCATACTAATAAATTCATCTTTGCACTACGACCAAAGATATACAATCAGATAACTAATAATCAGCAGTTCATCTTTGCACTTCTGAAAGCCAAAAAGATATATAACTGTAAAACCAATAATGCTGAGACTCAGCTTAATAGTATCACGACCACGAATTACCCATGCACTACGGACCAAGGATATTCATGTTTTCCATTACGGTCATGATTATACCGAATAATCCCTGGTCATAATCATACCAAGTCCATCTATGCACTACGGGCCAAAGATGACTTTTACCATATCATTTATAATATTACGGTCATGATTATACCGAATAATCCCTGGTCATAATCATACCAAGTCCATCTATGTACTACATGCCACAGATGACTTTCAACACAACACAAGCATGAGAATGATGACAATGATATAAACATTAATCAAACGAAAACAAGGATAAATATTAAAGACTTTAAATTTATCCAAATATTATCAATCACTTAATAAACTCATAATCTAATATTATTAATATTATAACAATATTTTAATCACTTCTTAAACTTATAAATAATTTATTTCAATTGTTTACACTTTACTAAATAATGCATTTAATCATTCAAAAATGACATACTCATAAGCTTTCATCACCAATGATCAAATCCCTCATCAAAAATCTACATATACCCTATATAGGATTCCCAAGCCATAAAATTCGATTTTCCAACTTTGTTACTTCATATAACATATTTAACTCATTTACTCATAACTAGATCATTTTCATGAAAAATACCAAATCAGTCTCAAAAATATTTTTTTTTGTGATTTAGCAGAATATAGTCCCATATTGAACATATATTTTTCTCAGAAATTTTAAAATTCATTACTATTTTTCAAAAATCAATTTCTAATTAATTCCTTAAGAAATTAGCTACCTCAAGTTTAACTCCAGAAATTCCCAAATCTTGGAAGGATCTTACACATGTTAACGTGATCTTCCAGTTTAAATTTCAAGGTCATCGGAGTTATAGAACTCCGGTTATAGCATTTTTCGTCGAAAAAACCTAAATATTGAAATGGTCATAACTTGCTCATTTTAAGTCGGAATGAGCTCATATTTGGACAGGAGGTACTTTATACCATCTATTTTCATGTCCCAAAAGGCCGAAATTTTTCTCACAAATTAAGTTGCCGAAAATGCCCTTTTAAAAATATGGATAGTAGCTTTTTAAGCATTTCCAGATTTTTCATCCTTTACTAAAATCATTCCACACAAAAATTTGTAAATGCTTTTTAAGTGATTCCACTTGGATAAGTTAGGAAACTCATAGATCTAACTCCAGAACTTGACCACACTAAAAAATTCAAAATATAATAGGAGATATGGTCAATTGAATTTCATGTTCTATTTTTACCAAAATTTAATTTTTCAACCCTTTGTGATTTCTAAGAAATTTTCATATTTTCTCATAATAACCAACATAACTCATCATAACACTTGCTAATACTTCATATACCCATGATTTTTCATCAGTCCAATGCTTTTATTATGACTTTCATCATAATCCACGTAAACAGATCATTTCCATAATTTAATTTAATAAGGAATGAATACAAATGATCATTCACCATGCATGTGGTAATTCATATAGACAGGTTATTCCAACAGAATAATAAAGAATGGAATAACAAAAGAATTCACCATGCATGCGATAGACCGCATGACAGAAAGTTATTCTCAATGAATAATAAAGAAGCGAAACCAAAGTCGAGGCGTAATCAGACCAAGCGAGGATATTCCAACGAGAATAATAAAGAAGCGGAATCGAAGTCAGCAAAATTCGCACCAACAGGATATTCCAATGAGAATAATAAAGAATGGAATAACAACAGAAATCACCATGCATGCGATAGACCGCATGCAGAAAGTTATTCCAAGCAGAATAATAATTAATGGAACCGTGTCAGGCGTAATACGCACCGGCATGATATTTAACTGTAATAATAAAGAAGCGAAATAATAGAAGAATTTCACCATGTATGCGATTACTGACAAAGCAAAGTTATTCTAATATAATAATAAAGAATGGAATATCGGAAGTTCTCTTCATGAATATGAAAGAAATAATACCCCTTACAAGTACAACAAATACTATCCCTTACCTCAAAAGAAGATTGGATCTTTGGAATGGTGAGGTGAGGACTTCTCTTCCTCCTCTTTCTCTCTATAATTTCTCTCTATAATAATGGCTCTAAAGTTTTAGTGAATTGGTGAGGAATGAAGGAAGAATGAGCTTCTATTTATAGAAAAATATAGTTTTGATAATTGCACATTTTGGGGCTCGAAAAATTACAGTACAATACCTCCAACTTTTCTTTCATTTTTAATTTAGTCCTGCAAGTATTATCAAACTTGCACCACCTCCCCTAATAGTAAATAATGTGAATCAATAGTTCATTCATATGACTCAATAGTATAATCATGTGAAAAATATGAATTACAGTATAGTACCTCCATCTATACCTCCATTTTTAACTTAGTCATGCAAGTATTATCAATCTTGCACCAACTCCCCTAATAGTAAGTGAATGTGACTCAATAGTACACACACGTGAACAAATAGTTATATAAGCATGTGAATTAGTAGCAATTAATTGCTCATTTATCCGATAAATTACCCGATTTATCAATATAACCCCTATACATCAATTATCATCGGAATAGATGTCGATTTCAACTAACACCAATAATCTCAACACAATGGAACTATCAAATTCATCTTTAATCAACACGAACTTATTCATCATTAATATTATAACTCACAATATTTAACAACCAGGTCGTTCCCAGGAAAGATGGGGCTTTCCGATAAGGATTTCTCCTTATTGGCGCGCAATTAGGTGACCAAACCTCTCTTTGGCAGAACTTCTAGACATTATAAATATTGCAATTTAATAATATGAATAACTTTATCTTCTCAATTATTGATTTAATAATATATCATATAATGCAGATGATACTATGGTAATAATCGAATCAATAATATGAGAGATATGATGCAACAATTACTGTAGCAATAATTGAGTATAACTGAGTGACTTCTCAAATAAGCATCAATAATCGATACCGTATGCTACTATGCAACCACGCGTATTTTACCACCGATTATTTTATAACAACTTGCTTACTTTGCAAAATTTTCACATATCACCCTTAACTTTAACCTTTATCAATTTAACCATTTACTAAATAGAATAATTATAAAAAAATTGAATACTTTCCTTTCATAAAATTCGGAGTCTCACAATTTCTCTTTGGTTCTCACTTGTAAATTACTCCCTTCATTTTTAAAATATTGTCGTTTTAGAAGAAAAAAATTGTTTCAAAATATTTGTTGTTTACAACTTTTGAGAAGAATAAATCATTTACTTTCTTATACTCCCTCCGTCCCAGGATAAAAGTCTTTATTACTATTTTAGATAGTCCCAAGTTAAATGTCTACTTACCTTAAATAATCTATTTTTTACAATAATTTGCCTATAATACCCTTATTATTAATTGTTATATTTCTATTCTCTATGCATATTTATGGAGTATCACTAGTAATGTGCAAAAAACTATGCAATTTAATGAGAATTTAAATATGGATAATTTTGTCATTTTATCCTCTTTCTTGATATGCGTAAAAGTCAACCAGGACTTTTATCCTGGGACGGAGGGAGTATTACCCTTACCTTCTCTCATTGTCCCAAGAAATTCTCTCCCTTGTATTAATAGTTTTCAATTTCCCATAAAGGGGTAGTGATAGAATTTCAAACAAATTAATTCAATTTCATATAGTATTAAATGATTTTCATAATTCATGTGCAAAAAACTTAAACGACAATATTTTAGGAACGGAGGTAGTACTATTTTGGATAGTCCCATGTTAAATGTCCATTTTCCTTTAATAACCAAATTTTTACATATTTTTTTCCTATTATACCCGTAGTATTAAATATCTCATACTTTTTTTATTCTAGTTCTCTCTCCATATTTAATAAGTATAATTAGTTATGTGCTAAAAATATTTTGAATTAAAAAACTAGAAAGTCACTCTCTCACCTACATTGAAAATAATTAATGATATTATTATGGATAATTTTATCATTTTATTCTTTTTCTTAATATACGTGAAAAGTCCATCAAGATTTTTATCCTGTGATGGATGAAGTATTAATTAAGCGAACTTGATAATTAAATACACATGTTTTTGTTCTATATTTACTACTACTAAATTTTTAAAAGAATTAAGTTTGAATTTGACTTTTGAGTGGATTGAATTGAGTAACCAAGAATTTGAATGTTATTAAGTGACGGACCAGGCCACCCATGCGCCATAATGATTTGGACCAGGCCTAATTGGCTGGGTCAACCCCCACCCCAACCCCCGTCGAGCCGAGACGAATTTTATTAGGGTCCTTTACAAAATAATATACAATATTTAGTAAATAATTATACTATTAGTGTATTCACAAAATAATTATAAAAATAATACAATTCACATTAATAAGAAAACCTAAAATTAAGGAGAAATAACTGCCATAATTAATAATTTAAATTCAAATATTTGGGATCTAACAATAAAAACAAATTTAAAATAATAATTCAAATTCAAATATTAAAATTCAGAGAATGTAGTCTGGCCCAAAGCTGCTTGGATTTGCCAGCACCGCCGCTTGACACCACCGCCCAATGTTCGGGAGCATTTTATCGACCTCCATGTGGGCCGAAGGCCTGACACCAAAAGGGGATGATAAGCCCAATGGGCCGAAGCCCATTGAAGATGTTGAAGGTGTTCGGGTTCGGACATTCGAGTCCTCTGGGCCGGGGTCCTATTCGAGCTCATGACGTTTGGGGTTGGACATCAGAGTCTTTTGGACCGGAGCCCAGACCAGAGTTTGGATTCGGACGGATTGGGCCTGTACAGTGGGCTAGCCCCTCGTGTGGAGACCGGAGTCATATGGGCTCTAAACGGTTAAGGATTCTAATCCTAATCGTATTCGGACTACTAACTCCAAAGGTAGTGTTTGGATTGGATTCCACTTGCACCTTTTTAAGGAGATTGTATTGGACCCAAATGTAAGACCCCGAATTTATGAAATGAAAGTATTCAATTTTCTTATAATTATTATTATATTTAGTAAATGGTTAAATTGATAAAAGGTTAAAGTTAATGGTGATATTTGAAAATTTTGCAAGTAAGTAAGTTGATATAAAATATTCGTTGTGCCGGGGAATATTCTTTTGGTCGAGGAATATTCTTTTTGTCAGGGAAAATTTGTACGACGACACCATCATTGGTGGACCCCACAACGGAATAACAGTCAGAGTTAGAAAATGACAGAAATAACTTTTTATAAAAATAACGGCAAAAGTCTTACCATTAAACTGTTGAAATACTCGGTGGTAAAAATACAGTAATACTCGTGGTTGCATAGTAGCACACATTATTGATTATTGATGCTTATGTAAGAAGTCACTCAGTTTACTCAATTATTGCTACAGTAATTGTTGCATAGTATCTCACGTTATTTGATTCAATTATTGTCACAGTATCATCTGCATAATATTTTATATTATTAAATCAATAATTGAGAAAACACATTAATTCATATGATTATTTATATTATTGACAATGTCTAGAAAGTTCTGTCGAGGAAAGAGATTTGGTCACCTAATTGCGCGCTAATAAGGAGAAATCTTTATCGGAAAGTCCCCTCTTACGTGGGAATGATTTGGTTGTCAATATTGTAAGTTATAATATTAATGATGAATAATTGTTGAAGTATTAAGAATGTGTTTATTGAAGATAAGTGAATTACAAAAGTTAGAGGGGAATAATGCAAACTTGAAAAACTTTTGGGGTACTAAAGTGTAATAAGTTAAATCAATCTGGACCATTGGTGGTCGTTTTAATAGTAAATCAATCTGGACCGTCGATGGTGATTTTAATAGTAAATTAATCTGGACCGTCGATGATGGTTTTAATAGTAAATCAATCTGGATCGTCGATGGTGGTTTTAATAGTAAATCAATCTGAACCGTCGGTGGTGGTTTTAATAGTAAATCAATCTGAACCGTCGGTGGTAGTTTTAAAAGTAAATCAATCTGGACCATCGGTGGTGGTTTTAAAAGTAAATCAATCTGGACCATCGGTTGTGGTTTTAATAGTAATCAATATGGACCGTCCATTTTAATAGTAAATCAATCTGAACCGTCCATGAATTAGTTACTATTTAGTCAATTCTCCTATAAATTGAAGCTTAATTCTTCTTTCATTCTTACTAATTCACTGAGACTCACAAGAAAAACTATAGAGAGAGAAACTATAGAGAGCAAGAAGAAGAGTATTCTGCTACTTCACTATTGCAGTATCCAGTCTTCTACTAAGGTAATAAGAGTGTAGCTGGGTCGAGCGGGGGGTAACAGGGGAATAAAACGATGGTTTATAGCTATTGAGGTTTCCCGTAAAATAGTATGAAAATAATTTTATTGAGAATTATAGATAAATGTGTCGTATTTTATACGTCATTTTAACCGTTGATTTTGGTGAATCGAATAGGGTGAGGTGAACCCAACTTTGGAAGGGCGTTTTGCCACTATCATACAAGATGTCTAATGATAGATGACCTCATATTATCATAAGACAGGGTTATGCACATGCACTTCCTGATTATATCTATGAGCACTTCCTATATAATCTTAGAGTTTGGTTGAAATATAATTCTCACTTGGAGACAATGGATATAATTATATGTCAAAAAAAGACTCACCATTGGAAAGAACATGATAGTAATCTTCTCATTTTTCTTTGGGGTCTATTGGGTCAACCAAGGATAATTCTCGAGTCTTATGATATCTATCATAACTTAGATGCATGGCCTCCCATGTACGAAGGTTTCCTTTAGCATTTTCCAAAGATTTTAATTTCTAAAAAAGTTATTGACTGTACTTTTATGTAAAGTACCATTGTAAGGTGTTGTGGTCGAGGCACCATGAGAGTTACATATATTTGTATTAAAACTCACAGCTTATGTGTTTCAACAGTTATATAAATGAAGTTTGTATTTAATTTCTGTAGTGTGATATCTAGCGACTCAAAATGGGTCGTGTGGACCTATTTTGGGGGCGTCACACCAAATATGGTAATTACCATATTTAGGAGTCCTAAACCAATTCGGAGATGGATTCTAAGGTAGTGAGAACACTATAAATATAAGGCTTGAGTTTCAATTAACAGGTAATACATCTTTGAGCACTAAACACTAAAACCTCCATTGTTAACCTTGTGAACGGCTTGTACTTATTCTCACACCGGAGCTATCCCCCGGCGGCACAAGCCGTCAAGCTTCGTGTGTGATCTGTTATTGTGTAGGTTCAAGCGTGTGGATTCTGTGATTGGACGCACCGGCGAAACTTAGCGTTAACAGGTTCAATAGTAAGTCGGTAGTAAAATAAATAAATCAAAATCATTTTAATATTATTTATAACAATTAAACTCCTTTGACTTAATTATAAATAAATAATATTTATTCTACATCATGAGTGACACCTTACAATAATATATCATGATTATTCGCATAATATGATTTCAACGTTTAATTACAAATAACCTATTCAGTAAATAGTTATTGTACAATTCAATCTTTTTACCACACAATGTCTCAATCACATATAAAAATGAAATTATTGTCAAGTTTATTTATTTGACCATATGTATTTTGATTCAAAAATGCACAACTCTAATTAATATAAATTAAAAACTCATTTCTAATTTTCATTCACCCTCGCCAGGGATTTATGAGTTGTCACTTATCAAATCACATATGACATTCTCTCTCTTTACTGGAAGTAGTATGTTGTGAGATCCCAAATTTTATGAATAGAGATTTAAATTTCTCGAAATATTTTTTGAATATTATGGTGTGGATTTGATATAATGTTATAGTTGTGGGTAATATTTATAAATTTTGTAAAGTATGCAAGTTGTTGTATTATATTCGATTGGTCGAGGAATATTCTTTTTGTCAAGGAATATCCGTACGACGGTACAATCATTGGTGGACACCACAATGGAATTATTGTCGGATTGAGAAAATGACAAAAATATTTTTATTAAAATAACTACGAAAGTTTTACCATTAATCTTTGTTGAACTACCCTTAGTAGTAAAAGTACGATGAATACGCTGGCGTGGTTGCATAGTAAAGCACTACCGGTATTGATTATTTATGCTTACGTAAGAAGTCACTCAGTTTTGTTCAATTATTGCTACAGTAATTGTTGCATAGTATCTCACGTTATTCGATTCAATTATTGTCGATATTTTGTATATTATTAAAGTAATAATTGAGATAACAAAGTTATTAATATTATTATTTGCAATATTAACGATGTCTAGAAGTTCTGCCAAGGAGAGGTTTGTCACCTAATTGCGTGCCAATAGGGAGAAATCCATATTGGAAAGCCCCCTCTTTCCTGGGAACGACCTGGTCGATTAATAGTGTGAATTATAATAATGATGATGAGTTTTGTTTTATTAGTATTATTAATGTAATAAAACAGAAAAGCTTTTTATATAAAATAGAATACTTTTATAAAGTTATTTGTTTTATTAGACTATAAATAGAATATATTATATTCTATTATGCATAGTATTTTGCATAGTAAAATCTTTTTATATAAAACAAAATACTTTTATAAAGTTATTTGTTTTATTAGATTATAAATAGAATATATTATATTTTATTATGCATAGTGTTACATAGTGTCTGCATAGTATTTTACATAGTAAAATCTTTTTATATAAAACAGAATACTTTTATAAAGTTATTTGTTTTATTAGATTTTAAATAATATATATATATATATCTATTATATTTTATTGCATAGTATCCTTTCTAGTTTCCTATAAATAGGATGCTTAGTTAGAATTGAAATCACACCAGAAGTTCAGAAAATTCTTCTTCTATAATCTTGAGCGTATTCTTTAGAGTTTAAGAAAGCTTTGAGCGTAGTGCAAGTTTTCTTCGAGTATATCCTCGCTTTACCAGTTGGAATACTCTTCTTTCTAAGGTAAGGGGTATTATTTCTTTCGTATTCATGAAGAGAACTTTTGTTATTTCATTCCTTATTATTCTGTTGGAATAACCTGTATATGCAAAGTACCGCATACATGGTGAAATTCTTCTGTTATTTCATTTCTTCATTATTATGTTGGAATAACCTGTTTATGCGAAGTACCGTATACATGGTGAAATTCTTCTGTTATTCCATTCCTTATTATTATGTTGGAATAACTCCGTATACATCTAAGTACTACATACATGGTGAAATTCTTCTATTATTCCATTCTTTATTATTACATTTGAATATCACATGCGTGCATTTATGCATAACCTGGTTCCATTATTTATTATTCTGTTGGAATATCCTGTCGGTGTGGATTACGCATTACCTGGTTCCATTATTTATTATTATGTTGGGACTAACCTGTCTGTGCGATCTATCACATGCATGGTGAATCCTTCTGTTATTCCATTCTTTATTATTCTGTTGGAATAACCTGTCTGTGTGGATTACCACATGTATGGTGAATGATTCTTTGTATTCATTTCTTATTAAATTATGGAAATGATCGTGCTACGTGGATTACCGCATGGCGGGCGAAAATCCATTTGTAGTTTCATATATTCTATTATACACAGTTGGTTAAAGCTTTGGCTTCTATATTCCTTGAAATTAGTGGAATATCTTGGATATTTGCCCTTCATCCATTATCTTTTCGTGGAAATATTCTTATGAGCATTCTTGAATTTTTCTCCATAAAGTAGTATCATGTTGACAATTTGGACATTATTGAGTTCAGGATAAATTAACTTATAAATCTTTAAAATTTATTCTTGAACTTATTTTATTGAATTATTATGTCATTGTCATGATGAGTTATGTTGGCTATTATGTGAAAACATGAAAGTTTCTTAGAAATCATAAGGGGTTGAAAATTAGATTTTGGTGAATATGGAATATGAAATTCAATTGACCATATCTCCTATTATATTTCGAATTTTTGAGTGTGGTCAAGTTCTAGAGTTAGATCTATGAGTTTTCTAACTTATCCAAGTGGAATCACTGGAAAATGTGTTGTAGATTTTTGTGTAGACTGATTTTAACAAAGGAGTCAAAAACTGCGAAAAGTACCAAAAAGGCTACTGTCCAGAAACTTAAAAGGGCATTTTCGGCCACTTAGTTTGTGAGAAAAATTTCAGCCTTTTGGGACATGAAAATATATTGTATAAAGTACCTCCTGTCCAAAAATGAGCTCATTCCGACTTAAAATGAGCAAGTTATGACTAGTTCAATATTTACGTTTTCCGACGAAAAACGCTATAATCGGAGTTCTATAACTCCGATGACCATGAAATTTAAACCAGAAGCTCACGTTAACATGTGTAAGATCCTGCCAAGATTTGGGAATTTCTGGAGTTAAACTTGAGGTAACTAATTTCTTAAGGAATTAATTAGAAATTGATTTTTGAAAAATACTTAAGGGAGTTGAAAAATTATAAAAAAAATACTTGTTGTGTATGAAATATATGTATATATGTTTGGACAAAGGATAGAAAAATAACAAGTTGATTTGGTAATTTTTCATGAAAATGGTTTAGTTACGAACATATGAGTTAAATTTGTTATGTGAAGTTGAAAAATTAGTAAATAGGATTTTATGGCTTGAGAATCCTATATAGGGTATATGCAGATTTTTGATAAGGGATTTGATCATTGGTGATGAAATCTTATGAGTATGACATTTTTGAATGATTAAATGCATTATTTGATAAAGTATAAACAATTGAAATAAATTGTTTATAAGTTTAAGAAGTGATTAAAATATTGGTATAATATTAATAATATTAGATTATGAGTTTATTAAGTGATTGATAATATTTGGATAAATTTAAAGTCTTTAATATTTATCCTTATTTTCGTTTGATTAATGCTTATATCATTGTCATCATTCTCATGTTTATATTGTGATAAAAGTCATCTTTGGCTTACGTGCATAAATGGACTTGGTGTGATTATGAGCAGGAATTATTCAGTATAGTCATAACCGTAATGTGACGAATGAGGTGGTAAAAATCCTCAGTGGCCTATAGTTCATTGATGGACAGCTTTTGGTATGATTATGATTAGGGATTATTCGGTATAGTCATGAGCATTGATGATTTAATGAATATCCTTGGCCCGTAGTGCAGGGATGATTCGATGATGTGGTTTATTTATTAAGCTGAGTCTCAGCGATTAAGTTGATGAAAAACTTTTTAAATCATAGAAGATAATAGATTTTATTCTCTACTTGACTCTTTTAATGGATTGCTTGTTCCGCTGCAGTTAAACTTGATGTCTTTAGTATTTTATCAGTTTAACATTGTTGAAGGCTAATGATAATTTATTCTGCATTATCTTAGTCATAATATTTCTTACTGGGCTAGTTGAGCTCACCCTTTCTTTCACTTATTTCTCTTGAAATGAGAATATAGGCTGGGACGAGTCGGGGAGCGGGGTAGCGGTCGAGATGATAGCATTAGTAGTCCTCACTTTATTACATTAAATAGTGTGACAATAAATGTAATAAGGATTCATTTGAGTGTGGATATTGTCTAGATGACAATATTCTTATTAAAACTCTCAGCTATGTTTTGTCGTATTTTTACACGACGTTTGTATAATTAGGTTGTATATGTATTTTGTACCATTTATCTGGCGACTCAAGATGGGTGATGTATACCTATTTTTGGGAGCGTCACATTACCCATCTTGAGTCGCTAGATACACGGTACATAATTCAAATACAAACTTAATTATACAATACGACCAAAAGCGTAGCTGAGAATTTTTACACGAATATTGTCTTCTAGACAATATCCAAACTCAAATTTAATATTATTACATTTATTTTCACACTATTTTACAAAATAGTGAGGACTACTAATGCAAACATCTGGACCGTCACTCTGTTTCCCGATTAGTCCCAGCTATATTCTCATTTCCTAAAGAGAACAATGAAATCAAAGGGTGAGCTCAACTAGCCCAGTATGAAATATTATGACTAAGATAATGCAGAATAATTTATCGTTAGCCTTCAACAGTGTTAAACTGATAAAATACAATAGACATCAAGTTTAATTGCAGCGGAACAAACAATCCATTAGAAGAGTTAAGTAGAGCATGTTATCTACTATCTTCTATGATTTAAAAAGTTTATCATCAATTTTATCGCTGAGACTCAGCTTAATAAATAAATCACATCATCGAATCATCCCTGCACTACAGGCCAATGATATTCATTAGTATCACGACCATGAATTATCCATGCACTACGGGATAAGGATATTCGTGTTTTCACTAATGGTTATGATCATACCGACAACTGTCCATCAATGCACTACAGGCCAATGAGGACTTTTACCACATCATTTATAACATTACGGTCATGATTATACCGAATAATCCCTGGTCATAATCATATCAAGTCCATCTATGCACTACGGGCCACAGATGACTTTCATCATAATATAAACATGAGGATGATGACAATGATATAAGAATTCAATTAAAAGAAAACAAAGGAAAATTTTTTAAAGATTTAATTTAATTTATCCAGAATTCAATAACGCCCAAATTATCAACATGATACTGCTTTGTGCAGTAAAATTCAAGAATAATATTGTATCAAAAATAATTTGGACTAAAAAAAATTAATTTTTGTCATGAATAGTACCCCGGGTGAATAGTAACCGAGTGAATGATACCCCGTTAATAGTACTTTGGGAATAGTAACCCCATAAATAGTACTCTGGCATGAAAAAGTTAAAACTTATCAAGAATGCTCAAAATAATATTTTCATGAAAAGATACTGGATGAAGCGCAAATATCAAGGATATTCTACTAATTTCAGGGAGTATAGAAGCCAAAACTTTAACAAAATGAGTGTAAAATTCGAAATCTGAAATGAAATAATATTACTTACATACTACAGAGTATGGAAGAAAATATTATTTCATATGAATACTGAATAAAAAATAATATCCCTTACCTTAAAAAGAAGAGTATTCCAACTGGTATAGCGAGGATATTCTTGAAGAAAACTTTCACTGTTTTCTACGCTCAAAGCTTCTTAAAACTCTAAAGAAATACGCTTAATATTATAGAAGAAGAATTCTCTGATTCTGGTGTGATTTTCAATTCTAACTAAGCATCCTATTTATAGGAGAATGGAAATGATAGTATTTGAATTTAGAAAATCACGTGTGCATAGGAGAAGGATTCACGGACGTTTCGGTCAATTAAATTTTTTTTGATTTTACTATGCAGGCACTATACAAACACTATTGTTAGTTCCCAGTAGGCACACAATAGATCTAGAAGGGGGGGTTGAATAGATCTTTTTAATTTTCAAATACTTTTCCTTTTTATTTTGTATTGCTAATGAATTAGTGTGACGCCCCCAAAACAGGTATACATCACCCATCTTGAGTCACCAAATACATGGTACAGAATACAAATACAACCTTAATTATACAACAGTCGTGTAAAATACGACAAAACATAATCTAAGTGTTTTAATAAGAATATTGTCATCTAGACAATATTCACACTCAATGGAGTCCTCATTACATTTATTCTCACACTATTTAACAAAATAATGAGGACTACTAATGCTATCATCTGGACCGTCACTCCGTTCCCCAACTAGTCCCGACTACGTTCTCATTTCCTGAAGAGAACAGTAAAAGAAAGGGTGAGCTCAACTAGCCCAGTAAGAAATATTATGACTAAGATAATGCAGAATAAATTATCATTAGTTTTCAACAATGTTAAACTGATAAAATATAATAGACATCAAGTTTAACTGAAGCGGAATAAGCAATCCATTAGAAGAGTCAAGTAGAGCATGATATCTACTCTCTTCTATGATTTAAAATGTTTTCATCAATTTTTATCGCTGAGACTCAGCTTAATAAATAAACCATATCATTGAGTCATCCCTACACTACGGGCCAAGGATATTCATTAAATCATCAATGGTCATGACTATACCGAATAATCCCTGGTCATAATCATACCAAAAACTGTCCATCAATGCACTACAGGCTAATGAGGACTTTTACCACATCATTTATAACATTACAGGTCATGATTATACCGAATAATCTCTGGTCATAATCATACCAAGTACATCTATGCACGTAACCCAAAGATGACTTTCATCACAATATAAGCATGGGGATGATGACAATGACATAATAATTCAATAAAACAAGTTCAAGAATAAATTTTAAAGATTTATAAGTTAATTTATCTTGAAATCAATTACATCAAATTGTCAACATGATCTTTGCTTTGTGGAGTAAAATTCAAGAATGCTCGGAAGAATATTTCCATGAAAAGATCTGGGATGAAGCGCAAATATCCAGGATATTCTACTAATTTCATGGAGTATAGAAGCCAAAACTTTAACCAAATGAGTATCATAGAATATATGAAACTGCAAATGGATTTTCACCCGTCATGCGGTAATCCATGTAGACAGATCATTTTCACAATTTAATAAGGAATGAATACGAAGGATCATTCACCATGCATGTGATAATCCACATAGACAGGTTATTTTAATATAATAATAAAGAATGAAACCAGGTCATGCGTAATCCGCACAGACAGGATATTCCAATAGAATAATAAAGGATGGAATAACAGAAGAATTCACCATGCATGCGATAGACCGCACAGACAGGTTATTCTGACTGAATAATAAAAAATAGAACTAGGTCTAGCGTAATCCGCACAGATAGGATATTCCAACAAAATAATAAAGAATGGAATAACAAAGAATTCACCATACATGCGGTACTTCGCATAGATAGGTTATTCCAACATAATAATAAAGAATGGAATAACAGAAGCTCTCTTCATGAATACGAAAGAAATAATACCCCTTACCTTAGAAGAAACTGGATATTGGAATAGTGAGGTAGAAGACTTCTCTTCTTCTTTCTCTCTATAATTTCTCTCTATAATAATTGCTCTATAGCTTTAGTGAATTGGTGAGAAATGAAAGAAGAATAAGCTTCTATTTATAGAAAAATTTAGTTTTGATAATTGCACGTTTTGGGGCTCGAAATATTACAGTACAATACCTTTAACTTTTCTTTCATTTTTAATTTAGTCCTGCAAGTATTATCAAACTTGCCCCACCTCCCCTAATAGTAAATAATGTGAATCAATAGTTCAATCATGTGAATCAATAGTTATAATCATGTGAAAATATGAATTACAGTATAGTACCTCCATCTATACCTCCATTTTTAACTTAGTCATGCAAGTATTATCAATCTTGCACCAACTCCCCTAATAGTACAAGAATGTGAATCAATAGTACACACATGTGAACAAAAAGTTATCACGTGAATTAATAGCAATCAATTGCTCATTTATCTGATTAATTACCCGACTGGTCAGTAAAACTTCCAGACATCAATTAATATCGGAATAAATGTCGATTTCTACTAACACTAATAATTCCAACACAATGGAACTATCAATTTCATCTTTAATCAACACGAACTTATTCATCATTAATATTATAACTCACAATATTTAGCAACCAGGTCGTTCTCAGGAAAGAGGGGGCTTTCCGATAAGGATTTCTCCTTATTGTCGCGCAATTAGATATGTGAAAAACGTTATTAACACGAGACATACTTGGCGGTAAGGCGAGTCTATAGGCCACAATTCCTACTCAACCGAGGATTAAAAATGGGCCAATGAATCGAGGATTGAGCTTTCCTCTCTTTCCAAATCTTGTAACTCCTTTCCATGGAGCAACATGTAACAACATATGATCTCCAATATTGAATTCCACGTCTTTTCGATGAAGATCAGCATTGTCAGGAATAAACATGTGAATGATATTCCTATTTATATATGATTTGATTATGATATATATATATATATATATATATATGAATGAATATGCAAGTATGCTTGCATTAAGAAAAGCTGTGAAGTCCTTTGATAGATAATAAAAACATATGTACAAGGACTTAGAATGAATTGATCAAATGTGTAAGGTTAATCCTACACAAGTAAAACAACTTTGTAAAGTCCTTAAAAAGAAATGATGTATAAGGACTATAGATATAGAAAGATCAAACATGTTAGGTTGATCTTATGTTGTAATAGATAGGCTTGTCTGATCGTTGAGCACTGCACCAGAAATCATAGTCTGCTGGGAGAGTCAAGGATAACTCGAGAGCTATCAAGGCAGAATCATAGTCTGCAAGATAGTAGATCTCGGAGTTCGTAGACTGCCAGGAGAGAAGAGGAAGGATTGTAGTGTGTCGAGTAAAGCTTCTTCAGGGCCGTAGTCTGCTGAGGAAGTCATGTTCAGAATCGTAGAGACAACCTGCCTACGAGCCGACCGAGTATCTGCTAAAGCCAAGTCAAGAATCATAGACTACCTCAGAGTTGTAGAGTCTACTAATCATACCAAAGGCAACGATCATAGTCGAGCAAGATCAGATGAAGACAACAAGCACAACGACAAAAATCGTAGTGTCAAGATCTGATCTCAAAGTCGTAGTGCCTGCACAGCCAAAACTGAATCGTAGAGTGCAGAACTAAGACCTCAACAGATGTGCTCACAATGTCAAAGCAGAATGGTAGAGAAAATACTCCCTTAATATCCAAAGGAATGAAACCTTTGGTTGGCACTGCATAGATACGTCCCACCTGAAGGAAACCAGAGAGCACTCAACGAATGACATGCAAGCTAACAAAAGACCTAAGCAACAACCCAATCAACATCCAAATTGAGTTATGAAGCCATTTGAGATGAAGTCTTCCACAAAGAGATCAGAGGAAGACTTTTGTAACTGACTAAGGAAAGTCAGCATATGCAGTAGCTGCCAAGTGGAAAGATAACAACGATCTTGGAAGTAACCAGGATCGTAGTGTTTGCCAAACAAAGAAGGAACTGATGGAGTATACACAGAGATACTGGACAACTTCTGAAGAACAAGGCTAAAGTGATTAAGCATGGGTCAGTCCATTGATGATAAGTGAACGGGAGATCACAAGGAGAAAGCGAACTGAGCATGCTACACATCTGAGATGTCTTTCTATTCAGAAGGGACCATAACAAAGAGTCAAGTCATTAATATCTGAGAGCAGTCGAGGCAAACAGAAGTATCGAAGCACTGCATAAGAGAAGGAAAAGGTGTTCCACATTGGAGATCTAATGAAAACTCTTCAAAGATCATAGTGTTAATTCTACACATCAAAAAGCAAGTCAACAAGACACTACGATCAAGTCCATATAGACATGCATCAGAATTGTAGAGTTCGAATAACTGAAGACTGAAGCATTGGCAATGGTTCAATCTAAATGGTAATATTCGGACAAGAGCTTATTGAGAGCATCGATGCAAGGACAACCCCTGATCGAGAAATCAGAAGGGTGAAATAAAGTCGTCGACCTGCCCAAGATATCAAAGTAATGTATCGGCGAGGTTGGTGAAACAAATGATCGCGATTGTCGGGAAGTCGAGGAAAAAGATGTCATGTCACATCTGCAGTCTGTACCAAATAACTCGAGATCTGCGAGGCAATTTGAATAGCTTTCAATGGCTACTTTCCGAAGATTGGAAATTAGTATAAATCAACAGAGCTTCAAAGATCTAGAGTTGCTGATGATTGTGAAGTTACAGAATCGTTGAGTTGGTGAATGCTATTGTTGACTCTACGAGTTCCACCAAAGATCAATAGAATAAGTCTTAGTGACAGTGACACTACCAAGATGGAAGTGAAGCAACTTAGAAGAAGAACTCAAACAGATCAAAGCTTTACTCAATAAAGATGAGAATGCCACTAAAGATGGCGCCAAATTTGAGGCCGAGAAGGCCAAGAAGATAGCATTCAGGAAAGTGGCTGAGTACAAGGAAGATCAAGAGAGCCACTCTACGAATCACCATGTACCGAAAGCTGAAACTGAACAAGTGCAGAACCATATCTGTAAAGTATTCAAGAAGGGTTCAGGGATTGCTGCCAGACGAAGACTACTAAAAGCATTGAGACTTAGCAAACCCAGATGGTGATGGTGCACAGCTGATGTCAGATGAAGATGAGCAGAAAAGAGAAAAGATCAGCTGCACCAACGAAGATGTGGTCCAGACTCAAAGCAGAATGCAAAGAGGACCACACCAAGCTGCTATGTACAAAATATGTTCAGAGCTTAATGACATCTTAGCATCTCAGCACCACCACCACCAACAACAAGAAGCCAGGGCCTGAGAGGTCCTTGTTCGGAGGGACTAAATGAAGTTCCAAGCCTGATGGGCTTGAAGAGTTCCTAGGGAACTAGAGAAGTTCCAAGGCTGCTGGCCTTGAAGAGTTCTTAGCGAACTGAAGTCCCAAGGCTGCTGGCCTTGAAGGAATCTTAGTGATTCAGGGTGCTGCCCTTCCTTAATGGAAATCCTGCTAGTTGAAAGTAGAAGAGTGGATTAGGAGCTTAAGTCTCTGAACCACTTAAAACCCCTTGTGTCTTTTACTTTATGTCATTTACATTATGTACCTTAACTGCTACAATTGCTATGTATGTGCTAACTGCTTAAACTAAGTTAACTCTACGAACAATGTATGTCTGATTATGAATATATCAACGAAGGGGATCTTTTACCTATTCCGCTGTGCTTGAAAAGATTCTTAAGTTTGTCATATGCTACTTAATGAGCAGTACAACTTAATAAACAAGAAAAGAATTTGAAATTCTAAGGATCTATTCAACCCTCCCTTCTAGATCTATATTGTGCCTACTGGGAACTAACAATTGGTATCAAAACAGGTTCTCATGTTATATTCAAAAGCTAATCGCTTTGAGTCTGATCCTAGGCACAAACATTGTTCTAAACTTAGTTTAGTAGTAAGTCACTGGTTGTATGCAGATGAGCTCACACGTTGGAAATATTATGTACAGGTAAATGTGTATATACACCTGAAACTGCTCAAATTGGTCCATGTTCTTGATTGCCATATCAACAAGACCAATCCTTGCTCGATGTCAATCTTGTTGTCTGAAGATCAGGCTAGAAAGCTCAAGAGATGTCAACAGGAAAGATTCAAACATCCACCAGCCTGAAAAGATAAAGAGGCCATATATGTTAAGTAATGTTTATCCAGAGAAGAAAGAAGAACTTCTCAACCACAGGCTTGGTCAAACTGTAGCTGGATGTAAATCTTATGAACTCAAGGATGTCAAAGAATTAGAGATACTGACACTTTCTTAGCTTGTATCTTCAAGACCACGACTGATTGATGAAGATCAACTAAAGCAACCGGGTCATCGAAGCAAATGAGAAAACATGCACATCAATGCCTAAACTCAGTATATCTAAGATAAATGACTGTTAAGAAATCAACAGTAAAATGGTACGGTTCCTCGCTAACATAGATATGAACATCATATTTGCATCTTACTCATGAACTATAATAGTTTTCCTTCAAATATTCATAATCTATCCAAAAAAAAAAGGTGAAGAGAGAAAGTACACTAATGATAGAAACTCAAATGTCTATAAACTTTATCTCCATCCAAGTTTTAGGTTGAAGATAATAACTTGAAAGAGATTTGAAATAGTTTCAAGAGCCTCACAGGTTGATTGAATGTGAAGAAATCTTTGCTGATGGGTTAATGTGCTTTGTACATCCTATGGTCTAAGTGTTTAATGACACACAGAGCATGATCAGATCTACAAGAAAATCTTGAAAATTCATAGAAACTGATCACCTCCATGAATCAACCAGATGCTAATAAATCGTAGAGCTGATTCTCACTTTGTGAATAGTTAAACTCTGTGATCATAACTTAGCATATGATGAAACCATCAAGGAAAAGAGTGTTTTATTAAAATGACAGATTTCTCTCACACTCACCACTATGAGGAACATGGGTTTTAGTAACTAACCTAGCAGGACCCATCTAGCCATGGGTACCAAATATTAGAAATGAATAACCTGTAGGTACTTGGTTTATCTGACCACACTAAGGAATGCTAAAGCAAAAGACTTCAGTCAAGAAGAGTCAACCAACAGAAGGCTTAGGACTATTTAGAAATAATTCTGACAAAATTCCTATATGTCAAAGCCTGTCCTTGAAGACCTGTTGAGCTAATCTAAATGAAGCTCAAAAGGCTGCATATCTTTATATGGAAGCAGGCCACTCAACAAAAGAAGAAAAGGGTCTTATATGCTTAATCATGCAAAGCATGTCATAAGAGAAGAATCCTCAAGGAAGCTGACTACAGAGGATCATCAAGCATCAAAGATGAGGAACTCATGATGGGGGCAGAACTCAGCAAACACAATCTAACAAGGAAGATTACGTTCGTAGTGCTATCAAAGGATCGTAGAATGATCAACCTTGAAAATTCCCATTTCTACGATACAAGAAGATTTAAATGACTTCAGCCAGAATGAGATATGCATGGCTGCCTTCTGCTACACTAAACTTATGTCTCTTTGAGAAGACAGTATCAACTATGGGGGAGCAGTAATCTGCTAACAGTACAGAAGCTCTAGACCATCAGAAATATACTATGAAACAGTATACCAGCTACAGAGTCTCAAAACTTCTTGGCTGATGAACCAAATGAAGATCTATAGTGTAAGACCCCAACTTATTATAAATAAAATTAAATTTCCTCTATTTATTATTTTGAAATAGTAAGGGTTGATTTGATTAATGTGGTTAGTTATGGGTAAAACGCGTAAATATTTCAAATATGTAAGTGGTTATAAAATATTCATTTTTATCGGAGAATATTCATTTGGTCGTGGAATATTCTTACTATCGGGGAATATTCGTACGACGGCGCAGCCTTGTGTGGGCCCATAACGGAAAGCGATTGGATGAAGAAAATGACAAGTATAAGTTTTTTATAAATAACGGCGTAGTTATTACTCAATTAATACTATTGGAATACCCGATGGTTAAAACACAAGAAGACACTGCAGTATTGCACCAATTCATCGATTCTTACGTAGGAAGGCATTACTCAATAATTATTCTTTGTAGTTCTTTGCTCAATATTTTATTTTATTGATTGATAATTGCTACGTTGATATTTTATATTATTGTTGTTTCAATAATTGTCACTACACAGTATTTTCATTATCAGATCAATAATTCATATTATTTGAATAATATTATTAGATAACATTATTGGCAATGTCTAGAAAGTTCTGTCTAAGGAGAGGTTTGGTCACCTAATTACGCGCCAGTAAGGAGAAATCCTTATTGGAAAGCCCCTCTTTCCTAGGAGGCGCCTGGTTGCCGATATTGTGATTCTATAATATTATTTGTGAATAATTAATTATTGATTTATATGATAAGAAAAATATTCATTTTATGTGGATATAGATGAAGAAAATTTTAAAGTGACAATTGTTGAAAAATTGATATTTTATCTTTTCTGATAAAATATTTTATTTAAATATATTATTATATTTTAATAATATAATAATGGTGATATTTTTACAATGAATGTGGGATATATGAATATATGAGGAGGAAGAGTATTTTTGCTACAAAAGTTGTTTAAACATGTCTGTGGGCCCATTTCTTGACTAAAATTTGATTATAGCCTGTAAAAATCGCCCGTTTATGGATTTTGGTCAATTTCTGTTTGGAATTTGGAAAAACTTAAACTTACAAAGTTGTAGAGAATGGAATTTCCTATGGAAAGGACATGTGGTTTGAATTTTTCTGATAAAAGGTTATTTATTATGAATTATTGAAGTTCCGAAGTTTGAGAATAATTGATTTTTGGAAGTTTTAATTATGTTTATTAAGAAAAACGTTTTTTGGGCTACACTAACATGTGCAAAATGAGCTGAGATCAGTTGTCTAAGGTGGGCTTGAATTTTGTTAAATATATTATTATTTTATTAAATTTTCTGCTTTGGTGTTCTAAGCATTTTCCTATAAATAGGGTGCTTAGGTTAGAATTGAAAATCACACCAGAAACTGAAGTTTTCTCTCTCTTTCTCTCTCTATATTATCGAGCGTATTCTTGTGAGTATTTTGATATTTTGAGTGTTGCTATATCTGATGCAAGTTCCTTCAAAGACTATATCAAGGTATTCCAACTAGAAGTACTGATCTTTTCAAGGTAAGGATGTTATTTTTAAAAAAATGATATTATTTCTTCTAATATCATTATCTTTGGATTATTGGTAAGATTTTTCTTGTGAAATTCTTGTGTTTTAGTGTTGGGGTTACTATTCACGATAATCGATACATTATTCACGATATCTCAAGACTATTCACGAATCGACAATATTTTTTGTCCAAAATATCTATTGTGGATACTAGCTTTGATTGTATCCATGTTTTGATCATTCTTGAATTTTACTTCACTATGATTATTTATGAAGTATTTTTGAACTCGGATTGTTTAAAGTACGAATTCATAATACTTGTTCTTTTGTTTCACTGGATTCGTTTTCTTTAAAATATTTTTCATCATCCTCAGTCCTAAATGATGGTATTACTGAATATCTTTGTCCTGTAGTGCAAAGATGGTTGATTTTCTTATGAATATCTTTTGCCCGTAGTGCAAAAAGATATACAGTGTTGAGATGAACATGACAATCGATGAATATCTTTGGCTCAGTAGTGCAAAGATGAATATTTGATTCAAGATGTATATTAATTGATGTTACTGAGGATAAAATATTGATGATGAACTTTTAAATTCATAGATTATAGTAGATTTCATTCTCTCACGTAACTCTTCTATGAATTATTATTTCATTGTGAATATTGATCTCGAAACTTGTTATCTCATTATATTCTATCGATTTTTCCTCGTTAAAGACTAACGATAATTTGTTCTATATTATCTTAGTCATAATATTCTTCTTTGGGCTAGTTGAGCTCACCATTTTCCTTTTTGTTCCATTTTTTTTCTCAGGAGGCGAGAATGTAGTGAGTACTAGTCGGGGTATGGAATGAAGGTTCTAGAAAGTTTTTTTAGTAGTCCTCACCATTTTTATAAAATAATGTACCAATAATTGTAATGAGAACTTATTTGGGTGTGAATATTGTCTAGATGGAAATATTTGTATTTAAACTCACAGTTTTTATGTTGTATTAATAAAGTTGTAGTTGTTTCTGTACCATGTTATTGACGACTCAAAATGGGTGATGTATACCTATTTTGGGGGGGTCACACATAGTCAGTAGGAACGTCTCAAAACGTACTACTGATAACCTTTCAGCCACCCAACTCAAAATCGTGGAGAGCCTACAATCAAACATATAATTGAAGTGTAAAAGCAGAAGGACACCACGATTATAGCAAATGCAATTGTCTAAAGTTGGCAGAGGACCTCACCACCAGAAAAGGTCAAAAGAGATATCGATGCAAATCACTTCTAAAGTATTTCATCTGGAAAGCGCCTCAGGGACAAACCTAACCCTTAGCTCACTCTAAGAGGTTGGCCCTTCCTGAGCTACCTTAACCCAGAAGGATTACTTGATCAAATTCATCTAAAGGGCCAAAGCAGTCAACGATCGTAAAATAAAGCTTCAAGAGAACTCAACGATCGTAATGCAACCTCAATGACCATGAAGCAACCTCAATGATCATAAAAGAAGACTCGACAATTGCAGTCTTATATGAGGATACTCTAGCTCATGAGAAGCTTGGAAGAACGAGACAATTGCTCAGATTATGAGGAGATAAGTTCGAATGATGGTTAGAAAGATGTCCTGCTAAAGAGAAATGCCCAAGGTTTCATGAAGAACATCAGTGACTGAGGCATGGAGCTTCAAAGTAAGAAGTAACACCAAAACCATCCACTGCAATCATATCTCAAAAGTTAATCATTGAGTCAACAAAGAAAATCGTAGAGTCCATAGCTGCCCTATTATACTACTCTACGAACCAAAAAGGGGTCAACGGTCAATCCACGTCAATCAAACGTCTACTCTTCTAAAAGTGACATCTAACTGAAAAGTTATTGGGGAGTTACAGCTTATTACTGGGCGTCGTGCAACCAATGGCTAGTTGACACGTCATAACATATGCAGTGTGAGAAGGAACTGTCATAAAGACAAATTCAAAATCTGCAAACAGTTACCAGAACTCATTGAACCTCTCTCTCCCTCCCTTTTTAAAACCCTAGAATCCTCTTGAATCCAAACCAATCAAACTTCCAAAGCCAAAACACACTCTCATTTAAATCTCTCAAGAACCACATACCATATACCTTGAACTCCTAAAATGGCGGTATGGAAAGTTATAACGGTATTCAACTCCGCTTTACAAAGTTTGAAGAATCATAGACAAAGTTCAAAGACATACTTGAACTTGTAAAGGAAGTTAGGTTCTCTCGAGTGCACGAGGCCAACACTTGATTTATCTGAACTAGTAAAGCAGTTCTACTCAAATGCTTCAACGAATTCTGGGCTTCTGAATACTAAGGTGAAAGGATCTAGTCTGAAGATAAGAGCATCAGACATCAATTAATGTCTAGGGTTTCTAAATCAAGGTCTGATAAATCTGGATGAAGTCGACATTGAAGAAGGCAAGAGGCTTATGCGATATCAAAGAAACCCTAGTCTGAAGGATATGAAGAAGAAGAAATTTCCTGAGGAATTTGAATTCCTTGCTGAGATAGTGGGAAAATGCATATTGTGCAAAGATATTGCACACGACACTGTACTCGACCAGCAGTTAAAAATTATGTCTGCCATAGTTCTGAAGAAGCAAATCAACTTTGGAGTTATCCTGCTCGATCAAATCTCCAAATGGATAGAAAAAGCTAAGTTGAAGAAATCCACAGACAAACCACTTACAAAAGTGTTCCATGGAAGACTGTTAAACATAATAATGAAGAAGAAGTTAGAAAGCAAGATCAAGGATAATGAGGGAGAACCTCTGAATGTGCACAAAATAATGTCTCCACAACTATTTGTGAATTGGAAGAAGAACCCTAAAGAAAATAGGAGGCTGACAACTGGAAGCAGTAGCAAATCATCTGCAAAGAAGAGGAAGGCAAAGGAGGTAAAAAACTCTGAGTCTGATAACTCTGTACCAGCAAAAACCATACCAGCTAGAAGGAAATCCAAAGGTATGAGGAAAACTGAGGCTCCACCAAGAAGTCTCTCAATTGATAATTTGGAAGAAAAGGAAGAAAAGGACTCAACTGCAAAAATCACAAAGAGAAGAAGTAACAGATTACTTCAAGGGCCACCCAGAAAGAAAGCAAAGGTGATGAATAGGCCATCCCCAGTTCCCCAAAAAATCCTATCTTCAAAAGACGAGAACGTAGAGACAGGGAAAGAGAAAGAAACTGAAAGCCCCAACAATGTGTCTCCAAAGAACGAATCCAACAATAAAGCTGAGGCAGTATTCATGGAAGAAAATATAGAATCTGACAATGAAGAAAAGCTATAAAATGACCCATCTTATTCTCCAAGTGCAAATGTTCAAATAAGCTCTCATTATGAATCAAAAGATGATGAGATCGAAAAGGAAATGCATGCCCCTACTGTTGCTAAACATCAAGCTAGCCTGTCTGGTGTTATAAATGAAGATGATTCTGAAGAAGAAGGACATGCCCCCATCAATGATGAAAATCAAGAAAGTCTGCCCGATGATTCAAAGGCTTCAGAGTCTGAAAATAAAGAAGAGTCTGACTCTCCTATAGCTGAACCTCCAAGAAGAAGGAGGAGCCACCGATTGATAGCTCAATTTGCTTCCAAAAGGAGAAGTGATCACTCTAATGCAGTCATTGAATTAAGTGATGATGAAACTGAATCTGATGAAAAAAATGATGAAGATGGAATTAGTGATGAATCCAAGGAAGATACTACTGAAGAAGGTTCTGAAAATGAAATTCATCAAGAAGACTTCACTAAAGAATCTGATGAAGGAAGTCAGCAAGATTCTGGATCAAAAAGGGAAGAAATAGTTAAAGAGTCTGATTCTGCACTTCAGGAATCAGAGGAACCAGAATATTACCCTGTTCTCTCTCCATCCAGAATTACTAGAAGAATTGTAGTGGGAGTCTTTGATGAGCCACCAGCAGAACCACCAGCAAGATGGATAAATCAGGGAAATGAACAACTTCGAGTTGTAAGGATGACTACAGATGAAGTGCTCCATAACTGGAAAAATATGGAGTTAGATTGCACAACTATACTGTACAACTCTGAAGATCTTCTGATGAGGTGGTTCTTCCCATGGATGTCATGGTTAAAGGCACACACTGATAGAGATGAAAGTTACTTCAGCTGGTGCTACTCTTAGTTTCCAAATTTGGAACTAGTGTCACAAAATTTCCCCAGGGTTAAGAAGTTTACAACCATGATGATCAACGACAAGCCCTACTATAAGACCTATCGACATGCTGAAAATCATTATATTCCTTATGATTGTAGAGTGGACTCTGATGGAAAAAGGAATATGGCGAAGACATTAACAATAGAGTCTGTTCACTCTACCACTGATAATGATCAAGTCCAGATTCAGATGTCTCTACATGACCAAGCACAACTATCTGGCATTCCTACATCAACCAGTGATTAGAACTCAACAATTCTTCATATTCTCAACACCTTCAAAGATCTGTCCAAAGAAGCAGATCGTAGAGTCCAATCTGGTGTTTAGCAAGAGACTGCCCAAATAAATGACGAAGTCTCTATGGAGCAAGACCTAATGAAAAACTCTGATGAACTGATTGAGAAGATATCTCTAATGAAGATCAGCATAACTCTTTTGTCGATCTTGTGAGGTTTTTATAATTTGTCGGATCGTTTGAATCTTTTCTGTAATCATACGTACCAAATCCGGTCCCAACAACGTTTCTTCACCCACCTCATCCCAGCATACTGGAGAACGACACTTTCTTCCATACAACACCTCAAATGGAGCCATGCCAATACTTGCTTGATAACTATTGTTGGAGGAAAACTCCACCAATGGTAAAAACTTGTCCCAACTTCCCTTGAAGTCAAGGACATAGAGTCTTAATAAATCTTCAAGAGTTTGAATAGTCCTTTCCGACTGCCCGTCCGTTTGAGGATGATATGCCGAACTAAATCTTAAATCCGTGCCCATAGCTTTTTGCAAACTAACCCAAAATCTTGAAGGGAATCTTGGGTCTCGATCAGAAACTATGGATACTGGCATACCATGCAATCTTACGATCTCGTTTATGTACATACTAGCAAGACGTTCAAGTGTAAAAGTTTCTAGTATCGGTAAGAAATGAGCAGACTTGGTCAGTCTATCAACAATGACCCAAATCACATCTATGCCTTGAGAAACCTTAGGAAGACCAGTAACGAAATCCATGGTTATGTGCTCCCACTTCCATTCTGAAATTTCAAGTGGTTCCAATGGACCTTTTGGCACTTGATGCTCCGCCTTGACTCGTTGATAAGTTAGACACCTTGAGATAAACCCAGCTATCTTTCTCTTCATATTGCTCCACCAAAATGTATGTCGAAGATCACGATACATTTTGGTACTCCCATGATGGATTGCAAATGGTGTGTTGTGCGCCTCCATCATGATTTTATACTTCAACTCAGAATCGTTAGGAACACAAAGTCTAGAGTTGACTCGAAGTATTCCTTCTTCATCGATTCTTGCTTCCGGAATAGCACCTTCTTTCACTTTCTTCTTCATACGCATCAGCTCTAGGTCTGTAGTTTGAGCACCTTTAACTTTATCGATTAAAGTTGGTTCCACTCGTATATTCACCATCATCACATGGGTCCCTGGAGTCTTTAACTCTATTTCCATCCTTTCTAAGTCATACAAAATGGGTCTTTGCGTTGACAATATTGCACTCATACCCGCATATGATCTTCTACTCAATACGTCAGCTACAACGTTCATTTTTCCAGGATTGTATTGGATGGTATGATCATAATCTTTCAACAACTCAAGCCATCATCATTGTCGCATGTTGAGTTCCTTTTGAGTGAAGAAATATTTGAGGCTTTTATAATCCGTATAGATCTCCACCTTCTCTCTATACAGGTAATGCCTCCAAATCTTAAGCGCAAAAATGACTGCTGCCAACTCTAGATCATGAGTAGGATAATTCTTCTCATATTCTTTGAGTTGTTGAGAGGCATAGGCTATGACTTTCCCATGTTGCATGAGAACACATCCTAACCCTTTGCCTGAAACATCACTGTAGATGATAAATCCCTCCGAGCCAGATGGTATTGTCAGAACAGGTGCTGAAATGAGTCTCCTCTAAAGTTCTTGAAAACTCTTTTCACATTCCTCACTCCAACTGAATTTTGTATCTTTTCGAGTCAGCTGAGTTAATGGAGTAGCGATTCGAGAAAACCCTTTTACGAATCTCCGATAATAACCAGCTAAGTCGAGAAAGCTACGTACTTCGGTCATTGACTTAGGTTGTTCCCAGCTTTGAATTGCTTCAATATTTGTCGGGTCAACAGATATTCCATGATTTGATATCACGTGCCCAAGGAATGCAACTTCCTCAAACCAGAACTCGCATTTATTCAACTTGGTATAAAGCTTGTTTTCACGAAGCTTTTGGAGTATCAGCCTCAAGTGTTGCTCATGGTCTTCGCGGGTTTTGGAGTATATGAGGATGTCATCAATAAAGAAGACCACAAAGTGATCTAAATATTCCTTGAATACTCGGTTCATCATATCCATGAAGGTAGCAGGAGCATTAGTCAATCCAAAAGACATGACTAGGAATTCATAATGCCCGTATCGAGTTCTGAAAGCAGTCTTTGGAATGTCATCAGTTTTAATCTTCAACTGATGATATCCGGAACGAAGATCAATCTTTGAAAAGAATTTGGCGCCTTGCAACTGGTCAAACAGGTCATCAATATGTGGCAATGGGTACCTATTTTTGATGGTGACATGATTCAACTCCCGATAATCAATACAAAGTCGCATACTCCCATCTTTCTTCTTCACGAATAAAACAGGAGCACCCCAAGGAGAAGTAATAAGATGAATGAAACCGATGTCTAACAATTTCTGCAGCTGGGTTTTTAACTCTTGAAGTTCAATAGAAGCCATTCGATATGGGGCTTTGGAAATGGGTTTTGTATCAGATTCAAGGTCGATACAAAATTCAATTTCACGCTCTGGGGATAGGCCAAGAAGTTCTTCAGGGAATACGTCAGAAAATTTATGAACAATAGAAATATCATTCAAATCTGACGTATTTTTATTTAAATCCGTGACATGGGCTAAGAAAGCTTGACATCCGTTTTTCAATAAACGAATAACTTTATGACTTGATATGACAGTGATTGATTTTAGTGATTTGGTTGCTTGAATTCGCATAATAGGTTGGTTAGGAATATGAAAGCTAACAACCTTACGAAAATAATCGATTTTAGCATGATGAGTAGTTAACCAATCAATCCTTAAAATCACATCAAATTCAAGTATTTTCAAGGAAATAAGATCGACAGGTAACGTGCGGTTACCGATTTAAATCAAACAAGACTTATAAACTGTGGATGTAATGAAGGTTTCTCCCAACGGAGTTTCAACAGATAAGTCAAAGTCTAATTTCTCCGTAGTCAAATTTAAACATTGAGCGAAAGTAGGAGAAATAAAGGAATGGGTAGAACCAGTATCAAATAAAGTATAAACCTCGCTAGAGTTTATGATTAGCTTACCCGTGATCACCTCGTTTGGATTCCTCGCTTTTTGGGAGGTTACGACAAACGCTTTCACTTGAACTACCGGTTTTGTCTTGTCTGCGACACCCTTTGATACCTCCATCCCAGCTGGACTTGACTTTGGTGCACGAAAAAATTGGGCTAGGTGACCTTTTTTTCCACAATTATAACACGCTTTAGACTGCATCGTGCAGTTTGGACTTATGTTTCCTTCCCCTCCACATTTGTAACATACGACCGGTGGTCGTTCTCCTTCCTTAACAATGTGTCCTGGTCGACGACGTCTTTCCATCCTTGTTGAATCTCCTCTTCTTGAAATGTCCACTCTTATTGTCATGGCCATGATTACCACCAAAGTGATTATCATTTCTGGTATGTTGATTCCCTCCACGTTTGTTTTCACCGCTTCGATGACTGCTACCACTGGTATTATCGACTTGTCGGTTACTTTTCTTGGTTGGGTTGACTCATTATCGCGCTCCAATAACTGAGCCCTATTCACAACATCTGAATACAAACACAGTTTGTGAGAAATTAGGTATTGACGTATCTCGGGTTTCAAATCTCTTAGAAACATCCACGTCATTCTCTCCTCATTATCAACCAAGTGGGACGTAAACCGAGATAACTCGGCAAACTTAGCTTCATACTGCGCCATGGTCATATTGTTTTGCTCAAGCTTGATGAACTCAACCTCCTTCATGTGATGAATACTTTCAGGAAAGTACTTGTCATTGAACAGCTCTTAGAACTTCTCCCAAGACATTTTGAGTGCGATAGGTTGAGTACGCTTTACAAATTTCCACCAGTAATCTGCCTCTTCTCGGAGCATCCCAAGACATCAAATATCTTGTTGATCTATTTTATCCACGTCTCTGCCTTAAGTGGTTTTGGCTCTCCAAAAAACTCCGGTGGTCCCAACTCCTTGAACTGCTTAGCGGTGATCGTCCGAGAGTTGTCAGTGTTTCCACCTGCATTTTGGATAGGAGCCGATTTCGCCTGATGTTGCATGAATTGCATAAAGCCTCTGAATATCCCATCGTTCACCATTTCATCGGTGTTATTATTTACATGAGGATTATTGTCTTCCTGTTGCACATTATCCTGGGCATTAATCTGTGCTGACTCAACGATCTCATGTGCTTCATTGTTTATCTCAACATTTTCGGATGCCATTTTCAAATACTGCCACAAAACAAGGGTTAATTAACAAATCACAGATTATCCCTATACTCGACGTGACCAATTAAATACCAAATAAACTTAGGTAGGTCATACTAGCGAAGGAATTCCCCGTCATCCCTCCTAGTTCTTGTCTCACATCTCCCCAGGATCATATCCCTAAGCTTTGATACCAACCATGGACGCCCCAAAGCGGTATACATCACCCATCTTGAGTCGCCAAATACATGGTATGTAATACAAATACAAACTTAATTATACAACAGTCGTGTAAAATACGACAAAACATAATTTAAGAGTTTTAATAAAAATATTGTCATCTAGACAATATTCACACTCAATGGAGTCCTCATTACATTTATTGTCACACTATTTAACAGAATAGTGGGGACTACAAATGCTATCATCTAGACCGTCACTCCGTTCCCCGACTAGTCCCGGCTACGTTCTCATTTCCTGAAGAGAACAATGAAAGAAAGGGTGAGCTCAACTAGCCCAGTAAGAAATATTATGACTAAGATAATGCAGAATAAATTATCATTAGTCTTCAACAATGTTAAACTGATAAAATATAATAGACATCAAGTTTAACTGCAGCGGAATAAGCAATCCATTAGAAGAGTCAAGTAGAGCATGATATCTACTATCTTCTATGATTTAAAATGTTTTCATCAATTTTTATCGCTGAGACTCAGCTTAATAAATAAACCACATCATCGAGTCATCTCTGCACTACAAGCTAAGGATATTCATTAAATCATCAATGGTCATGACTATACCGAATAATCCCTGGTCATAATCATACCAAAAACTGTCCATCAATGCACTACAAGTGCTCTTCGAGGACTTTTACCACATCATTTATAACATTACAGGTCATTATTATACCGAATAATCCATGGTCATAATCATACCAAGTCCATCTATGCACGTAACTCAAAGATGACTTTCATCACAATATAAGCATGGGGATGATGACAATGACATAATAATTCAATAAAAACAAGTTCAAGAAATTTTTTTAAAGATTTATAAATTAATTTATCTTGAAATCAATTACGTCCAAATCGTCAACATGATACTGCTTTGTGCAGTAAAATTCAAGAATGTTCAGAAGAATATTTCCATGAAAAGATACCGGATGAAGCGCAAATATCCAGGATATTCTACTAATTTCATGGAGTATAGAAGCCAAAACTTTAACCAAATGAGTATCATAGAATATATGAAATTGCAAATGGATTTTTCACGCGCCATGCAGTAATCCACGTAGATAGATCATTTCCACAATTTAATAAGGAATAAATACGATGGATCATTCACTATGCATGTGATAATCCACATGACATATGTTATTCCAATGTAATAATAAAGAATGGAACGTGTCATGCGTAATCCGCACAGACGCATGTGATATTCCAATGTAATAATAAAGAATGAAATAATGTAAGAATTCACTATGCATACGATAGACCACGCACGGAGTTATTCCAATAGAATAATAAAGAATGGAACTGTGTCTAGCGTAATCCGCATGCACAGTGATATTCCAAATGTAATAATAAAGAATGGAATATCAAAAAATTCACCAAGCATGCGGTATTGCAGACAGACAAAGTTATTCCAATATAATAATAAAGAATGGAATAATGTAAGCTCTCTTCATGAATACGAAAGAAATAATACCCTTACCTTAGAAGAAAGCGGATATTGGAATAAAGTGAGGTAAAGAGATTTCTTCTTCTTTCTCTCTATAATTTCTCTTTATAATAATTACTCTATATCTTTAGTGAATTGGTGAGAAATGAAGGAAGAATGAGCTTCTATTTATAGGAAAATATAGTTTCGATAATTGCACGTTTTGGGACTCGAAATATTACAGTACAATACCTTCAACTTTTCTTTCATTTTTAATTTAGTCCTGTAAGTATTATCAAACTTGCACCACTTCCCCTGATAGTAAATAATGTGAATCAATAGTTCAATCATGTGAATCAATAGTGAAAATACGAATTACAGTATAGTACCTCCATCTATACCTCAATTTTTAACTTAGTCATGCAAGTATTATCAATCTTGTACCATCTCCCCTAATAGTACAAGAATATAAATCAATAGTACACACATGTGAACAAATAGTTATAATCATGTGAATTAATAGCAATTAATTGCTCATTTATTCGATTAATTACCTGACTGGTCAGTAAAATTTCCAGACATCAATTAATATCGGAATAAATGTCGATTTCCACTAACACTAATAATTCCAACACAATGGAACTATCAATTTCATCTTTAATCAACACAAACTTATTCATCATTAATATTATAACTCATAATATTTAACAATCGTGTCGCTCCTGTGAAAGAGGGGCTTTCCGATAAGGATTTCTCCTTATATTGGCGATGCAATTAGATGACCAAACCTCTCCTCGATGTAACTTCTAGACATTATAAATATTATAATTTAATAATATGAATAACTTTGTCGTCTCAATTATTGATTTAATAATATATCATATTATGCGAGATGATATCGTGACAATAATCGAATTAATAATATAGAGAGATATGATGCAAAGAATTATCGTAGTAATAATTGAGTATAACCGAGTGACTTCTCACGTAAGCATCAATAATTAATACCGTAATAATTGTACTTTTTACTACCGGGTAGTTCAACAGTTTAACGGTAAAACTTCCGCTGTTATTTTTATAAAAAAATAATTAAGTCGTTTGTTAACTACGACAATACTTTTGTTGTGGGGTCCACCAATGATTGTGCCGTCGTACGAATATTCCCCATTAAAACGAATATTCCTCGACCAATCGAATATTATATAACCACTTGCTTACTTTGCAAAATTTGTAAATATTACCCACAACTATAACATTATATCAAATCCACACCATAATATTCAAAAATATATTTCGAGAAAATTATTCTTTATTCATAAAAGATGGGGTCTTACAATTAGCATATGACAAACATAAGAATCTTTTCAAGCACATCGAAATAAGTAAAAGATCCCTTTCATTGATATATTAATAATCATATATACATTGTTCTTAGAGTTAGTTAAATTGTAAGCAGTTAATACATAGATAGAAGTTATAGCAGTTAGGCACATAATGTAAATGACATAAAGTAAAAGACACAATGGGTTTTAAGTGGTTCAGAGACTCAAGCTCTTAATCCACTCTTCTACTTTCAACTAGCAGGATTTCCACTAAGGAAGGGCAGCATCCTGAATCACTAAGATTCCTTCAAGGCCAGCAACCTTGGAACTTCAGTTCACTAAGAACTATTCAAGGCCAGCAGCCTTGGAACTCCTCTAATTCTTTAGGATCTCTTCAAGCACAGCAGGCTTGGAACTTCGTTTAGTCCCTACGGACAAGGATCCCTCATGCCCTGGCTTCTTGTTGTTGAGTTGTTTGTTTGTTTGTTGGAGTTGGTGCTGAGCTGCTAAGATATCTTTAAGCTCTGAATATCTTCTGTACTTAGCAGCTTGGCGTGATCATCCTTGAAGTGCAGTTGAGTGTTGCATGATGCTCAACTTCTTAAGTTACTCAACCACTTTTCATGATCCCTTAATGAACTGCCTTGAAGATCATTCTTCTTGATACTTAATGGTTGCACATGATGGGTTTCTAAGATGACTGTAAGCTCTTCTGCTAGGTACTTAGAAACTTTCTCATGCTTGACACCATAATGGCGTTGGTGATCTTCTTTCTTGATACTTGATGCCTTTCTCATGATGGACTTGCTAAGATGACTGTAGGCTCTTCTCTCTGGTACTTAGAGTCTTCCCATGATGGACAACAAGATGACATGATGATCTTCTTTAACTCGGCAGTTCAGAACACTCTTCTTGTAGTAGAACTCTCACTTCTACATTGTAGAACTCTCACTTCTACTTCTTTCTTTGTCTGTCTCTAAGTGTTCTTGATGGATCGTAGAGTGAGCCTTCGGACCTTCTTTGGTTACTCACTATTTTACGTTGGTTAGATCAGTCCATCATTTCTCAAAACTCAGCAACTCCAGCAACCTTTGATCTTTGAAGCTTTAGCTGATTTATACTCCTTCTCAATCTTCCCATTGGAAAGTAGCCGTTGAGAGCTCTTTGAATTGCTTTGCAGATCTCGAGTTGTTTGGTGTAGACTGCAGATGTGACATGACATGACTTTCTAACACTACAGTCTACTGTTTCACCTACCTTGTCAGAGATGTCTCTTTGATGTCTCGGGCAGGTCGACGACTTTATTTCCCCCTTTTGATTTCTAGATCAGAGGTTGTCCTTTTGCATCGATGCTCTGAATAAGGTCTTGTCCGAATACTAACAGTCAGATTGAACTGTTGTCAATGCTTCAATCTTCGGATGATCGAACTCTACGATTTTGATGCTTGCTTTCTTGGACCTGATCGTAGTGTCTTGTTGACTTGATCATTTGACATGTAGAGACAACACTACGATCTTTGAAGAATGTTCATTGGATCTTCAATGTAGAACACTTCTTCCTTCTCTTGTGCAGTGCCTTAACACTTCTGTTTGCCTCGACTGCTCTCAGATACTAATGGCTTGACTCTTTACTCTGGACCTTTCTGAATAACAAGACACTTCAGATTTATGGCGTGTCCAACTCGCTTTCTCCTTGTGATCTCCCGTTCACTTATCATCAATGGACTGACCCAATGCTTAATCACTTTAGCCTTGTTCTTCAGAGGCTAACCAGTATCTTTGTGTACACTCCATCAGTTCTTTCTTTGTTTTGCAAACACTATGATCCTGGTGCTTCCAAGATCGCTGCTTTCTATTTACTTGACAGCAACTGCATTCGCTGACTTTCCTTAGTCAGTTACTGAAGTCTTCTTATGATCAACTTGTGGAAGACTTCATCTTGAATGACTTCACAACTCAGTCTGGATGCTGATTGAGTTGATGCTTAGATCTTCTGTTAGCTTGTATGTCATTCGTTGAGTGCTCTCTGGTTTCCTTCAGGTGGGATGTATCTTTGTAGTACCAACTAGAAGCTTAGTTCCTTTGGATATTCTGGGAGTGCTCAATTGTTGAGAATCGTGTTTGCTCTACGATTCTACTTTGGCTTTGTGAGCACACCTGTTGAGGTCTTAGTTTTGCACTCTACGATTCAGCTTCAGTTGTGCAGACACTACGACTCCGAGATCAGATCTTGACACTCTATGATTTCTATCGTTGTGCTTGTTGTCTTCATCTGATCTTGCTAGACTACGATCTCTGCCTCTGATACGATCAGTAGAATCTACGGCTCTGAGTGTAGTTTACGATTCTTGACTTGGCTTTGACATCAGTAGACTCTACGACTCCGAGTGTAATCTACGATTCTTGACTTGGCTTTGACATCAATAGACACTACGACTCCGAGTGTAGTCTACGATTCTTGACTTGGCTTCGACAGATGCTCGGTCGGCTCGTAGGAAGGTTGTCTCTATGATTCTGAACATGACTTCCTCAGCAGACTACGGCCCTGAAGAAGCTTTACTCGACACACTACAATCCTTCCTCTTCTCTCCTGGCAGTCTACGAACTCCGAGATCTACTATCTTGCAGACTATGATTCTGCCTCGATAGCTCTCGAGTTATCCTTGACTATCCTGCGGCATCGATTTACAGTCAAAAAGCTTTCGATGATCAGACAAGCCTATCTATTACATCATAAGATCAACCTAACATGCTTGATCTTTCTATATTTATAGTCCTTCTACATCATTTCTTTTTAAGAACTTTACAAAGCTGTTTTTCTTATGTAGGATCAACCTAACATATTTGATCAATTCATTCTAAGTCCTTGTACATGTGTTTCTATTATCTATCAAAGAACTTTACAGCTTTTCTTAATGCAAGCATACTTGCATATTCATTCATATATATATCATAATCAAATCATATATAAATAGGAATATCATTCACATATTTATTCTTGACAATCTCCCCTTATTTGATTATGGAAAAAACAATAAGTGCATATGCATGTTATGAATGAATCTTATATACAGTGAGCAGATGTATTTCTAAAACAGATAATCATGAATGTCATTTATAATGATGTGGAATTTAATACACTGACATTTTACATCCTGGATCCAGAACATACCTAACTAGTTAGAGATGTACCTCTTTGGTTCCATGTATGCTTCTAGAATGTCTGTTGATCAACTATTCATCTGTTTGATTTCTTTGCTCCTTCTCCCCCTAGGATGTTGACTTCATTTCTTTTGTCTGTTCCTCTGCAGATGTATGCTCCTCTTCTTCTTCTGGCTCCCCCTCAGCCTCAGGCTCATCATCCTTTGGCTCCCCCTTAGATGATGACTCAGCTACTTCTTGTGTTGTCTTCTTCTTTGTCTTCTTCTCTTCTTTCCTTCTGCTCTCCTTTCCCTTTCTTGAGTGCCTCTTACTCTGCCTCTTTTAATGCCTCTTTTTCTCCCCCTTTTTGTCATTAATCATGTGACGCCCCCAAAATAGGTATACATCACCTATTCTGAGTCACCAAATACATGGTACAGAATACAAATATAATCTTAAATATACAAAATGAGCTGTGAGTTTTAATACAAATATTGTCTTCTAGACAGTATTCAAACTCAAAATAAGTTCTCAATACATTTATTATCACACTATTTCATAGAATAGTGAGGACTACTAATGCTATCATCTTTGTGAGACCCCAAATTTTATGAATAAAGATTTAAATTTCTCGAAATATTTTTTTTAATATTATGGTGTGTATTTGATATAATGTTATAATTGTGGGTAATATTTATAAATTTTAAAAAGTACGCAAGTTGTTATATAATATTCGATTGGTCGGGGAATATTCATTTTAACAGGAATATTAAATTGAGCAAGACAATCATTGGTGGACCCCACAACAGAATTATTGTCGGATTGAGAAAACGACAAAAATATTTTTATGAAAATAACGACGGAAGTTTTACCGTTAACTGTTGAAACACCTGGTGTTAAAAGTACAGTAATACGTGTGGTTGCATAGTAGCACATGGTATTGATTATTGATGCTTATGTGAGAAGTCACTCAGTTTTGTTCAATTATTGCTACAGTAATTGTTGCATAGTATCTCACGTTATTTGATTCAATATTGTCGATATTTTATATATTATTAAATCAATAATTGAGATAACAAAGTTATTAATATTATTATTTGTAATATTAACGATGTCTAGAAGTTCTGTCAAGGAGAAGTTTGGTCACCTAATTGCGCGCCAATAGGGAGAAATTCTTATTGGAAAGCCCCCTCTTTCCTGGGAACAACCTGGTCGATTAATAGTGTGAATTATAATAATGATGATGAATTTTGTTTTATTATTATTATAAATGTAATAAAATGTAAAATTTTTTATATAAAATGTAATACTTGTTATAAAGTTTTATTTTATTTGATTATAAATAGAATATAATATATTTTATTATGCATAAGTGTTTTGCATAGTGCTCGCGATAGTAAAATCTTTTTTATATAAAAATGTAATACTTTTATAAAGTTATTTATTTTATTAGATTATAAATAGAATATATTATATTTTATTATGCATAGTATTTGCATAGTGCCTGCATAGTAAAATCTTTTTATATAAACAGAATACTTTTATAAAGTTATTTGTTTTATTAGATTTTAAATAATATATATATATATATATATTATAAATAGAATATATTATATTTTATTGCATAGTATCCTTTCCATTTTCCTATAAATAGGATGCTTAGTTAGAATTGAAAACACACCAGAAATTCAGAGAATTCTTCTTCTATAATCTTGAGCGTTGTGAGATCCCAAAATTATGAAATGAAAGTATTTAAATTTCTTATAATTATTATGTTTAGTAAATGGTTAAATTAAAAAAAGGTTAAAGTTAAGGGTGATATGTGAAAATTTTGCAAAGTATGCAAGTTATTATAAAATATTCGTTTGGTTGGGGAATATTCTTTTTGTCGGGGAATATCCGTACGACGGCACAATCCTTGGTGCACCCCACAATGGAAGTATTATTGTAGTAAGAAAACGACATAATTATCTTTTTATAAAATAACGGCGAAAGTGTTACCGTTAAAACTATTGAACTACCCGGTAGTAAAAGTACAGTAAATACGCGTGGTTGCATAGTAGCACACGGTATTGATTATTGATGCTTACGTAAGAAGTCACTCATGTGACGCCCCCAAAATAGGTATACATCACCCATTCTGAGTTGTCAATACATGGTACAGAAACAACTACAACTTTATTATTACAACAGTAAAACTGTGAGTTTGAATACAAATATTATCTTCTAGACAATATCTATACTCAAATAAATCCTCATCACATTTATTGATACATTATTTTACAAAAATGGTGAGGACTACTAAACAACTCTCTCTAGAACCTTCATTCCACACCCCGACTGGACTCGCCTATATTCTTGCCTCCTGAGAAGAAAAATGGAACAAAAAGGAAAAGGGTGAGCTCAACTAGCCCAGTAAAGAATATTATGACTAAGATAATATACAACAAATTATCATTAGTCTTCAACAGGAAAAAATCTAATAGAATACAATAGACAACAAGTTTTAAATCAATATTCGCAAGGAAATAATAATTCATTAGAAGAGTTAAGTAGAGAATGCAAACTACTATCTTCTATGTATGAATTTAAAAGTTTCATCGTCTATCTTTTATCCCCGTAACATCAATCAATATATATCTCGAATCAAATATTCATCTTTGCACTCTGTGCCAAAGATATTCATTAGTTGGTCATGTTCATCTAAACACTGCTCATCTTTGCACTACGGCCAAAGATATTCATCGAAATCATTCATCTTTGCACTACGTGCCAAAGATATTCCATAATATCATCATTTAAGATCGAGGATGATGAAAATATTTTAAAGAAACGAATCCAGTGAAACAAAATGACAAGGATTAAGGATTAAAGATTCGTACTTTGTTTTATCCACGTCCAAAAATACCTCAAAAATAGTCATAGTGGTATAAAATTCAAGAATGTTCAAAACATGGATACAATCAAAGCTAGTATCCAGAATAGATATTTTAGACGAAAAGGAAAATTTTTATTTTTCAATGAATAATGCCGTATTCGTGAATAGTATCGTATACGTGAATAGTGCCGTATATGTGAATAGTAACTCCGACACCAAAAGTTTTAAATTTGATAAAAATTTCAGATCAATATTTCAGCATAATGATATTGAAGAAATAATATCATTACGAAAAAAAATAATATCCCTTACCTCGAAAGATTAGTACTTCTAGCTGGAATACTGGGTATAGTGCTGAAGGGAACTTGTACCGTATAACAATACTCAAAGTATAAAAATCCTCACAAGAATACGCTCAATATATAGAGAGAAATAGAGAGAAAACTTCAGTTTCTGGTGTAATTTTTAATTCTAACCTAAGCACCCTATTTATAGGAAAATGCTTAGAACACCAAAGCAGAAAATTTATTAAAATAATTTTATTTAATAAATATTCAAGCCCACTTCCCAAGAATCCGAATTCAGCTCATTTACCACACATGTGGGCTTGCAAAAAATGTTTTTCATGAATAAAACAATTAAAACCTCCAAAAATCAATTATTTCGAAACTTCGGAACTTCAATAATTCATAATAAATAGCCATTTTGTCAGAAAAATTCGAAACTCGCGAGTTTTCATAGGAAATTTCATTATCTACAACTTTGTAAAAGGAAGTTTTTCCAAATTCCAAACAAAAATTGACCAAAATCTATAAACAGACGATTTTACAGGCTATAATCAAATTTCAGTAAATAAATGGGGTCCACCGACATGTTTAACATGTTTTAAACATTTATTGCAACAAAAATACTCTTCCTCCTCGTATACTCATATATCCCATATTCGTTGTAAAAATATCACCATTATTATATTATTAAAATATAATAATATATTTAAATGAATTATTTTATCAGAAAAAGATAAAATTTCAATTTTAAACAATTGTCACATTAAAAATTTTCTCCATCTATATCCACATAAAATCAATATTTTTCTCATCATATGAATCAATAATTAATTACTCACAAATAATATTACAGAATCACAATATTGACAACCAGGCAGTTCCCAGGAAAGAGGGGGCTTTCCAATAAGAATTTTTTCATCTGCCGCGCAATTAGGTGACCAAACTCTCCTTAGATGTAACTTTCTAGACATTGCCAATAATGTTATCTAATAATATTATTCAGATAATATGAATTATTGCTTCGATAATGAAAAATCTTGTGTAATGACAATTATTGAAACAACAAAGAATATAAAATATCAACGCAAACAATTATTAAATTGATAAAATAAAATATTGAGCAAGAATTATCGTAACCATTATTGAGTAAGTGCCTTCTTACGTAAGAATCAATAATTGGTGCAATACCGTGTGGTATCGTGTTTTAACCATTTAGTATTTTAATAAAGATATTAAGAATAACTACTTCTGTTATTTTTAAACAACTTATATTTGTCATTTTCTTCATCCAATTGCTTTCCGTTATGGGGAACACACATGCATAATGCCGTCGCACGAATAATATTCTTCTCGACAAGCATTTAATATTTTATAACCACTTGTTTATTTTGAAATATTTATGTATTTTACCCATAACTATCCACATTAATCAAATCAACCCTTACTATTTTAAAATAATAAATAGAAAATTAAATTTTATGAATAATAAGTTGGGGTCTTACAACCTCCCCTCCTTATGAAATTTCGTCCTCGAAATTGACGACGTACACTGTGTGTTTCAAAAGGTGAGGATACCTCGCTTTCATTTCTCATTTCCAATTCCTGTGTCATTTCCTCTATAGCATGATTCCTCCACGTAACTTTAACTTGTGGTATGACCTTTTGCGTAGGACATGCTCCTTTCTATCCAAAATCTTGACAGTACCTCTTCAGACGTTAAGTCTTCGGCTATCTCGTCCGGTTCTAACTCTATAACGTGGTTCGGGTCTTTCACATATTTACGAAGCACAGATATATGAAAAATATTATGAACACGAGACATACTTGGAGGTAACGCAAGTCTATAAGCTACATTACCTACTCGGTCAAGAATTTGAAATGGACCAATAAATCGTGGATTGAGCTTTCCTCTCTTCTCAAATCTTGTAAATCCCTTCCATGGGGCAACACGCAACAATACATGATCCCCAATACTAAATTCTATGTCCTTTCGATGAAGATCCGCATAACTCTTTTGTCGATCTTGTGCCGCCGCTTGTATACGTTGTCGAATTATTTGGATCTTTTCCGTAGTCATACGCATCAACTCGGGTCCTAACAATGTTGCTTCACCCACCTCGTCCCAACATCTTCGGAGAGCGACACTTTGGCCCATACAATGCTTCAAATGGGGCCACACCTATACTTGCTCGATAAGCTGTTGTTGTAGGAGAATTCCACCAAGGGTAAATACTTATCCTAACCGCCCTTGAAGTCTAGGACACGAGTCTTAATAAATCTTCAAGAGTTTGAATAGTCCTCTCCGATTGTCCGTCCGTTTGAGGATGGTATGTCGAATCGAATCAGAATCCGTGCCCAAAGCTTTTTACAAGCTAACCCAAAATCTTGAAGTGAATCTTGGGTCACGATCCGAAACTATGGATACTAGCATACCATGCAACCTCACAATCTCATTTACATATATACTAGCAAGACGTTCAAGGGAATAAGTCTCCCGTATCGGCAAGAAATGAGCAGACTTGGTTAATCTATCAACAATAACCCAAATAGCATTGATGCCATGAGAAACCGTAGGAAGACCCGTAACGAAATCCATGGTAATGTGTTCCCACTTCCATTTTGGAATCTCAAGTGGTTGCAACGGACCCTTAGGTACTAGATGTTCCGCCTTTACACGTTGACAAGTTAAACACATCGAGATAAACTTTGCAATCTCTCTCTTCATATTGTTCCACTAAAATGTATGTCGAAGATCACGATACATTTTAGTACTTCCAGGATGGATTGCAAATGGTGTATTGTGTGCCTCCATCATAATCTTGTACTTCAAATCGAGTCGTGTTAGAACACAAAGTCTAGAGTGGACTCAAGTATTCCTTCTTCATCAATTCTCGCTTAGGAATAGCTCCTTCTTGTACTTTCTTCTTCTTCATACGCATCATTTCCGGATTCGGTGGCTTGAGCAACCTTAACTTTTTCTATTAAAGTTGGCTCTATGCGTATACTTGACATCATCGCACTCATTCCTGCATATGATCTTCTACTCAACGCGTTAGCTACCACGTTCGCTTTTCCAGGATGGTATTGAATAGTGTGGTTGTAATCTTTCAACAACTCAAGCCAATGTCATTGCCGCATGTTGAGTTCCTTTTGCGTGAAAAAATATTTGAGGCTTTTATGGTCTGAATATATCTCCACCTTCTCCCCGTATAGATAGTGCCTCCAGATCTTTAGCGCAAAAACGACTGCTGCCAACTCTAGATCATGAGTAGGATAATTCCTCTCATACTCTTTAAGTTGTCGCGAGGCATAGGCTATGACTTTCCCACGTTGCATGAGAACACATCCTAACCCTTTGCCCGAAGCATCGCTATAGATAACAAATCCATCCGTACCAGATGGTATTGTTAGAACAGGTGCCGAAATAAGTCTCCTCTTAAGCTCTTGGAAACTCTTCTC